>OZ038480.1:11090202-11120202 GCA_964036315.1 Acanthosepion esculentum
TTATACTTGATCCCAAATTATCTAATATTTCACGTTTATTTGCCTTGCCCTTAGTCATTGAAACTGGAAGCCATACTAAAATTAACTTTTTGGGTTAATTTGTTGAACAAGAATTAGTAATCAAGTCACTTAAGTTAGTTGCTTAAATTGTTTATGCTTGAGAAAAGAAATATTTTAGTGTAAATAAATTAGTAGAATTCTTGAATACATTATTATTTTTTAAAAAAAGTATTTGCTCGTTCTTTTTCTTTAATTTCTACGTTTTTTACTAATTTTTTCTTTTTGTTTTTAGTACAGTTGATTAGAAAGGAGTCGTATTAGCGCCAAACTTGTGAACGGGAAATGTCTCACCTTTCTCTTGTTTTTCTTTTCTCCTGTAGTTATAGTTTGAGTTTTATCTGAGTTAACGGTATTTTTCAAGTTCATCCAGATAGAAAAAAACAAAAAAAAACAAAAAAAAACAAAACGCATTCAACCCTTCAGTCGCCATGAATATATTTGTTATCTCCCTTTAACTCTGAAGCTTCATCTGCATGAAAATGATTTGGGAGAAACGGAAAATGGAAGAGAAAAACCAATAGTAAAATATGACAATTCCAAGATTATTCTTTAAAATTTATATCTCTTCATTTTTGAACTCTGAGGTGAGAACAATAAAATTTGGATTTTAAGAAAGAAGATTAATTTGTTCCTTGGAAGCTACTGTTTGAAAATGATGAGTACAGGAGGACAACTTCAGGCTAAGATTTTTTTAAAACAATCTCAGTTTATCCTTATTTTAAAAAATATTGTCAAGGGATATAGCTGAGGTAATTTCATTTGAAAGCACTAATATATATATATATATATATATATATATATATATATTTATTATGAAATGGACTAAGTCTGACAATTATTTTAATATATTTTCTGTTTATACATTATTTTTATAGATTCAAATATTTAAGTAAATGATCTCTATCTATAAAAGGTAGGATGTGTGTGTGTGTGTGTGTGTGTGTGTGTGTGTAACAAATGCGTGGCCGCAATTTTCGACGGATTTGCACCAAAATTTACATGCACATGCTCCAAGTTAGTGCAAAGGCCAAGACTGACGTTGCATTTCCCAACTCCCATTGATAGTGGAAATGATTGATCTTTTCATGCTTCTATGGCAGTTTTCATGTAGTTTGCGGCCATTTTCTACTGGCTAGAGTGAGAGCCTATCACAAATAGGCAGGAAGATTCTATTGGCCAGCATGAGAGCCAACAGCTGAAACTGACACGAATGTTAACTAGCATGCAAAAAAAATCGATAGCTGCATTTGTCACAAGTGGGAAAAATTTAAATCTGCATGGCACTTTACTCCAATTGGCTCATTCACTTGCTTAAAGTCAACGTTGATTCTGATTCTGCAGAACTGGGTTGTGTGTGAAAAAGTATTTGTTATTAACATTCTTTTTTCATTCGTTTTTTCCAGTTACGAGTCCTTTTTTAAAGCTGATCGCTTTGTGTTCATTTTGTTTAGTTCTTTTTTTCGTAACAGATTTAATGTTTAGTATAGAGCTTAGAAAAAATTCACAGCGTGAGATAGGCAAGAAGTAAGGCATGTAGCAACATCAGCACGGAAAAGGGCACTCCTTTAAAGGCAAGAAAGGGCAAACATATTTTAAGTCAAGTGATAGCAATTGCTGTATGAGTTGTACGATTTTTGAATCTAGCACGGGCAACGCCGGATCATGCTGCTAGTCTATTTATAATAAACAGTATTAATTTACCAGCCTGAATGTCCCAGAAATTTCATAGAGTCAGAGGACACATTTTCTATGAAATTTCTCGGACATTCAGGCTGGTAAATGTAGTTAATACTATTTATTATAAACAGCATCTACTTAAATATTTATATCTATGAAAATAATGTATAAACAGAATATATATATATATGGGCAATGGATAAATTGTCGTCTGAATTACGCAAAAATGAAAATAACACTGACATCTCATTTTAACAGATATATTTACCAAAATTGCACAGAAATACCTTGGAATACTAAAGAGTAAATTTATTCAATAAAATCACCATTGGCTTCAATCACAGCCTCCAGACAACTTCAGTATCTCCTGCAATTCTTCTGGATGGTCACGCTGTTCAAGTTGGTGAATGCTACCATAATCCTTGTCTTCAGTTCATCTTTGGTGTTACAAGGAGTTTTGTTGGTCTATCACTCAACTGTGCTCTACACACAATAATCAAGGGGGTTACAGTCTAGGGAGATAGGTGGCCAGATGTAAGGGGTGAGGTTGTCACAGAAATTTTCTGACAACCATGACTGGATTCTCCTGCTTGTGTGGCATGGTGCAGAGTCCTGTTGCCAGACATAGGATCTTCCAGCAGCCACCCTCTTGACCCAGGACAGCACTACCACCTCAAGGCACTTGATGTAGGCTTCTGTGTTGAGTCTGAGGCCCTGTGGGAAAATGAATAGAGGCATAACATCACCATCACTAGTGATCACTCCAAACATCTTTGTAATCAACATTAGACTCATCCAACTCTTTTTGACTCTGCACTGTCCTCATATAACACCACACGACCTGGCTGATCCTGGGTCAAAACTGGTCAGCAGTGTCCAGATGATATAATCGTTGCCACACACTACCTATACAAGAAGATGATTTGGCCCTCAGGGTCGTAGGACAACAAGATGATTGCAGGGTCAATCTCACGCTCGTTGATACTGTTGTTGGTCAATGGGTCATTGGTTGCTGGCAACCCTAGTCCACACTTTGCTCCACCCATGTTGTGTTTCTTGATCCCAGAGCTGGTGAGGATCAAGTATCATCAGTAATCGTAGTGCTGGTTTGAACCACGGTGAAGCTGTGTTATAAAGGGGAAAAAATGTTCTTGCAGATGAAATAAAAAACAAAAGATACTGGGGTAATGGGGTGACTATTCCTTATTTAATTGATAATCAATTCCCAAAGGGGCACATACTGAATAAATTATCTAACAGAAAAAAACTGATTTACAGCTGCACAGATAATATGATGCAGTTACTATAGAAACGCAATTATGAATTGCCATAGGAGAGCAGTGTTAATTGCTCCACATACACTCTCATAAGTGCAGGCATGAATATAATTGCCCAAGTGGTGACGGGTGTCAAGAAAAACAACAAAATATACCAAGAAACATTTAAGGGGGATAGTAAATATGACAAGATTTATTTAGGAGTCACAGAAATATCTTGGAAAAAAAGGTTTTATGGCCATAAAACCTCTTAATAATAGTATGAAAATAGTACAACACTGTCTAAATATGTATGGGCACAGAAGAATAAATTCAGTAAATCTGCAGTTAAGTGGAAGATTATAAAAACAGCCCAAGCCTCAAAAGCAATGACTAAATCTTGTGGTTTATGCTTGCAGGAAAACTTTGAATTATAACAATATGAGAACAAGAATGCCTCCCCATCAAAAGATCAGAGTTTATTATAATGTGTAGACATATGGCCAAGTTTTTGTTGAGCAAATTAGCACCTGAGTGATGTTAAAAAAACAAAAAAACAATAATAAAATGTCTATAAAATGTCTATGTGGAAATTTATTCAATGAATATTTATGCATGCTTCTTTTTCGTGGGAGGGAACTACCTCGGGCCACTACTTTTGTCAGGTTGTCGCTATTCACAATCAATTTTAAGCATCTGACAATAAGTTCTATAACAGCAAAACTTTTAGTTATGAATATCCTTTGCTCAATTTTAATAAGATTGCTGAAACACAAGATTTACACTTTATGTGGCTCTGTCTCAAAGTTCATTTAGTACTATTTAAAAAAAAAAAAAATCAATGTTAGCCTGAATTGTGCATACATATATATATATATATATATATATATATATATAACCGAATGGGTAAATATACGAGTGAGCAATTGTATACAAATACATATAAATACCCTATAGTGTAAGAAAAAACAGTGCTCAATGTTAAGTAACAGAGCTATTTAATATATATATTAAGAAATGTACATAATATCTTACATTAATTGCACAACTCTGATTTCCCGCACCTGAAAATTGCTTTGGCATGAAACTTGGAGTTGTGCAATTAATGTAAGATATTATGTACATTTCTTAATATATCTGTCTATATTTCTGAGATGAGGTATTATGTACACTATTTCCATTATTCGGACTATTGTCCTCATCTTTGTCACCATATTTATTACGTTTCAGCTGTTGTACGCTCCGGCATTCTTCAGGTGGTTGGAATGTCGAACTGAACCCTTTATTTCGCTCATTGGGGTAGACCGTTCTAGTTCCACGTGCCATGTTTAATGGATGTCAGTTATCAGTTATTTCCTGTTAATTCCCCTCTCCAAGTTCTCCACTGCCTTAACCAGATATTGAAATCACACTCTTTGGGTCCTTTCACTAGATCTAATCAATGCCTTTATCCACTGTGCCATATGTCCATATATTAAGAACACTATTTACATTATTCGGACTATTGTCCTCATCTTTGTCGCCATTTTTATTTTTATTTAATGAAATAATTTATTACATGGAACCTTAAAGTGGTCCGTTTTTATTTTTATATAAAATATATATACATATATATGTGTGTGTAGTATAAAGTGCTGTCCAAAGCTTTGGGGAATTTGAATAGCATACATGTATACGAAATGCCATATGAACATTTGTTGCTAGTGGGTATATGCAAATTGTAGGGAAGGTGACTACTTTAAAACAGATGATGGAAATTAGATTTCAGGAAAGTCATATTTTTTCATAGCCAAATTCTGAATTTTGGAATCAGACATTATGCATGTAAGCCCTCATACAGATTTTTTTTATGCCTGTATAAAAAAATCTCACAGAAGTTTTGTCAAAATTCATGCTACAGAGTTAAACTAAACTGTAACTACTGACTTCCCTTGATTTTTTTCCAATGATATTTTTCTGATTTCAAATTAAACCATAGCATTCTCTAACACAAACAGCATTATGGCATCCTTTTGAATTCATCATCTCATCTTCTGATAAATAATGACTATTTTTTTGTTCCAGAGAATGATAAGAACTGTGGACAAAATGCAAAGTTTTGAACCAATCATCCAATCCCTTTGAAAAAAAAAACCAAAAGTAACTACATAAAAAAAAATTAACAAAATGTTCCTTGTCTGTTATATTTCATAATACATGTATAAATGAAAAATTACTGCCCAAATATATATCGTATCTTTCATACAACAGAATAATAATGAGAAAATGAATGACAGGATGGAAAAAAACTTATTTTTCTAAACAATTGTCTAATAAAATTAAAAACTAATTTCTCTCAACAGACAAAATTACAAGAATTTGCCAACTGATGACAACTCAGTGTTATTTCATTTTCAATAATTTTAGAAACAGAAATTTGGTTTACCAGTCGGTTTGCTTCCGGGCTGCATATTAAGGTCTTTTCTTAGAATAAACATATTTCCAATAGATCAATGAGGCTTCAATAGATCCCCACAAAACAATATCTGATCTTGTTAAATTAGACCACATTGAACATACAACTGAATTTACTTTTGAAACAGAAACAAACAATACATTAACATTTCTTGATATAGATGAAAGATATATGATAAAGTGGAAATGTTTTTGTGTGATGCATTTTGTCTTTTACGACTCGGTTTGTTTATGGTGATCTAACTACACATGTGCACAAACGACTGATGCTGGAAATTTTAAATTCAGATAAAAATTCTTTTTTTTTTCTATGTGTTTTGGACAATATAGTCCAGTCAATTTCATCTAGATTCTTTTTCATTTTGTTTCTATAATCTTTATTATTGAATATCCCACATTGTGATTTCTTGATATGTTAAACTGCACTGATGATGATCTCATAGACTTCTACTCACACCACAGTAACAAAACAAAATCTAGAATAATTATAAGTTTCTACTCAAGAGCACATAAAATTTGTAGTCGTCAATATTTACATGATGAAATACATTGAAAAAAATAAAACAAACATACTTGCACAATATTCTCATTATTTTATGTGGATATAAACCAAACATAAACCAAATAATTAGATATTAGCAACTGTATGTGTACGTTAGCATGCATACACAGATAAGTGAATAAATATTTACTTAATTTAATATAAAGTGTAAGCAAAACGGCTCAATTTAGTTAGAGCTAAGAAATATATATATATATATATATATATATATATATATTAGGTAAAAATCCATGGGTAAGTAATCCAAGTGAATCCTAATAATATAAAATATTAAAACTGATCCACAAAAGAGAGCTTTATTATATTCAATATATTTTTTTTTATATATGATTAGTAAATATAGTTTTACTTAATAACAATATTTTCTAAGAATTATAACATTGAAAATGAATTTTAAGATTTAAAAACTTTATAAATTATTCAATTTAAAATTGTAAAAAAATGAAAACAAATCTTGTAAAAATTCAATTTTTGTCAAAAAAATCTTTTTTCTTCAGACAATATTGTCTTTTATATTATTCATAAAAGCAATTAAAAGCTTTTCTAATTAAATAATGTCTTATTGCATTTTTTATTTTTCGATTCAGAACATATTTTCGGTAAGACCAGGTCTGATTTTGCAAAAAAAAAAAAAAAAGGGTGATTTAAATTTTTCAAAGAATTCTGCTTTTAGCTAATATACTAAAAATTATCTCAGGGAATTTCTCAAAGAGAGAAGTCTCTTGAGGAACGAAATGGCCATATAAATGGTGTACGATTGAGTTTTATTTTTATGTAATTCATTATATATATATATATATATATATATATATATATATATATATATATATATATATATATATATATATATATGAAGAAATATAGTCTTAAGGTGTGCTATATGTATGGGATAAAGTACTCAATGTCAGAGATATAGCATGTGTAAATATAAAAGTGAACATAGAAGTCAACACTTAGAGGCGACAGTCTGTTTCATGCTAGATGTAATCGTCTAGCATGAAACAGACAGTCGCCTCTAAGTGTTGACTTCTATGTTCACTTTTTATATATATATATATATATATATATATATATATATATATATATATATATACTTACAAAATCCACAAAAATAAAAATTAACACTAGCTTAACAAAACAAAGTAACATTAAATCTGAAGCAGGAATTTAGAAAATAAAGAACAAAAAGTCCCAAGAAATTCATGGGGGGGGACATGTAGGAATTTAAATAAAAGTATGTATGAATATAAAAGCGAGGTTTTCTGAAAGAATACAATGAAATATGGATGACCATAACTTAAAGAAAGTGCTTTTAATTAAAAGAGAAACTAATTTATTAAAACAAAATTGTATAGCAAGTGTAATAAGGTTGAAATTCATGATGGTATATTTACTTCCCAGATTAGAAGGCATATCTGTTTTCCTTATTAAATTACTACAAATAAAATGTAGAATTAAAACAATAAAAAATAAAGATGAAAAAATAAAACTGAATGAGATGGGCGACACATGTCTAAATTTATATTTAATACATTTACTTCCACATGACCATCCAATGGGGTCGTTTTCCAATTTTTTTTCTATGAGGTTTATTGGGAGTGGCATGCCATGATTGATTGCTTGAGATCACGCTACACTAGAACCACATTTTTTTTCAAAATAATTGAAATATTTTTGATTTTTTTTGTCTTATTTCATTTTCCTTTTGGAATTTCTAATGTTTTTTTTGTTTTTTTTTTACATACTGTACCATGCATTCATGTGGGATTCTGGGATGTCAAATGGAATCCAGTACTGAACAACACACACCGGTGGTTCATGGGTAATAAATACTACATATGATATCCTTGCCTCATTTATGAAACAATGTTAAAACAAAGTCACTTGTACCAAAATGAATTAAGTTACAGTATTGGGATTCTGGGACAACAAGGAAAATGAGGCAACAACATATTAAAGACTGAATCGATCTTTTTTTGTTGCACCCCCCCAACCACCATTTTTTTCCCTTTTTATATGTAAGACTGTTTGCATCAAGAAAATCATTATTTATCTGAAATTCCTTCTTGGAAGGAAACATAACACTAAGAGACTTTTTTTTCCATCTTGTCATTTTCTCACACGTCTGTGTGTGTATGCGTGCGTCTGTATTTTGGCTGTAAATTCTTTTTCACATATTTGATTGAAAACAACAGAAATATGTTTTGAGGTTTATTTTTGGGTTTTTTTTTTTAACAGATAAACGTCTCAAAAGTAATATTTATGATTTTCCATCAAACATATCTCACACAGATATATAAATGATGAGACCAGACATAAATCCAGAATAGAGACATATAAAGGATGAAACTTTGACAAACATGCAGATCTTATTCAATTTTTGATTAACAAGTAAGAAAGTGTCATTTGTTTTTTTTGTTTTTTTTTTAAATATTTCGATGTTTATTCACATCATCTTCTGAACATTTTTGTTTGTTTATAAATAGCATAAAATCTAATAAAGAATACAAGGAGATGGTGTATAGGAGTACAAAGCATAAATAAATTAAAATGATGTGTAAAAAGATACGTGACTAAATGAGAAAAGAAGGCATGAAAGATTTATGTGGGGCCTGCCTTGTAAATGAATATTTCGTATATTTCCCACTAGTGTTGAATGTTGATGTTCAAGCCTAGGTAACAGCCAGGATTTCAAATGCTGCTTTTCAAGGCAGGTAAACTCTCCCCATTTAGAAGACTGGTGCAATACAATCTTTCTAGAACTATGCCATACTAAGCTAAGTTTAATATCATAAACAACACTACCTGGCCAAACTCTAGGCCAAGAATTTTAGGAGGTGAAAGACTAATGTTTAGAATTTGGGAAATTGCCAGTTTGATATTAAAAGACAGATGGATAGAACTACTTTAAGGTACAAAGTTGATTAAAAAAAAAAAAAAAGACTTTGGGATGGAAAATTAATTTTCTAAAAGGCAAGATAAAATGCAAGTGGAGATTTAAAAAAAAAATGAAATGAATAAATGCAATTTTCTCTGTGTGTTTATTGAAGGTTTTAATCAAATTTGTTTCGATTTGAAATGATAATATCAACAGTTAAATCTTAATTATTATCAGGATTCTGAGCAGAAGGAAATGCTAATAATAATGCTTTGCTTTCACACCATCAAGCAGACCATTACTACTGTAGCAAGTTTGACTCCCACCAGACCCCTGACAGTTTTTGCCTTGTGCCTGACTAAACAAGGCTTAGTAAATAATTGCACTGCCTTATAATGGAACAATAATTATCAAACTAGTTTCACTGACAATTACTATTTTACGGGGTTTGGGCCTTACTGAGTACTCCACATCTGTGGCCTTGTGTCAAACTAAGCCAGTCTGTTGATATCAAGTTGATAATATTTAATATCATGCAATATTAGGATCACTATTATAAATAAGTGATTCTAATATTGCAACATTTAAAAATGTTGTTTTTTTTCCAATAATATATATTCCTGTACATACACACACCTCTGAATTTATTTATGCTTTTAGAAATTGTCCCCTAAAGCCATGAAAGAAGTTTAATGTCAGAGTCTGCCAATAATCTATTTTCTTTTCACTTTCATAGAAAATTAAAATATATCTCCATTTTTGTAACATTATTTTAGCGAAATAAATAGAAATAGCTGACCAGTGGTTTATAACTTTTGGGACTGGCTGGATAAACATAAAAGATGTAGCGGTCACGATACAGCGGTCAATACTGTGATGTAATAATTAAGTTTAGAAGATGTTTGCTATTTGATGACAGGTGAGTCTAAAAAAAAAATATATATATATATATATATATATATATATGTATATATATATATACATACATACAATCATCTCTTGGTGATCTGTGACGTACAAATCATTCAAATATTGTATTTAAAAATACAAAGTGGGAGATATTTCCACTGATTTGTATAGATTTGACATCTTTGCTTTCAAAATGTAAAAATAAACCAATGAAGAAATGAAATATATATTAAAATGTTTTATTGAATTTGGCTGAGAAGCTTACATTATTTACATTATTAGGACTGTTATCCTCATCTTCATTGCCATATTCACAACTTTTCGGCTGTTGTACACTCCACCTTCTTCAGATGATTGGAATTTTGAACTGAACCCTTTATTTCATCCACTGAAGGCTGGAGCATACAACAGCCGAAACGTGTATATGGCAATAAAGATATAATAACAGTCCGAATAATGTAAATAATGCAAGTAATCATAATACCTCATCTCAGAAATATAGACAGATATTGGCTGAGAAGGTCTGTTTGATTATCATTTTTCTAGCAGTTACACATCTAGATTCAATTAATAAAGCCAAACTTAATAATGTCTTTCTTCAAATACTCTTGATCCTTGCTTGTCATTAGCAGAAATGTTGACATTACCAGTTACAAAGGACTTTTAGAAATGTCATTTAAATTTGAGACATGTAGATTTGAATTAAAATTTGAACAATTCTAAAAATGTTCCGGAATGAAATAAATCAAAATTTTTTTCATTTTTGTAATTGGTAACCCTAATATTCTCAATAATGACTAATAATGGTTGAACCAAAAACATTCGGAACTTTGAACAGTTTCTTTACAAATTTAAACTGGATGTGCATAAGCTAGATAAATTAATAAAAATAAGTATAATAAAATATAGACTGTCAGCTACAATTCAATAAAGTCTGTCTATATTTCTGAGATGAGGTATTATGTACACTATTTACATTATTCAGACTATTGTCCTCATCTTCGTCGCCATATTTATTACAACGTTTCGGCCGTTGTACACTCCGGCCTTCTTCAGGTGGTTGGAATGTCAAACTGAACCTTTTATTTTGCCTTTATCCACTGTGCTATGTGTCTTCAATGCGTTAGTTAGATCCAGTGACAGGACCCAAAGAGTGTGAGTTCAATACCTAGTTAAGGCAGTGGAAAACTTGGGGAGAGGAATTAACAGGAGATAACTGACATCCATTAAACATGGCACATGGAACTAGAACAGTCTACCCCAGTGAGCGAAATAAAGGGTTTAGTTCGACATTCCAACCACCTGAAGTAGGCCGGAGCGTACAACAGCCAAAACATTGTAATAAATATGGCGACAAAGATGAGGACAATAGTCCAAATAATGTAAATAGTGTCAATAAAACCTGTTTAAATGAATTCATGCTGCCTAAGTACATGATTTATAATATCTATATAATAAATGCGAATGTCAGTGTGTCACACTTTTTCAACTTTACTTCTAGAGGCCGTAGCCCTACATATCATACCATTTTAGAATCAGGCTGGCTCCATTAGCAAATTAAAAACATTCTGGGCTGGATCAAGACCTGCTATCCTGAAATTTTGGATTCCCAAGTTTTCATTACTGCAATTGTTTTTGGTTTCCACCATCTTGGCTTCTATTGATGCAAAGAATTAAAGGGACACAACTCTCTATCTTTCAATAGCTCATGTTCAAATGAAAAATTACTGTTCTCAAATTACAGGGTTTCAAAATAAAATTGTCAGTGTTTTCAGCTTTACTCGTAGAGGTTGTAGCCCAACATATACCATTTTGGAATCAGGCTGACTCTGTGAGCAAATTAAAAACATTCTGGGACCTATATCTGGACCCGAAATCCTGAAAATTTGAATTCCCAAGTTTTCATTACTGCGATTGTTTGTGATGAATTATTTTGTACAATAATTTTTATAACTTGGAAATAAATTCAGGAATAATTGAAATTAATTGCAAAATCCAGCAAAAGTCGCCCATGAAATAAAAATAATTGTTTGTACGGAAAGTAAGGACCTATGTACATCAAATTGTTTTTAAATTAAGAGGTGGCAGAAGAATTATCGTTGGATGTTTAAAAGGGAAGCTTAAATATTAATGCCATACTTAAATGCAGCGATCAGTTTTGAGTTCTTCTGTAGTTTATTGTTGCCTATCGCATCTATTCCTCCCTACCTATTGTGATGAAGGCCCAATCAAGAGCCCAACGCAGGCGCTAGCTTAAATGTCACCCAATAGGGCGGCTTTTAAGCTCTTTATATAGACACACTCAGTTCAAAGTACTTGTCTGTTAGGGTAGCTAGCTAATCCCCATTGCAGATGCCCGCTCAGACACATCTTTATACCCACAGAGCCAAACTGTAGTTTTATACTGCAGTTATGCTGAGCAGTCCTTATAGTTTCTGTAAAGAGAGTATATATTCTGGTGTGACCAACAGTTAAATAAGGCCAGTCGGATCAAACTCTCAGTCATGATGACTTGTGCTTTTGTGTCAGGGTGGATGTGCAGAGAAGAAACTGGAAACTTTACTTGAAAAAGTTATAAAACATCGGTTGTCATTTTTAAACCAAAATGGTTTGTAGAAAAATTTAAAAGTTGTGAAAACCGCCCTTCCTTTTTGTTAGTTATATATATATATATATATATATATATATATATATATAGAGAGAGAGAGAGAGAGGGCATATTTTTGTTGAGGATGTTTATATTCCCTTTACACTAAGGCCCTTAGGAAAAAGCATGAACCCACTTTTCCCTGTTCAGCTAGCAGATATTGTGACAAAATGATTCTTCATTGGCATTCCATCATGGTTGATAAAGAATGGGTAAGTGAGTAATTGGGCAAACCACTCTTCCATATTTTACCTGCCCAGACAGTAGCAGTACAAAGCTGTTACCCATTTAGTCAACCTTGACAGAGGCCAGTAAACGCACGTGTGTGTGTGTGTGTGATATGAATGAAAGTGTAGTATATTAAATTTTGCATTCAATTTCACACCATACCATCAAGGAAACTAGGCGCAGGGTTGATCTAAGATGACATTCCAGCCAAGGGTGGAGATCCATGATTCACCTGATGTCAGCGATGACCCAGAGAATGTGTAGGCCTGATGTGCACAGTGTGAGAAAAACCATTAGACAGGTGGATATATAAAACATTCACCTCAGAGAGGAGGAGGCAGTCTCTTAGACGTCACAGATTAGAATGTAAGTTCCATGTTTGGATGAGGGGGGGGACTATAAGGTCCCACATAGAGACTGGCTGACAATAACTGACGAAATATGGGAAGGAAATGAAATTTAATGTCTAATATGAAAAATTCAAGTCTTGTTTATTCATTAGTTTACACATTATCATTAGCTGGTATCTCTATTTCATTACAAAGGCATGAACCTAAAAGTCTATACCAATATAAACAAGCTTTATGAATATAATTAAAGAATGGTCAGCTATGATAAATATTTAAATTCTGTTAATAGAGGGTGTGGCAGAAACATGTCCCATGTAATGGAAAAACAATAGCGGCAATGGTGTCTTCATTTAGATCATGTCTTACTAATTATCTGTAGAACTGCAAGCAACAAAACGTATTTTGGATCAGATTTTTGTACAGATGTCTGTTTGAATTTCTGGGATGAGGAGTTATTTACATTCAGACTAATATCCTCATCTTTGTTGTTGGAGGGCACAACACTCAAAATCTCATGCCCCTTTTGGCCATGGCTGAACAAAGACAAGGATATTAGTTTGAATTCAAAGTATTCACTACTTGAGATAAAAATCACTTCAATCAAATGTTATATAAAAAGGCATTCTTGACTTTTGTGAGGCTATCACCAAGAACCAAAAGTCCATCTATAGTACAAGTTCATACTTTACTAGAAAGAAACTTATTAGAAAGAATTGGAGAACTGACCGATAAAAATGTTTTTTTGTCTCTCTCCTGGATATAAAAAAATTTTACTATGAATAATTGATACACTTTTGAGTTTTGTGTGTTTTAAAAGATGATTCCATAAAGAATTAAAAACTTAAATGTTTTTGAAAAACCCAAAAACTTTTGGTTGAAATTATCCTCTAAACAGAGACAAAAAAAAAAAAAAAAATAAAAAATAAAAAAAAAAAAAAAAATAAAATATTGCTATTGTATCTGATTAACTTTTTTTATAACTGAGAAATAAGGAAATTGAACAATAATAATTATTTGCTATAACTTTTTTTTTTAATAAAAAAAGGGTATGTATTTAGCATGTATAGAATTTGTGTTACACAATAACCAGATCATTTCCTCTTGGACAATTGCATCTTGTCAGCATCACTTAAGATATCTCTTAACTGATACAAGACATTTGGGATAATTACCTGGTAGTGATATGTTTGTAAATGTATGTCCATTTGGACAGGCATATAGAATGGGGTAAAATTTTCAGCTTTATCACATAACACTTGTAAAAATGTCCTTTCGAATATTTTATATTATATATATATACACACACACAGCTGTGCAAATAGCATGATATGTGCACAGATAATGAAATTACCAAGCCACATTCCAAGCCCAGTTGATCCTCCTTCATTTACTTTGACATCTTTGGGAAAAATATGAACTTGTTCCTACATCTATGGATTTAATAGCAGGTCAGACAGGGTTCTTTTGCCTTGATTGGCAACCAGTCAAAGAGAAGTCAAACTGAAGTAAGATTGTGTAGAGACTTTGTGACAGACTGTATCATTCCCCTTGTTAACAGTCCTTTTGGAAAGTGTCACTGTCTTTACCATTATAATCCAACCATCTGTGTGGGTAGACTAATGGTTCAGCCCTTATATATCACACACACACACAGAGTATGTATATGTTGTAGATTAAGCATCTGTTGTACAACAATGGTTAGCAAGCTATTCTCAGATTCATTCAGCAAGTTTAATTTTCATTGGGTGAGCCCTTAATATCATGAGCCCCCTATCCTACATGAAGTTATAGATGAATGCAGAAAGATTAATGTAGTCATATTCCAGTAGACATGATAATCAGTATCAAAACACATTTTATTAAAGAAATAAGCATTCAATTGCTGGTACCTCCTGATGAGTGGACAACATGATTACTAAAAGGGTTCCGTCCACAAAATTTTGTAGCTGCTTGGGGGAGGGGGTAGTGAATATAATAGTCAGCTAAGTGACAAATTTCATTTGTGTTAATCCTAGATACATGTTGTAGTGTGGTACCCCCCCCCCCCCGACTGAAAGCTAATATGGCCCAGTCTTTTTTTTTTTTTTAAAAAGAAAGAAAGACAGACTGCCAAATAGCATAATAAATTAACACAAAGTTAGGGAAGTACTTTTTGGATTTCAGCTTGAGAGAGAGAGCAATTGGTCAATTATTCTGCTATAGAGACCTGACAGCCAACCTTGCCAGAACTAGATTTATGCTTTTATTTTTAGATTGGGAGACAGAGCTGATATTGCATACAAGAGGGATAATAACCAGAAGAGCTTATGTTTAAAAACTCTTTAAATGGGATATGGCTTTAGCTGAGAACAGTGATTTGGGTAATAAACATTTTATTATGATTCTCCTTGCCCCCAACAATAAGATATGGATGTAGCACAAGTGACAAAATGCCACAAGTTGTGCTTAGGAATTATATAACTTTGTTCCTTTGGCTATTGATGCAAACAGCAAAGTGTACTCCCTACCTTAACTAGTCATTAGGTAATTTTTAATCTGTATCATACAAAGACAATCTTGTCAGTATTAAAGCACCTAAAGGAGTCATTATCCAGGTATTGAAATCAACAATTAACTAAATGAAACAATCCAGCCTTGATTAGAAAACCCAAATACTTGGTTGATTATATTAAAAGAACAAATACTTTTTATCAACATTTTTTCAATTAGAGCAAGATCATTTGGCAGTTGCTTATGTGTTATGTCATACAATTAAAGTCTCTCGGTTTTGTTTCAACCTCCATGCCTTTAGTTTGACATGCTTTGCCCACAAGTGACATTTTTATCTCTTATTGTCAGTTCATGATTTGGTTACTGTTAAAACCAAATTGCTCCAGAAGAGTCAACAGCAACAAAAGAAAGCAAAGAGGCCCACACAAGACTATCTCTTTAAAAAAAAAAAAATATTTTAAAAAATGGCCCAACATCAGAAATAAAATTTTTGAATTAACATTTCATAAGATCCAATGTATATTTCTTGGCATGTGTGCGAGAGCAACTGCAACTTATGTAACCCAAACATTATAACGAACAGCCCCCCCATTCATAATACCATTGACAGTGCAATATCCGAAGTATTATTTTTTCTTCAAAGTTAAGCCAGCAAAATCTAATTCTTCAAATTTCAGAAGTATTTGTATATTTGATTATAAATTCTGTAGTTTAAAAAAAATAGAATTTTTAAAAAGTACAGAATTATTGATAAAAAAAAAAAAAACAAAACAAAAAAAACCCACTAACCTTTTAACCAGCCTAATCTAGAAAGAAAATGACCAAAGTGAGCCAGGACTTAATTACAATGCTGGTAATTAGCTGCAAGTGATTTTCTTCAGTTACACACTCACACAAAAAGTATGGAGGGGGTGGGGGATAAATAAAAAAAATTGATATTTTTCCAGGTAAAATATCTTTGAATTTTGGGAAAGTTTTAGCCTTACAGCATCAATCAATTCAAAATATCTACAGTAATTGTAGAATTATTAAAAAAATAAAAAAAAAAAGTTTTAAATACATTATCTACAGTGAAATCTTCAAATATATTAGACATGTATAGTGGGATAACAGCTTTCAGCTGCTACTGTATAGGCAGGATAGTTATGGGAGAGTGGTTAGCCCAAATTCTCACTCACCCATTCACTTCAAACATTGTTGTATGCCAGTGACATGGCATTTTGTCAAGATATTTCGCAATGATAGAAAAAGGAGAAGGAAAGAGAGAGAGGAAAAAAAAAAAAAAGATCCTTATGATGGGTTCATGCCTTCCCTATTTAATGCCAAATGAATCAAACAATGTCACAGCCAAATCTTAATATAGCTTCGCTGAATTCTTTTATACCAATAATTTGACACCAGAAGCAATCTTTGGTACACAAGGGAACCACCAGCAATTACCATTAAAGTCAAAAGGCAAGGGATTATTATTATTATTTTTTTTTTTTTTTAAATACTACCCACTTTTGAATGATGCATAAGTTTCCAAAATTTGTACATCTTATTCTTTACAAATCTAAAGTCATTAAAGTGTAAATTAGGCAGTGACTGTTTTTCCATACAGTGGACTTTTCTCAAATGAGAGAAATCAAGTTGTATTTTAACCGTCTGTGAGAAGAGGAGGAGAAAAGAACAGGTAAACTTTGCAATGGTTGAACTCTCTATCTTTTTCTTTAAACCTGAGACAATTTGTTAAAATTTATCAAATGGCACCACTTTACCATTCCCAGAGAAGATTTATAATCTATCAACACAACACGTTAAATGCATGCACTAAGCATCTTGTATAGTTGCTATAGAACAGATTACTCATGGGTAATTGTTAGATAGATAGATAGATTCAGCATCTCTATGATAAAACTAAGTTACATAAGCATTGTCATTTGCTTGTTTATTATATATATATAGATAGAGATAAATAAAAAGGCTTGTTTCTTTCATTGTTCATGTAATTCTGAAGAGAAATCTATACAGATACTCACAGTACCCACTGTAACATGGTTAGAACATGTCTTGACAAATGAAAAGTAGGAGAATCATGTGGGCAGTGCCCTGTGGCCTTGTGCCAAATAAAGGCAAAGCTTAATTATATAGTCACCTCTAGGATAGATTAATCACTTTTTCCAATGGAAGCTCTAGATGTAGATATACATGCTCATGTTGTAAATGAACTCATCTGCACTAATGCGTGCCTGACTAACATGCACATAAAGAGTGTGTGTGTGTGTGTGTTAGAAATAAACCTGACAGGACATCTGTCACCCCCAGTCATTTTCTGAACATCTGTGCATCCTTGGCAATCGGTCTCCAAAACAATAATGAAAACATCTGTTACACTCATTATAAACCAGATGACCTATTTTGGGAAGGGTCTTACTAATGCAAATTAAACACTATATGTATATCAAGTTGTCAAACTTGTTTTTCTTTTTAGGGCATTGTAACCAGTACTGCTACCTTTAATTTGCCACAGATTGTGTTTTGTATTGTCCATCTGTAAAGTGATTCTTATTGTTTTGGCTATAACCGTGAATATTATACAAGGGGAAGGGAATTCTTATCTTGACCTAGAATCCTTCTAAATGAATAAATAAAAAGTACACACACAAATTGATGTTGGGTCAAATTTTGGGGAGTGGGTCAGACCAAGAACTTTTCAGCACTCCCTTTGAGCATTTTATTTTGTCCCGAGCTAGCATGTCGCATCTTTTGATAATTGCTTTGTTTGGACTCTTGTCATCACAAACAGAAGGCAAATATTTTAGACATTTGTTTGATACGTCACATTCACAAAGCGTTCAGCAAAGGACAATTTTACCAGATGGCAATACCTTGCAAGATAGATACACCAATTACAAGGTGACATATCTCTTCAAAGATTGGATCATTTCAGAGCAAGCTTATTGATTATAGATGTAAGAGAATTTTTTTTCTCAACCGAGATGTCATATAAGCATCCCCAATGGAATTTAGCAAAATGGTGGTGGTGGTAGTAATCAATGCTTGTCATTACCTCGGCTTTGCATTTATTTATGAAAGTAATGTGTGTGTGTGTGTGTGTGTGGCAGCAAGACGAGTCTTCAAATTTCATTTCAGATGCAATGTGCATCAGAAATTTGGCAATATTCTTGATTTGAACACATAAGATTATATTGTTTATCTTTTGCAAATGTGCAGTTCTTCCATAAAGATCAATGTAATTTCCTTCAACCAGTAAAAGAATTCATCATATTTAAAGAACAAGCCTAGAACTGGAAAAAGACTTGTTTTTCTTGCATCTACTCTATTAACTGCTGTTGAATAAAATCTGGATTCATTTTTGTTATAAAAGAAACAACTTATCAGGTTAGAATCACAATCCCATACTGTTAGGCAGGCAGATTTTGTTGTCACACAATATCAATGTTAGTAAGAATATATTCTTATAAAGAGAAACAGGTTAATGGATTATATAAATAACAGGTAGAATAGAGAGGGAGAAATACATTTTAAGATTTTGTACTTATCATTAAAGACTTTATTTCATGACGAAAAAGTTGATTTTATTCTGAAATGTCTATAATATATAACTTGGTATCAACAATATTTATAATTTCCATTAAAATTTAAACTTCGAAAAATAGTTTGTCAGAACCAATTGTTAAATAATCATGTAACTTAATTACTTTGTACAAAGACAAATTTTACAACTGGTAGTTTCAACACTATTATTTACATTTAGACTAATGTCCTTGTCATTAAAGTTTCAGCTAGAGTGCCCTCCAGCCTTCTTCAGGTGTCTGATAATCTTAAGGGAATTTTGAACTGAGAAGGCAGGAGATGGGCACAATGATTGAAAAGTAATAACAAAACCATAAGTCCAAATATAAATAATTCCTCATCCTTGAAGGTTATCTAAAGAAGGCCAGAGTACAACCACCAAAACAGGATAACAACTACAAAAATGAGGACATTAGTCTGAATGTAATTAATGATAACTCCTCATCCTAGAAATTAATAGACTAAAATACAGTTTAGTTTCTAATAAACATTTCTATCGCCTTTAAAAGAAGAAAACTTCAGGTCAGCAGTGGAAGACTTATTTTGCTTTTAAGTAAAAATGTGAAAAAACGATTAACTTCAAGAGATTAAGAGCAGCTAAGTTTATAGAAATATAATTTTAAAGTCTTTAAAGACTTATTAGTCTAATAGAACTCAAAACATACAAGACAGTCTTCTCAAAAAATGGATTACAGAAATATTCAGAAATATTTAACCTGTTTAGATTTTGATAAGAAAAAAAAAAAAACAACTTTACAAAATACTGAATAATTTAACTTATGCTATTTATGAAAATAACTGTTTGGCTGGAGGCACTTATTTTGAAAACAAAGCTTGGACCTGCCTTGTAGACTAAATGCTGGGATTTTAAATGTCGATTTTTATGTCCTAACTTGCAAGAATGGCACAATTACAACATTAGGATAATACATTAAGCTTATAGACATTTCACATATTTGAAGATGAAGCGGAAAAAAAACTTTTCTTGAAGAAAAAAAAAATTAACTCCAAGGAAAACAACCTTGGGTAAGAAAGAAATAGGTTTCATAAAAAGAAAAATATAAAAGTTTTCATGTATTTATTTATTTTACTTATTAATTTATTTACCAATGGTCTACAACATTCAAGGAATTCTGTTGAGATTTCAGTCGTCCAATATTTACTAGTACGAGCCAGTGTGACAAACCTCAGAAAAAGAAAAAAAAAAAGAAGTCAGTTGATTGGACATACTCTTCCTCTTCACACTGGACACTCAACGAGAGAAAGAGAAAGAAAGAGTGGAGAAAGAAAGACAGGGTAGAGGAAAAAAAGAAAAAAGACTGTCCTCGTTTTTCTCCCTTTATTTAAAAAAAAATAAAATAAAATAATAAAAAAAATAAAAAATAAAGAAAAAGTGTGAGGTGAAAAAATAAAATAAAACAAAAACAAAAAACAAAAAGTCACCAAGAATTAAAAAGACAAAAACAAAAACCCAATTTTCCCCAGCCCCTCCCCAGCAAAAATAAGAAGTTATTTCTAACAAGAACAGACTAATTTTTTTTATTTTATTTTTTTTTTCAAGTGGTTGATGAAAAATGTATATATATGTATATATATATTTATATAATCATTACACACAATGTCTGTTAGCCAGGCTAACAGAGAAGTGCATGTAGTAGATGTAGCACGATGAGCATGTCTAGATTCCTACACACTGAGCGATAGAGAAATTGTTAGGTGCAACCATTTACACTTTCATTTTATTCCAGTTTTTCTTCTCTCTTTCTTTCACAGACTCAGTTTTGTAGACAATTTTGCAGCCATTTCTTAAGAAAAGGAAAAGGGGAGGAAAAAGTGAGTGGGTGAGTGAGTGTGTTTTTTTTTTTTTCTTCTCTCTTCATTTTTGTGATATTAAGCTGTAAGGATCCTGGATTAAATTAACACTTGTCTGTGTTGCTGTTGCTGACTGCTCTCAGAAAAAAAAGACTTTTTGGTCATTGGCTATAAAGAAGCCTATAGGAAATAACAGATCATTTTTGTTTTGTTTTTTTTTTGACCCAAGGATAGAAGAGGAGGAGGAAGAAAAAGAACAGGAGGAGACTCAAGGGATTGATAAGATTCAGTCCCAATAGTCAAACAGTAGTAGAAATAGGAGTAGGAGATAGTCCTTGCAGCGTAGCTAGTTGGAGGGTGGATTGGTCACCACTAGTTAGCAGCTTAATGACCAATAGCAACATCCCACTGCTGGCGCCACAGCTCCAAATGGCTTGTCATTGGCACCAAACAATTCATCAGCTCAGCAGCAGTTACTACCAGTGGTACCCCCACCGCCAGCAGATGGCATGCTGGTGTTGGCATTGGAATGTTGTGGACCAATCTTAATTCCATTAGCCTAGAGAGGAAAAAAATAAAAGAAATAAAAAAAATTAGAAAATAAATAGGGATAACATTCAAAGTTGAAATGGTTAATAAATGTTTAACTAAATAAGAACATTTAATGCAGTTAACATTCAGGTTATTTGAAAGAATGTCTCTACAAAGATAAAATTACTACAAGCAATATTAAAAGAAAAAGAAAAAACATATGGAAGGAGAAAATAAACAAAAGAATTATTATCATGAGACTTAATTAAATTTTGTGATTGATTAGGACACAAAGGAAAAATCCACACAATATATATATATATATATATATATCTTACATGCGCGTGTTTTGATAGGTGCATGTCCTGTGTCACCAACACAGGATATCTTTAAGGATGCAGTAACTTTCCTATCTGTGCGTCCCAGGGACACAAAGTTTCCCACGAAAATGATACATTGCCCCCAAACCAACCCATAACAGTTATAACATAGTAAAAAGGAATTTATTGATGGTCGATACTAAGTAAACAATGACATCAATTTAATTAAAAATTGAATCAATATATTCTTTCTAGAATTGAACCCGAATCATTTGTCAAATTAATTAGATATGGATGGTAACTGTTACATTATTTTTATTTTAAAACATTGTATTTTTTGTTAACTCATTTTTTTAAATTGAGTGCAAAACGTTTTAACCAAGGGGAGACATTTGTATTTAACATTTAGTTCACTGCTTAAATGACATAACAGGGCTCAAAAAAATGTCTTCAGATAGAGATTTTCCTGCATGGGTTGGTACAGACTGTAGGGAGGCCAATATGTAATAAACACAGCATTAGCTTTCAAATATGTTTTACTAGTTCTTCCACCCACCCTTTTATTTTTTTTTCATTGGATGTGTGGATGGCATGAAATAGACATCATTGTCAACTTTAGTGGCTTGTGTGTTATTTTTTTAATTTGATACACCTGAACTAACTTAAGTTAGTCAACTGTTACTTCAAGTACATTTGTGTCAAATTTGAAGATTCAATTGAAGAAAACTTGTTCAGTTGTAAAAAGAAAAAAAAACAAAACAAAAAAAAAAGCAATGAAAAAAAAAAAAAAAAAAAAAAACAAAAGCAAAGAAAAAAAACAAACAAAAAAAAGCAAAAAAAAAAAAAAAAGGAAAAGAAAAGTTTTTTTTTAAACTGAAATGTGATTAAATAAAAAAAAAAAAAAAAAAAATTTCAGGTTTATTCGGATCCAGATCTTCAGATGGTCAAAATTTGGTTTGGCAGATTTGTTAGGGTGAATTTAAACGATCAGCCACATTCTGAGTGATCTTCTGATGTTGAATGAATTGACCTTGTTGGGTTTAACAGCATATCAACCCTTATTAGGTCATTTCATACCAAAAGGTTAATTGTTTCATTGTAAGTTAAGGTATGCGTATGATTGGATTGTGGTGTTTAGCATCACATCAGTCCTCATTAGTTCTTCCAATGCCAAAAATTTGTCATTTCATTGTGAATTAATCTACACATATAGAGTCGAGCTGGTAGGGTTGTCCTATATGGAGTCTGGCCAGGACCATCTCGTTTTCCTGTAACCTGGGAGCTATTCTCCAATGTTCAGTTTGATGTTAAACAGTTTTGAGTTGTTCCACGATTGTTGCCACTTTCTCATAGTGAATTTTTAGCTGCTTTATCGGTCTTTTCATTTCTATGAATGCCACTGTGGCTAGGTATCCAGCAGAAGGTGATGTCTTTATTTTTATTTTTTTTTGAGAGATTGATTTTATTTAAGTTTTAGGATTAGGGGATTTGAGGTGTCTGTTTTTCAAAGATACAAGCGTGGATTTTGAAACAGAGAAAATTATAAATTTATTATGTTTGTTTCAGATTATAATTTATAGTGCTAAATTAATTGCTACTTCCTTGGCACTGTAGATTGAAGCTATTTCAGGCAACAGTTTCATCATTTTAAAATTGTTCATTATGGTGGCACATCCTACTTTTTCTCTGTGTTTGGATCCATCTGTGTTTAATGATTTGTAATTCTTCTAGATAGGTCAATGGATTTGTTTTTGATTTTGGAGGCTTGTACATTCTAGTAAGTCTTGGTTGTTTTAGTAGCCAGGGTGGTGTATTTGAGGTGATGCTTTTGTGTATATGTATTGTGTTTATTTGGGCTTCATTGGTGAGCTCTTCCATGTGTATAGCAAATGGTCTAATAGATTTTTCCTTTTGTTCAAACAAGGTTTTAATTTGAGGGGGGAGCACACTATTGTAGGTTGGGTTTGAGAACAACTTTGTGTAATACTGTAGAGTCAGTTTCTGTCATCTGCTTCTACATATAGGTTCTCGACTGGGGATGTGCTGAAAGCCCCCAGTGCAAGCTGAAGTCCTTGATGATGTACGGTTTCTAATTCTTTTTACATATGTTTTTCTGTCTTCTCCATAAATGAAACAAGCATAGTCCAGTTTTGACCGTACCAATGATCGGTAGAGTTTTTTTTTTTTTTCTTGTCGGCTTCCTACTGAGTGTGAGCTACCACTGAGGATTTGCATTGCTTTAGTATCTGTCTATATGACGAGGACAATAGTCCGAATAACGTAAATAGTGTTTGCATTGCTTTGTAGCATTTTGCTCGTATATGTTTGATATATGGAATAAATGACAATTTTTTTGTTGAGTATTTGTATTATTTCACCACAGGTATTACTTCATTATCCAATTTTAGAGTGGGTTCATTGTGTATCATTCTGATTTGCCAGAAGTGTCTGCACTTGGTCTTATCTTTTTGAAAATTTAAAACCATTTTCTGTGATCCACCTGTCCAACCTATCAAGGCAGAATTGGAATTCCATTGTGTTCATGTTTTGATTGGCAGTAAATCAAAAAATCATCCACATATAGTGTGTGGTCAGTCCCAGTTTTAATGGTTTTCACCATGTCATTTATTTTTATGTTAAAAAGGGTAACCGATAGAATGCTACCTTGTAGCACCCACTTTTTTGTTCCTTTTTGATCGAAAGCATGTCATTTATCCGTAGTCTGAAATGCCAATCATCCAAAAAGTTAGAAATAAGTACTGGCATTCCACCCATCAGTCCCAACCCCTTTAAATCTTTTTTTATGGCATGTTTCCAGGTTGTTGTATGCCTTTTCTATATCAAAAAATATTTGTTAGGTTTCTTATAGTCTTCATTGTCAGTGTGGGTTTTGGGAACTAGTATATGTTTACATAATTTTTGAAATTCTTTCCAGTTAGCTTTCTGGAGGTTCCAAGATGATGTTTTATCTTCTAGTTTAGGGTTCTGGTTTTCTAATATGATGGGGGTATCCTGATGGGTTCTCCAAGTGTAGTGTATATATATATATATATATATATATATATATATATATATATATATATATATATATGGCAGGGTTGCATATTGTTAGGTCTATGTTAGAATATGTATTATCTATTGCTGGATGTAAGTATGTGTATGATTTATCATTAAACAGACATAACCGTTTCTGGTTTATTAGTGTTTCTATGGTTCAGCCTGCCTTATTTGTTTCTTTACTGCTCAATAATTCATTGTGGTCTCCCATCAGGATAAATGGTTCAGGTAGTTGTCCCGTTAAGTTGTTTATTTCTATTTCATTAATGGTTTCACTAGGTTGTGTGTGTATATATATATATATATATATATATATATATATATATATATATAGTGCAACTAGTGATGGTTCTGTGTAAAGTTGCAGAGATTGCAACTGCTTCTATATTTGTTTTTAAATTTATTTCACTGTGAGGGACGTTATTGTTGAGGAGTACTGATGACCCACCTGAGGCTCTATTGGCTTGTTTATTAATATGGTTGTATGTCATGTGTTTAAGGTCTAATGTATCATTTTCCTTAGGTGAGTTTCTTGGAGGCATAATATTACTGGGTTGTATGTTGTAACAAGGAGTTGTATTTCATTGAAATTCATTTTTACATCTCTCACATTCCACTGCAATATTCTATTTGACAGGATTTACTTTTGGGCGTGTTAAATATTCATGCTTTCTATGCTCTCGTTTTTGTCTGGGCTTCGTCCTTCTGTTTCAGTCCTTGAAGGATTTTTTGTTTCGGTTTGTCTGGCTTTACATTAGTTTTTTTTTTTTTTTTTTTAGGGTGGGGTGGTGTCTGTTTTGATGTTGATCATTCTTTTGGTCCCTGTAGGTTCAAGTTTTGTTGCTCTACTTTCATTTCTCCCGTTTTTTCAGGTTTGTGCCGAGTGGGATTACTTTTTGTGTTTAGTTTCTCTTGTGATTGGAATTTTCTAGTTCTTTTGTTTTTTGTATTTTGGTTGAAGTTTTTTTTTTAAATGTTTTTTTCTGGTAGTTACAGGTTCTTTTTTGTTTGAGGTTGAAGAGGTAGGACTTGTTCTAATGGAGGGCAATGAGTTCATGCATGGTAAGCTCGTCTTCAGCAACTCTATTAGTTTTTTTTTTCTATTTTAATTCATTTATAAAAAAAGGGATGTGAGCTCTTCCTGCTTTCCCATTGAATGATTCTCCTGCATTACCCCCAGCGGAGTCCTTGTCCTGGTAATACCTGCATATGATGTTGGCAGTGTGGAAGTTTCTGTGTGTTTTCTTGCTTCTTGGAAGGAAATGTTTTTCAGTGTATTTCATTTTGATTATGCTTTTCCTTCTTCCAGATTCTGCATTCTTTAGAATCTGCAGTGTGATTCCGATTGCAGCTTGAACACAAAGGGATTTTGTCACAAGTTGTTTCCCTATGGTCTATTTCCGAGTCCCTGCATTTGCAACATATTGGAGTTCTCATACATTGTTTTTGTACGTGGCCAAATCTTTGACAGTTGTGACATCTACAGAGGTTAGGGATGTATGGTTCTACTTTAGCTATTATGTAACCAATTCTAATCTCCTCTGGTAGTATGGAATTATTAAAGGACAGAATGTATATGTTGGTGTCTATTAGTTTTGTTTCTCTGAATTTGTATCTTTTTCATGTCTGTTATGCCATGATGTTTTAATGAAGCATCATTTTTAATTTCTTCTGATGAGCATAACAAGAGATATGAACATTTTATGACTCTTGGAGTTCAAGAATTGATGAGTGTATGTTTTTACTTTTATTTTGTTGAATTGAGTTGTCTTTAACAGAATTGCTGCATCTTTTGCAGTTTTTACTTCTATCAGAAGTGTTATTTTTTTGTATTTTTGTGATGGACTTTGGGTCTATCTTGGCTGATAGAACTTTTTGTATTATAAAGGGAGACAATTTTCTTATGGATTGGTTCTATGATGATGATGATGAAAATGGGGTTTTCCATCTTCACTCTCAGTTTGAGCTTTCATATCCTCTCTTGGTTCTTTTATAAATATTTGCCATAAGATTAATAATTTTTTGTTTCACTATCTGTGCCCCTACCCATCTCAGAGTTCCTTCTTTAGGGACACTATGAAGAGGGACTTATCCCATTCACCCAGATCTGTCAGCACTGCAAGTAGCTGTCAGCACCTGCATTCCCTCACATCATTACCCAAGTATAGTGTAGAGACTCACAGCTGTGTCACAACCATTCTCTTTCAATTCCACTAGACCTTGCCACTATGTGACCAGCCAATTGGATTAGATTGGACTATTCCATCCACCCATCTAGCTGCAGTTGGATTCCTGGCCATTTGCAGGTCAGAGATCACTCGGCCACCAGGACTTGGTTGTTTTGGATCCATTTGTAGGGTTTCTAATTAAATGATTGGGAAACTATGGTATTTTAATTTTTAGGAGGTTTGTATCTTGCGCAGTTTAATATCACACTCAGGTCAGTTGTTTCAATTTTGTAAGTGGATAGTTTGTTATCCGAGTGTCTGAATAATCTTGTTTTGTGGTCATATGATTTGTTAGCCAAGAAAATTCCGGGGGGGGGGGGGGTATAGTTGTTTGTATAGTATGCAAATAGCTTGTAGACAGTTCTGCTTCATAGATGTTTGCTTAGTAGGCAATCTTGTTTCATAAATGCATGTCTTGTAGATACAAATTCTATTTAACCCATAGTTGGGACCCTGACAGGTACCCCCATTCCAGGTCAGAGTGGACGTGGGAGCAATGGCAACTAAGGGGTGGCTCCACACTCTCCAAAGTTCTCAATCAGGATCCTCACCACTGGATGCAGTTTCAAGTCATACTCAGGACCTTCTGATATTGATGAAGACTCTCTGAGTGCCATCATGGAGATGAAACAGTTTTTCAACGCAAGATATTGTTAAAAGTTTGAAAATCAATATCTCAACTGCCTTTCACCTTTTTGAAGAGTCTTAGGTTCGTCTCCAAACACGATGGTGGGTGCCACATTCTGAAGGAACAGAACAAGCTTGATGAGGTTTCTGTGATGATTTCTTTGCTCTTCTGCCAGAATTATCACAGGTGATGAAAAATGGATTGTTTATGATAATTTTCTACGCAATGCAGCTAGAAACAAGCTTGTGAATGTGCAGAACTCGTGGCTAATGTGGGCTTGCATCCATTGAAGGCATTGCTATCCATTTGGTGGAATTGCTGAGGGATAATTCACTTTGAGTTTCTTCCAGCTGGCAAGACAACTGAAGAAGTAGTATTCACTAATCTCAATGAGGCGATTCAAGAAAAACACCTGATTTTGGCAAATCAAAAAATGATGTCATTTTCCACCATAACAATGCAAGACTGCAAATTGCAAAACAAACTTTGAAGCTTAAAAGGTTTTAAATGGGACCCCATCCTCCAGCACCCATCATATTCTCTAGACTTGGCTACTTCAAGTTTCCATTTATTCTGGTCTTGGTAGAATAATTTAAATGACAAAAAAAAAAAAAAAAAAAACTCTTGCTGTACAGCCAGTCAAAAACTACCTCAGTCTTCTTCCAGCAAAAAACACCATCTCTACAAAAATGGTATCAACAAGCTTGTACAGCAATGGGGGAGAGTAGTTAAAAACAATGGAGATTATGTACTGTTAAATGTATTTTTGTGAGTTTGTAAAATTGTCTTTAACTTTTTATAAATCTGGTACAAACTTATGCAATGGTCGAATATAACAATCGAGTCAAAGAGGCAAGACCAACCTCCTCCTTTCTTTGGTCTTGTCAAATCAAAATATTAATTTATTGACACCAAACAATTGGAAACTAAACCCAAATTTCTCTTTGGCATCAATATTTATCAAGTATTAACATTACTGCTATATTAAAGGTTAAATAGTTTCCAGTTCTAATCAGTTCAAGAATGTTTTTTAGAATCAACTGCCACTTACCTCATTATTAATGTCAAAAACACCATCCTGAATCTTTTGATAGATTTCCTTTGCTGTATTAATGAAAGCCTGGAAAATAAAAGAAGAAAAAATATAAAGGATAAGAGTTCAATCAGCCATTTAGAAAATAGACATCAGTATAAATCATTGGAAATTGTACAAACTTCAAGATATGTCCCCAGAATATTTATGTAACCAACTTGGGTTCTTTATAAAACATGTGAAAACAAAGAGTCTTCATGTAGTCAAGTAATAAGAGAGAAAACGAAAAGTGTGCATTGCTAATATTCTCTATAAGGGTTCTTAAGTTTTAGAGGAAGGACACTTCAAAATTAGGGATTACAAGTTTTTTTATTTTTTTTTATTTTTTGGTTAAAATCTTAATACCTTTGACTGGAAATGATAAAATTGATAGTTTCATAAAACAACTTTAAATTAGGATAACAGCTTTGTTAATTAAAGACAAGTTTTAAATGATTTTTTTTTCTTTAAAAGTATAGAGAGACAATACTGCATAGGCAGTTATAATCTTTATGCTACTCAATAGAGATGGGCAGTTTAAACGAAAAACTGATTTTTGAAAGTTTAATAAACTTTAATCCAAGTCATGAATTCTATGACTAAATTATCTTTAAAGCCTAAAAACAAAGTCAGTTTTTTTTTTGTTCAATCTTTTTCTCTTACAAAAATAATAATAAAAATATAAATGTTGATAAAATTTAATTAACATCTGAAAGATTTTTTTTTAATAGTGTTTCTTTGGATATGCTTACTCAGTAGTGATATAACACTTAAAAAAAAAAAAAAAAAAAGGTTTTTTTGGTTAAACTGCACATCTCTCTCATATATATTATATACACACAAAAAAGAGAGAGAGAGAGAGAAAACTAATATAAACAGAAGTTCAGTTGAACTAAGGTGCTCAACTTGTAGATTATCCTGTAATTTTCTGCCTTTTAATTCTGTAGTATTTATTCTTATGAGTTACATGCTTAAAAGCTTTTGGCCTGAAACCCTTTCCAAAAGTACTAAATTTTAATTTTTGGATTCCATCCTGGTCAAGCCAGGAAATTTTCAGGATACCTGTCTCCCCAACTGTACTAATTATAGAAAGTTCTCCCTATACTGATTTTATCTAGGAATACCATTATTTGTGCATGTAAGAAAGTTTTAGAAACTAAAACAAAAAGGGGGTTACTCTCAGATGATTCAGTAGGGAAACAACATTCCCCAGAGGAAAATTAGTTCCCAGTTTACAGAGGAAAAAGGACAGTATGAATGTG
>OZ038480.1:11127702-11505202 GCA_964036315.1 Acanthosepion esculentum
TTAAGAGAAAATGTACAAACAAAGCTTGAAAGCTTAAAATTGGAAGATTGCTAATAATCAAAGAGGTGGTGGTAGAGGGGGGGGAATTTTATACACATTTCTTTAACATTGCCTGTATTTTTTTCCATTTTCTGCTACTTAATGACACACAGATAATGTAAGAAATCAAGAATAAAATAGAACTCAAAATCTGGTGCAATGGTTCAAGATTTTGGAAGAAAAAAACAAAAAAATAAAGACGATTGTAAATGGTGATAAGCAACTACTTTGAATAGAAAGTCAGGACTCCTTGTCATCCAATTACACTAGTTAGCAATAAAAGGAATTTACATTTATGTTTTAACTTTAAAGTTTGTGTGCACTTAAAAAAAATTCATAATTTTAAAGTGCACACAAACTTTATGACCACCCTGTATATATAATCCATTACTCAGAATTTCATGCAATAGCAATCATTAGGCAATCTTACCATTGAGCCTACATTTAATTTTAGGTAAGCTTAAGCTTATTATATATATATATATATATATATACATGCACACACACACAAAGCTATTTATAGGAGTTTTGTTTTTTTAGAGTAAAGGAATAAAATCTTAATTTCTCAAAGTTACAGTGACCCATGAAAGAGATGTTTATTAAAATGAACATAACATCCATCAGAGCAAATCTAAATCATTAGTTTCCAACACATGTGGCACTCATAATCGGAATTAATAGCCTATATATTCCATAGTGGTCAGAAGTGTGTGTGTGTGTGTGTGGGGGGGACTGTTACATTCATTTACAATTACATGATTCTTATATGACTTGAGCAAGTCAAGGCAATCATGGAGAACTTTCGATTGGTTGTTTGGGGTTTTATGGCATATCAACCACTATGGGTTATTTAATGCCAGATCCAGTATTTACTAAATATATCAAAAACATATAGCTGGCAACATCACTGTTTCAAAAACTGGCAACATCATTGTTTCAAAAAAGTGTAGTTGGCAACATCATTGTTTCAATGTGCTGGAAAAGACCTGGAAGTTCACTATTTTCCCATAGCTGGGACCCCAACAGGTGCTACCACCCCAGGTCAGGGTGGACCTGGGAACACCAGCAATTAAGAGGTGGTTCCACACTTCCTCAAAAGCTCCTGATCAGAGGCCTTGCTGTTGGATGCAGTTTAACGTCGTACCCAGGACGTAGAACTTTAGAGTATTGCTATAAAGACTTGATCCACTTCTATTGTCAGCTATAGAGCTTTGCCTGGTTAGCTTGTGAAAGAATTGTATCTACAGTTAACAACTCTGAATATTCTGGCAGCTAACACAACAGATGGAAATTGTTTACATCATGAACATACATGATGGCTGATAGCAGTGACTAGCCAAGCTGATGACCAATCGCAACAAAAATATTTTAGAAAAAGATTAAGCCGACAAAGTAATTATAGAAAGGACCTAAATGAGCAACAATATATCAAATTGAAAAATTAGAATCTACTGTCAAGAAAAATATTTTTGTTTAGAGAAAGCAAAAACTATTTTTCTTCATTGGAAATTGGTCTATTATCCCATCACCGAGTCACACATTACATTACCAATGTGGAATCTTTTTGATTTGATGTTTTATTTATATTCAACTGTCTAACTGCTTTCAGTATCTTTGATAATGTAGATATCAAATCTTAAATAGAACTTTATCCAACCTCATTACTCACAGGTGGAAGGAAAGAAGCTAGCTATGTTGACATATAGAACTTGATGTATATCTCAACATACCTTTAAAATGCCTTCTTTAAATAATAAGGCTAAACAACTATACAAATACTTTTTCCTCTCTTCTCAATGTTTATAATCAATAAAAATGCTTCAGATACAATTTAAGTAAATATTTGAAAATAGACTCAAAAACTTTGTTGGTGCAGTTTGGTACTTTAAGAACTTTAAGTACTTTAACAGATTTATTAGACAGAAATAATTACAATTGTTATCTTTTATAGTTTATGTATATAAGTATGCAACAAATGCTTTTTAGGCAATCTTAAATTTTCAAAAATTTAATTTCTGCACATTACCAGTTTTCATAGGACTGTCCATGTATTACAGAGAAGGGGGGGGTGAAAATGCAAAAATGAAAATTTTTTTTTAATGCCGAAATATTTTGATAAATGCACAAGAATCTTTCTATATATGGAATATGTTCTAAAGATGAAAGGTGGGGCAAGAAAAAATACATTAGTGGTAACTAACAGGCTTCAATTATTTTGAGAGATTGATTATTGGGCGTGCACACACACAAGAGAGAATACATGATAGAATTTGACACTCCTAACTGCTTTACTTGAATAAAAAAAGCATTTTTAATAGAACAGAAACTTAGTATCTACAATTTGAGAATATAATAATGTCAGATTCCAAGATTAGAGCCCAGTCTAATCTGCTATTTAATGTATAACTGAGGGGGAAGTAGGGAAAACTTGGATCCATGCTTTTCCAAAAGGTATTTTTGCAAAAAGTGAATGTGACAAACTAGCCTGGAATTCGAGTTCTGCTCAATAATAATCACTATGCTACTCACACATACTATTAGGTATATTTTAGCCTTCAAAGCCAGACCTCAGTGTTTGCAGTATTTGACCTAAAATCAAAGTCCAGTCAAAATTTAGTATAAGTAGCACACACAAAAAAGTTTACTACAAAATATGAATTATTTAAATAGATGACTAATATTGTTATCACAACTTATCCAACAAAAAGTTGCTATTGTTTTATTCTCTCCTATTTTAATAATAAGAGAGCAGCTGCTGCTTTGGTGTAACAAGGCTTCTCTCTCTAAGCTCCATTGTTTATGGATCAATATTAAATGACTAGAGAGAATCACTGAAGATAATATTTCAAACAATGTTGCCTTTCAGCCTTTGCCATAAGTACACAGAACTTCAAAGTTGTCAGGTATAGTAAACATTCTCATAGAAAAAGGAACAGCAATTTGTTAACAGGAATGATTAAGAATATGAAACCTTCAATTTAAGTAGTTTTAAACCCCTCTCCCTTCTATAATACAGTTTTATAGTTATCTTTCAAACAAAAAAAAAAAAAAAAAAAAGAAAAGAATCCTTTTGGTTCCGAGATAACATTTGAATAAATTCACTTTCAGCTTATTTTTATTTGATTTTCTATACAGTATATATCGTAACATTTAAGAAATTTTGTAAGAGAAACAAAAGTTGATTTAAGTATTTATTAGAATCGAAGAACTACATTATCTTTAACTATTATACCATTAACTTCTATGGCTCAAATGGAAATTCGTGCTATAGTTAATGGGCTAACTAAAAAATTAGATTTTTTTTTCCCTTTTTGAATTTGTATTTCAGTATATACTTACAGTATCCCAAATCTGTAATTTTATCTGTTTGCCATCAATTGTAATCATCCGAGCTCCAAATTCCACTCCTGCATAAAAGAAAAGAAAAATTTATTACTTGCCAAATACAGGTGTAGTTTGTTTTAAAAGATTTTCTTGGTACAGGCGAATATAAATTGCAATCTAAATTAATACATGAAGAAATTCTGATTTTATTTTATTTTTTTTTTTTTTACAGAAAATGTTTCAACTGTTAAAAAAACAAAAATAAACTCTTCAAATTCAATAATGTTGGCAAAAATTTACCAAAAACTTTAGGATAATCCTTAAATTATTAGTTTTAATGCTTGTTCAAACCGAAATTCAAGAAATAGTGAGATTTTGGCAAATCCTTTTTACACCCATATTCTCTGATATCAGCCAAAAATCTTGAATAATATACAGATATTTATCCAAAGATATTCTGACTTAGTTCAAATCTTTTCACAGAATTCATCTCCAACAAATTCCTAAATGATCGTAAATTCCTTTTTATGCATACCAAGCAATGTTTATAGATACAATCATTTGTATTGGCAGGTAAAAAAAGATAAAAATTTAAGATCTTGAGGAAATCTTTTATACAGTATATAGTTAATTTAGGATGCAAGTTTACATAAAACCCAACAATATGAAAAGCTAAATATACTACCAGTCAAAACTAGAAGTTTTTATTTATCTCAGAACCACTTGAACTAGAAACTTTATTAAAAGTTGGGGGAGGGGGAATAAATCTATCACTAATCTTACTTTTCTGTTAAAAAGTTTCTCCCATTTCCATCATACTTACCCTGGTTTTATGATATTTAAACAGCTTAAGAAAAAAAAAAGAAAAAAAAGAGGTATGCTTGTGGGGGGGGGGGGGGGGCAAATTTTTAATAAAAATATTGACTTTTCATAGAAGAGTTACGTCAACATTTAACCTGTATAGAATTTGCATAGTTCCTCATATTCTTCATTTTAAAGATGTCAGTTTATTTGAAATGGAGTTTTCATCTTGAAAACTTATCCTTCTGCCCAAACCAAGTAAGAACCATTTCTCCTAATACTTTTTCTATAACATTATAATCCTAAATATTCAATTGCAAAAGTTGAATTTAGAAGAACATAATGAAAATTTTAGCTTCGGATCTAAAAAGGGATGAATCAGGAAGACTTTATAACTGACCTTTTATGATCTTGTGACAGACTAAATTTGTTTTGAACTTACTCGACAAAAAGTAGTACCTTAATGAAGAGAATTGATGCTAGCAACCAGTTTTAGATTATGCAAGGAATGTTTAGTCGACAGTACAAAAACTTAAACTACCTAAATTCTTGAAAAGATTATATATATATATATATATATATATAAATAAATTCTTAGCCATAAGTAGTGTTCTTCAACCCCTCCCTACAAAAATAGGGAAAATGTTTCAAATAATTGATTAATTAAAAACAGCAAATTATATTAAAACAAATAAAAATTAGTTTCAACTGCATGGATAACAAACAATAACTAAGCACCTAAAAAACCTCAACAAAACCAATAACAATGCAGAAAAATAACACCACTAAATATAACTGCAGAAACAAAGAAAATTGTTCACCTAACAATAAATGTTTAATCAATAACCAAAATAAAAAAAAAAAAAAAAAATTACATAGGGGACAACAGAAAAAAAAAAAACTTTTAAAGAAAGATATAACTATGTCATCTGAAAGAAAAATATACAAACAATACAACCTTATCAAAATACATAAAGAGACAAAAAGAAAAAACAATATCCCAACAAAAATCAAATGGGAAATTATAAAAAGAACAGCCCCATGCATTATTAACAGTAAAAACTGTAAATTATGCTTGGAGACCCCCCCCCCCAAAAAAAACAAAAAAAACCCCCCAGCAATAACTATTTTTAAAACCCAATATAAACTCTTAAACAAGAAAACTGAAATAAGTAAATCTAAGCACTAACTAAAAATAAGCATATATAAAATACAAACTATAAATAAAACAAATACAATATGAACTTAATTTATTAATAAACAAACAAACATTAAACACACACCTATACGCATGTGTATACAAAAAAAACGGATATATGCACATGTGCATCAAAAAATGAAGAAAACTAATCCCCCATAATTAATACCTCAATATATAACACCAAAGTGAAAAACTACTAGCCATTAAATAAAAATAAAACATTAAATAAACGATAATGATGTAAACTTATTTTAATTATTTATACACTCTTTAACAATTACATATATGTGTGTGGCATGCGTGCATACTATATATATATATATATATATAAAATAAATAACTTCACCATTTAAGCACGAGTTTATTAATAACAATAAGGGTGTACATGGACCTGTGTACGCATGTTTATGTGTACATATGAATAGATATGCACATGTGCATATACATGTGTATATAAATAGACATGCACATAAATTCTAACAATAATAAATTTAATTATAAATAACTTCCTACAATTAATACTTGATACCACCAAACCAAATTAAAAAACAAAAAATAGCCCAGTATATACACACACACACACACACACACACACACACACACTGCAGCATGTTTTCAATTAGACATGTTTCATTGAATAATTTAGACAAGTTTTTGGTGTCATTATTAAAAGAGAAAATTACTGTGTTGATACATATTTTATTCCAAGTAATTTTGACACTAATAACAATAAATTCACTGTCTCCCCATATAAAAACTTATCAGCATAAAATTCACTGTCTCCCCATATAAAAACTTATCAGCATAAATTCATGCACACTTAACTATAAGAGTGAATGCCTAAATTACTGTAAAATAGCAATTATAAAAACCTAATAAACCACGCAAAGAAATTAATTCATCAAAAAAACAGATTTTCTACAGTGAACTAAAAAATATAAAACAAACTAAATAATATGTCCCCTTATTATATTGTTGAAGAACAAATAAGATGTTCTATCAGAAATTTTAATACAAAGCAAATACAATATATTTCTTCAACTAACCCCAAACATTAATCTTTTATATTGCAACCAAATACATTCTTATTATAAACAAGACAAAAATATCCTAAAATACTAACATTTCCACCATGGACCCTAATAAAAAAAAAAAAATTATATGCCACATTAATCTAGTATTCATAATGAATTTTCCCCACCAACATTGTATATAAATGTAAATGTCCTCTAGGAGATTATATCTTTAACGGAAAAAATATTTATGTTGGCTTCACTATGACAATGTTGTCTTGGCAGCTGAGTTTTTATTTGAATGATGCATCCAACATGTCTAAATTCAGAAAAATTCTCGTTAAAAATAGATCTAAACTTTTTTATGAAAAAAAAAAAAAACAAAAAAAAACAAACTAAAAATTCTTGAAACTATAAGAATTGAAACCAAACCTTAATAAAATTAATTATGAAAACTGCACAAATGCTTTAAAATGTTTGCAGTAGATAGTTTAATACTTATTTCTTAAAAAAAAATTCAACACTATAACTTTTATTTGAATGATACCTCCCCATAAGTGTTTCTCAAGCCAATCACATAGTAACCACACAGCACTCTTCCCTTTACAAGTATATATAAAAAAAAATTAACTTCCAGATAAACACACCAATTGTCTTTGAAAATAAACACAACATTAGTCTTGAAATAGACAACACCCTGATGATATTGTGCTAATGTTGAAAGTACTTGGAATAAAATATGTAGCAATACGTAATTTTCTCTTCCTTTGATAACACCAAAAACCTTGCCGTGAATATGGAAAGATTCAATTGAAATTAAGTAGACAAAACTTGTCTAAAGTATTCTATGAAACATCTCTCTCTCTCTCTCATATATATATATATATATATATATATATATATATATATAACCTGTTTATGTAAAACATGATATTACAGGTAGGATACAGCCAACATTATCTTTCTCTCAAAACACAGCAAATGATAAGGGTGGAGGGGAGTTATTTTAACAACTCCATTTGAATATATATATATATATATATATATATATATATATATATATATATATAAAAAGCTTTTTTAAAATAATTTCCTGCTAACATCATCGAAATACCATCACCCCCCCCCCCACCATTTAAGTCATTTCCTATACAAAATATTTATTGTGGTACAGGAATTTGATGAGGAAGCAACAAGTTTTGCAGTTTAACAAATTTCAACATTGAAGTAGGAGATGGTTAGAAGATAAGATGGAAATTAATAGTGTCTACATATATATGCCTATAATTTGTTGAACATAGAATCTGAGAAAGTTTTAAAAAATTATTCTTTATTCATACAAATTCCTAAAGGTAGCATTTAACAAAATTTGATTAGATGAAATCAGTTGATTGTACAGAAGATGAAAATAAAAACTGCTTGGTTTTCTAAAGCCAATTTAAATCTTGCTGTCATAACTTTATTAAAAAAATATCAGCCCCTATTGGCCATAAGTTACAGATATTTACTGCACCCTGTCATTTACATTTAACAGTTTTCAGACTTATTATGCAGATGCAAAAGAAAACAACTACAAAAATTGACACTGAATTATTTTATAAACTTTACAATTTAAAAGTTTTTTTCCCCTGGCTGGCAGTAGATTCTTTCATGAAAACCATATATAACCTTCAATTAGTCAATATCAATATTGAATTAAGTATTCAAATAATTTACAAATTAGTAGCACCCCCCCCCAAAAAAAAACCTTATACATTGTGAAGATGGCAGCTTTTTTAAATCATGTAGATACAATTTACTTTGGGTGGAAGCAAATTAGATGTATTGAAGTGTGGAGAGCTATGAATGCTTTATCCTTTCAGGACACAGGCATTCATAGCCATTCAGTTTTGATTTCAGTTTCCATTCTGGTCAAACTGCCATACAAGGTTATTTTAAAGGACTAACAAAAATTAAACATCTAAAAAGTTTATACCTTTAAAACTATCGTAATTAAAAGAGAATTCATCCTTTTCAGAAAGAAAGAAAAAAAAAGTGAATCAGACTCCACTAGAGATTGAAAAAGAAAAAACATTTCTACCCAAGTGAAGCAATAGAAGAATTAGGATGCAAGAAGTTACTGAGGATGAAAGACAATAGAGTGAAGGAACTTGAGGAAACATTACTGAGAAGGGCCAAAACAAACAGCAGCAACAACAAAAAAAAAAAAAAAAGAAAGAAAAATAACAAAGAAAAATAACAAAGAAAAAATAAAAAACAAACAAAAAAAACCCCCAAAAAAACACCACAATTCAAGGAAAATGATGATTGACATTGCATCTAAATTTGTAGATTATAGCTGAGAGGAAAAGAAGATGGACGAGAGTTCCATAGGTTAAAAATGCAAGAGAAGAAACTATTATAATAAAATTTATCATTACATTTACCAATTTCAACAGTAAAAGGATAAGGCCTAGTTGCTAATCTCATACTATGCCTAAACTCTAAGTTTAGGTACCAAAGAAGAAAGCTTATTAGAACAATTGCCATGAAAAAGGTTTAGCAATTGACTAGATATCATTGTTCCAATTCATATCAGTGGTAAACGTTATACCAAGAAGGTATAATGAGTTAATTTCCTGGAAGTTATCATCTGCCATACAGATGGGAAGCAACAAAAGGTTCTCTAAGATGATAAAAGAGATCACTTTAGTTTAGGAGGTGTTAAAATTACCAATCAATTTTTTTCACAATTTGACAACTGAATGAAGGTCATTTTTGAAATCAACTGTTAGTTTGTTGAATTGATCAGGCTTACCATTAAAACAGGAGTAAATAGTTGTATCATCAGCATAGATATAGAGTCAAGAACTGATAATACCAGAAAGGTCATTGATGAAAATTAGGAACAAAGCAAGTTCAAGAGCCCTGGAGAGTACTCACATTTATGTAAGAAAATCTAGAGTAGCTGTTCAAGACAAACTTTATTTTGTCATTTAATAAGATTGAATGATATCAGAAATTTGACCAGAAACACAACCTTTAAGATTGTGAAGACTGGCATGCAAAACCCTGTCAAACACCTTTGAGATATCTAAAGCAACAGCCCAAGTTTCACCAGCCTTATCAAAAGCTTTAAACAATAACTGCTAATTGAAGCTAGTTGACCTTGAGAAATGATAGCTATATTGTTTGTTGGAAAGAAAACCTTGTGAGATGAAATGCTTAACCAATTCAGAATTGATCAGATCCTATGATACTTTGCAAAAAAAAAAAACAAAAAAAACAAAAAAAAAGATTATAAGTTTGAAGGGCCAGATGCTTCACCATAATTCTTAATAGGAACTATATAAGAGGATTTCCAGCAATCTGGAAAGCAAGAAGCGGCAAAGCATTTATTGTCGAGCTTAAGAGAGAACAGGAGCCAGTTCAGTACCACAATTAAGATAATTGCAAGAATAACAGAATGCACATGCTTTGTGGGAATCAAATTTAGAGAAGATTTGAAAAGTCTTGGAGTGATGTGCACATCACACAATAGAGACTCAGTTCTAAATGGAAAGTCAGGTAAAGATACTCCAGATTAGTCAAGAGTAAGCATGGATCATTTAGCTTTATCAATGGGACACTTCAAATTGAGCAAAAAAGAGCACTTACTGTTTTTAATGCATTATTACAGAGCCTCCTGTAGTCAAGAGAACCAAACTTGTGAGAGGCTATGTGGGCCTCATTCTATCAGTAAATTGTCTAATTCTACTATTGAAATAGAGTACAAGAATAAAATCAAACATTTGACAGTATTTCTGATAGGTTGAATATAAAAAAAAAAAAAAACCCTCAAATTTTCAGTGTTAAAATGCAAGATTTAAAACAAAAGAAATTTTGTAGCTGATAACTTTCTATATCAATTGCACTGCACAATTTGCTTAACAAGGAAATTTATTTTATCAACATGAAATTTCAACAGTTAAATCAATTGACTGCATATTTATTATTTTAAAGATTGACCAAAAAGATATTTCTTTAAATTTAGTGAATTATACATGTAGATGAAAATGGCCTGTACCCATTAACAGGATGCATTAATCTTTGGTTGCCTACACTGTAGTTTATTACATGTCTGGCAAAAAATAAAGCTTCTTGTAGAGTAGGTATCTCCACTAATTGCCCCCCCAAGAAAACAGCATATTGTTATGAAAAAAATCCTCCAAACTTAATGAAAATAGAATTTTATCATCAAAATGTTTATATCATTATTGAGAGAGGTACCCATCTTATTTATGAAATTTTGTGGTATTATTTTTATATTATCTCAGTTATGAAAAAAATTTCACAACTGAAATATAAAAATCAATACCATAAAATTTCATAAGAGATGTACATAAAAATTATAGGTACCTCTTATGAAATTCTCACTCTCAGTTATGAAATTTTTAATTTATTTTATTGTTAATATTTTAAAACTTCAAACGTGAGGCTATAAAAAAAGTCAGTAAAATATTAGATTGTTGAAAGCATTTAATTTTTGAAAATTACTGAGTAGTTAAATTAACTCACTTAAAATTCAAAATTAAATCAATTCTGTTCGATAACTTCCCCTCTGATCTAAGCTGTCAATACATTGATGCAACTGTCAGTTAGCACCTCAAAAATAAGTCACCATAGTTATGACAGCCTTCTTATTTTCAACTACATTTTTCTGCTATAAAAAAAAAAGAAAAAGAAAGTAATGTTTGTTTCAAATTAGATTAAGTAAACTTTAAATTTTCTAATTTTCCTCGAATAATTAAAAAAAAAAAAAATTTATTTAAGATTTTTAAATGAAGAATTTTAAATGTTTACAATTTACAAATTTCTCAAAAATGGCTGACATTTTAATGCTGACAAAAAAAAAAAAATTTTTTTAATCAAAATTTTGTTCTAAAAAAGGTGAGAAAATTTAAAATAAAAAAATACTTTGGTCTTTCCTCTTAATAAGCATTTAGACTATAAAGATTTTTTTTCATTAAATATGAGGCCCTTTTTCATCATGACATGCTTTTTTGTGAATTAGTTGAGATACCTACTGTAGAATAACCTCAGAAGACTGCTTATGAAGCAGATAGATATAAGGTTAGTAAAAAAAAAAAAAAAAAATGGTCAAAGATAGGATATACAAGACAACCAGGGAAGATGAGGTTATGCAGACTCATTTGTTTTTTTTGTGGTGCGTGTGTGTGTGTACACACACGAAAAGTCTGGCTCAAGAAATCAATAAATGCATACATGTATATATAAAGCATAGAAGAATTCTACCAATAGTATCAAGTGCTGAAGCATTACCAACAGCAGCACAGATAGAGTGACAGTGCTTGCAGTTAGATGGATTCCTAAATAATCAGGATAATACAAGTGACTAGCACTAACAAATATGGTAGACCAAATACTTCCAGTTATAAGAAAGTATTAATGCCTTCGTGAAACTAATATCAACTGAATTTGAAATCTCCATTTGCAGATATTTTTGTTGCAAAAAGATCTACAGCTGTGTGGACAACATTTACCTTTAGGGAATATAGAAAATTTTAAACATGTTTAAACATGTGAAAAGAAGAATAGAAAGCAAAGGAAATCCTTTGCCTAAAAAAGGATTTCAGTGAACCTGGAACTAGAATTTGTGATCAGAGGTTTGGGGAATTATTAGGAGGGGCAACTTGTACCAATCCTATGCATCTTCAGATTTGTGCAACCTTTTCTTCATCTATTATTGCAATATCCACATTTAGATTTCTGTACTGGTTTGATGCTGATGTCTCTAATATAGAGCTCACATCTTGGGCTGTCTCTTGCTGACAACTAGGCATTCACTTAGATAATGCATTGTCATTTCTTGATTTCCTTTACTACCTGTCTATAAGCCCTTCAGTTTTTTTGTCATGTTGTTTAGACTATATCCACTAATAATTCTGGAGGCTTTTTTCTGTATAACCTATGAAACATAAGTATAGTTTATTTTTCTGTATTTATATTGCTGATAGCATCCTGATAATAAAATTAGCATTTCTTGTATGTGGTTTATCAAGCTGATTATGGAATTTCTCTTCATCCCAGCCAGTGATGATCTTATCCGAGATCTCAATAAAGAGTCTTTCCAGTATATATATATATATATATATATATATATATATATATATATATATATATATATATATTTTCTATTATAGATCTCTCTACTGTTGTCATAGAAGATATCATCAATTTCTTCTTTGTAGTATTTTCTCATTATGATTGTTCCTTTTCAGATTTTTATGCATCCTGCTGAAGAGTATGTTTGTCCTGCTTACTATTAAGTATTACTTATATCTTGGATCTTTCTTGTTGCAGATTCAAAAAGTTGACCTTTTATAGAATTGTAAAACATACCTACATTAAATTAATAAACTGAATAAAGTAACTGGTTATGTATATTCACTATTTATATTGTTCGGACTGTTGTCCTCATCATTATTGTCACATTCACGTTTTGGCAATCATACACTCCAGCCTTTTTCATTAGCCACAGCTGAAATGTGAATGTGACAAAGATGAGAAATGTTTAGTCATTGAAGGTTTCTTTTAATTTTTGTTTCAAAACTTATCTTCAAATTTCCGGGTCATTTCTATATATTACTAAACTATGGAAAATAAAAATAGTCTTTCATGACAAATATAGAGAAAAAATATAAAAAACTTTATCTTGTGAAGAAAACTGTTCTAATTTTGAACATTACGCAGACACATTAAATACCTTTTGTAAACAACTGTTATCAACACCTGCCGATTTGTGTTTTATTATCTATTGTGCTGAGTATTTAAATCTTGCTATTTCAAATAAGATCTAAGCTGGGTAAAAATTTGTGAAAACGTGCACTCGTTATGACTGTCCCGCCTCCTTTTTGCCTTTAATTTACATTCAAAATTTCTTGTATTATGCATAAGAAAATGGTATATTTATTATTTCAGTTAATTCATAGCAAGAGGAATACACAAGTAACATCTGCCAACTTCAAATGTTAAGAGCCATTCTAATTTAAAGCTTATGAAATAGAAAAGCTATTACAAAGTCTCACCGAGTACTTATGATTTTTCTATAATTCCATTACAAAAGTTACTAACCTAAGAATACAAAATGAAAAGATTTGAGCCATTTTTTTTTTTTGGCATGTGCAATAAACTTTTTACTTATCAGTTACATTTACTGTAAATATTATCAATTTGTTTAAGTAGTAGTCCTTCCTCCTTAGCATACTTGTAAAATCTGTAATAATCAATAGTAATATAACCAAGCAGAAACAGCCTGTCATTTTCTAAAACATCAAAACAATAATTTAAATGGTTATCATAAATTTTAAATTGTTTGTAGGAAAGGAACAGAAATAAAAGATTTCTGCTTCAGACTTTTACTGTATAGGATTGTTAGGAAAGTTTTAAGATTGCATATAATTGAGCAAGACAAATGGGAAAAATTGATTTTACTACGAAAATCTGCCTGAATCTGTTCAAGAATTTTTAATTTGTTTTAAAGACTGATCTGTTAAATTTAAACAATTGGTTATTAAATGCAGGATTGATTTAACCAACAAATTTGATAAATCTCCACTAGAACAATAAGGAGCAAGAGAGAAAATGACCAGAAAATATAAGATTGGCTAAAGAATCATTTGAACTAACAAAAGAAGAGGAGGTCACTAAATTCCTTGTACATTGTAATCAATATTTTTCTATTAAATTATCTCACAAAAGCTTTGACATCCTTCCCCACTACATTCCAACCAACAAATGCCTTACATCAAAATACAAGCTTAATAAAAATTGTTTCTGAGCAAAGACAAAAAGAAAGCGGATTAAGATTTCAGCTAGAACACATTGTTAGCCATAAATCAAACATATTGGGCATTAATAAACTTGCTAGATATCTATTTTCATAATTATTTATTTCTACACTTAATTACACTTATTGCTAAAAGGAAAAAAAAAATATATATATAATCAGTATCTGATAAAATTTTAGAATACAATATGTTGTCCTCAAATGGTATTCGGTTTTAAACTGGTCAAAGAAAAAGAAATGGAGTTCTGACGCAAATTCAAAACGATTTAGAGAAAAATCTAGTTTGACATCGGGGTGGGGGATATACACAAACATTAAAAAAAAATTAGAAATAAACAATTAAGTATTAAGGTATGACAAAAACTTGAGCTGAAATTCTTAAACTTGCAGAAAACAAATACAGCAATTTCACAGATTTTATACCTAATAAAAACCAAATAAGGATATTTTTATAATTATGCATCACATCTATAAATTATGGTTTGAATAAAGAATACTACAATAGGAAAGAAAGTAACTATCTTTAATTATTTAATGTGCATTGATATCACTTCAGTTAGATGCTGTTATAACAGTATCCAATGTCGTTCCACAATGAAAACATTCTCAGTTGAAGAAGAGAGAGAGAAACAAAATCAATAGCAATTTATTTCAGAAAGGATAGCAGAAACTGAAATGCACTTTGCCTATTTGATACTACAGACAATTCAGCATATGAATAGAGAAACAAATCAATATTTTTGCAACTATTTAAGACAATATATCTACAATGTTTTGTTACAAATATAAAATACTACTAAGAATATTGAGCGAGAGAGAGAGCGAGAGTCCAAAGCTTCAGTGACAAAAGGAGAAAACAAATAGAATAAGATCTGTGTAATTGAACAAGATTAAGTGCTGAATTCAAATTATTTAAAAAAAAAAAAAAAAAAAAAAAAAAGTGTAGACAACAATCATCTCAAATCAAAATATAGCCATGATTTAATTGATGTTTCCTGCAGGAGGGGGGGGGGGGTCATATATGTCAGTAAACAAATAAACGAAAGAGAAAAAAATGCTCTGGCATTTTACTTTAGAACAAAATTAATGTTTATAAAAACAATGCAATTTATTTATTTCTTTTTTTAAATTCCCAACATTTAGTGAAATTGAAAACATCCCTCAAACAATTCTACAATTTCTATATTATATGAAAACATTTTAACAGTTTACTAATGAATCTTAAATTAGGAGGAAAATTTACTTTTTAATTGATAGTGCACAAGAGACAGGAACTAAAGTTATTTTATTCACATTTGTCATAATTAAAGTGTACCCGTCAATTATAAATCATTGCCTATTTTGAATAACACCTGTTCTCTACCATTGAAAATTCAGTCTTGATTTTTTATGTAGAAGATACAGATCAAATGATGAAATATTTTGGGTTAAAAATTGCCAAGATCTAGTACTTTAATTCCACTTTTCACTATCACCAGAAATATTTTGTTTAGTAGAGCAAAACCTATACAAAAGCTAAATAAGCTAACATTTGGAGTAGGAGCTAAACGAGAGAGAGAGAGAGAGAAAAAGAAAAAAGTGGATAACAAACCAAAACATTGCCTCTATGTACAGAGTTCAAATATAATTGACACTAAAATACAACTAGATTAGTTAATTTCCTACCATCATCACCAAAACAATGTTACTATAAACAATCATTGTAAGGTTTTCTTTATGCTATATCAAATCAGTGAAGGCTTTGTACTACTAGCAAAAGTATTAAATTTTTAAAGCAAGGCTGATGGTCAATCTAGAAATCATGGATACCACTTGATTGAGAAGTTCACTCACGAGGGAAAGAAGCACCCACTTATTGCATCTTGTCCAGGTAGGTGCACACTAGCTCTTGTCGAACTTTGCAATACTGTCCTCTTGGCAACACAAAATCACACTATAGTGTCTATTCATATCTTGTTCCAATCATCTATTAGACAGGAACCTCCTATTTAGAAGACTGCTTTCCATTACCAGCATAGTGACTGGCATCCACTTTGTGACTTTCTTTGAGACACCCTTTGGATAGATAGTTTTTTAAATATCCTTTTGAGAATTGTGCCAGTGAGGTTTCTTTTGGGGTCAAAGCTGGCATCGATGCTTTTATTCCTTCTTGGAAATATACCAGGTGAAACGTCAATCTTCATGGTCCGCACTAGCATGTTCTGCTGCTATAGCACCACAGGAATCCCCATTTCTGGCTATACCAGCATGACAGTTTCCATCAAAACAGACACCCGTTTGTGGCTGTATGTAATAAATGTAAACATGTCCTCGAAGAAGCTAAGGTGGTTCCAATAATGCATGCCACCTGGATCAGCTGAAAGCAGTGAAGAAATTGAAATGCTGAAGGCTAAAACACAACTGAATGCAAACCTGGTTATGTTAGACATTTTGTGTAGCATTCTACACAATTTAGAGTTCTACTACATTTGAAAACTTTGAATTACACACTTTAATTCTTATTGTTACACATGGTTTGAGAATGCCACAAAGATTCGACTGTAGCACATTTCCTGTGACATTAAGTATAATGGTTTTAATGAACAGAACTACAAAATTTCACAAAAAGACTACAAAATTTAGCTATCCCTACTATTTATGGCTTTTGTTGCACATGGTACAGAACAATGTTGTTACCATTTTTTCAGTTCATCTAGTTTAGCATTCAGATCCTTTCCAATTTGTATACATCTATGGATTTGTCCTTTGTAGATCTTCGCATGGCATTGGGCTTTGCAATAAGTGTGAAGTTCTGAGTCTGCTCAGTTTTCTCTGCATAGCTGTCAGCTGACTTGAGCAAATCTTTTGTGCAACTTTCAAGCTTGTGTCTTTTGGTCTTCAATTTCCAAGCAAGGATTTTCATTTTTGTCCAGCTGCTTCTTCCTGCCTTTTTTTCTTCTCAGCTTCAAAGTATTGGTTATATGCTTATATGCTTATATATATGGTTATATTAGAAGCACTGCAGAGAAGAACCTTCGCCATGGGAACATTCCCAGCACTTCCAACAGTGGCCAAATAGTCTGCGATATGTGCTGCGCAACCCAAGTCTGCTGTTTCATATTGTCAGTGGAAGTTTCCTTATTGACCAAGAAGCCTCTCTCCACTGAGGCCTGTCCATGAGAGTACCAGCAATCTGTAAACACCTTCCTAGTTTTTGATATTCTTTGTTACTAGACAAAGAAGAGTAGAACAAAGTGTCCAGATGGTCTTCATGCTTGATGAAATTCTTGAAAGCAATATTTCCAGCAGCTTCCTTGTCAAACACTTTGTACTGACTAATGATGTCATCACAATCAGACTTGCTGACTTGTTTTCTGTCCATCATGTGGGAAAGACATCTTTTTAGATGTTTTCTGTGGCAATTTTCTTTTCAGAAATGGATCCAGGGTTTAACCATGCCAGTGACCTTATAAGGTATTTAAGGCGAGACTTTGCCAGAAGTTTCTCAATGATGGTGATCATTGTTGCAATTCTGCATGCAAACAGCTATTTTGTTGACATTTCCTTTTTTGGATAAATTTGGCATAGCCATATTTGCTAGAAATCCACACTAACTTTGCAGCACTTTCAGAGGGAAAATTAGCAGGAGATAACTGATAACTGACATCCATCAAACATGGCTCGTGGAACTAGAACAGTCTACCTCAGTGATCGAAATAAAGGGTTCGGTTCGAAATTCCAACCACCTGAAGAAGGCCGGAGCGTACAACGGCCGAAACGTTGTGACAAAAATGGCGACAAAGATGAGGACAATAGTCCGACTAATGTAAATACTGTACATAATACCTCATCTCAGAAATATAGAGAGACTCTAAAAAATTCAAACAAATAATTAGGTATATATCGATATTTCTGAGATGAGGTATTAAGTACATTATTCAAACTATTGTCCGAATCTTTGTCGCCATATTTATTACAATGGTTCAGTTTGACATTCCAACCACCTGAAGAAGGCTGGAGTGTACAACAGCCGAAATGCTCCAATAAATATGGCGACAAAGATGAAGACAATAGTCCGAATAATGTAAATAATTAGGTCACTTGTAAAAATTTTATACATTTTAAAATAGTTTAAGTGCTCTTCTAGAAACTCATTTCTAAATTAGAAAGTAGCTACATTATTAACCCAACTAATATTTTTTTTTAACAATGATCACATAGAAAATAAAAATAGATAAGTCTTCTATCTTCTAGCAGGAAAACTTTCACACTTTTTGATGTATTTGTCTAGTTCCAAGAATGAATTTGTTCCAAGCTTTCGAAGTCAAAGCTTATTCCTTTACTATACCTTTGATATTTCAAGAGATATTTGACAAATTCTATTACTACTGGGCTAATTAAAAATAAAAAAAATTCAACTAGCAATTTGGAGGAGGAGGGATAAAAATATTTGTAATTATACAACATATACACAAAATATTGCTTTTTATTAAATGAATGAAAGATCTAGTAGATGTTTGTTTTAATGCCTCCATTAAATAAAGAGACTTTTCAATTTTACAACTTTGATAATATCAGCATTAAGTACAGTCAATATATCTAAAATTTCCTAGCACAAAAAATTTTTCAATACAATTTTAGACAAACATTTAACTTGTTCCATATGTATCTGCATATTTTAAGAATATGTTACCTAAAATAAATTTTAAATCAAGCAATGTGAAAATGTCACATAAGATTCTTAACATCAAGTAATTTCCACTGGAAATATAACAAGTCATCATAAACTTAATTATTGCCACGATTCCTAGCTTCCACATAGCTATGAAAGAGATCAAAAGAAAATATTCCAAATATCAACACAGAAAAGAAATATCTAAGAAATGTGTTTTTGTTTTTTTTTTTGTTTTTTTTTTTATTGAGAACAAAGCATATTGAGAGAGAGAGAGAGAGAGACACACACAAGCTAATGTCAACTAGTGACCTTTATCCTTACCAAGTTTATACAAGTATCTGGAGAATGTTATTGGTACAGAAAAATTACAAGAATATTGTCTTACTGCCTAATTTAGACACCATCCACACTGACATTTGAAGAGAATAAGAAAATTTAGAGACATCAGTACATTAGATGGTTGCATCCTACACCATTTGTAGAACTGGGAAAACATTAAATGTATGTAAAAACTGCTAACACCTGCTAGAAATACAAGAATGGGACCACCAATAAGGATGGTAACCACTCAAAGAGAAACATTGCATCATAACACATACTAATTCATTGCTGGTGCTGCTCAAAACATTGGCACCAAGTTACCTGATCAATCAATTCATGCTTATAGATTTTTCAGGCACTGTCAGCAGAACATTATGCAAAAAAAACTAGAATCTAGCTGGACAGGCATGACTTATACAGATCTTGTTACTTGATCATTTACACCTCTTTATGCTAACATGTTTTCCTGGTGGTGAGATGGGATTTCTGTTTTTTCCCCAGCAACATGCCTATCAAGGTATACAAGTGACAATACTGGTTCCAGGAACACACTGATGGATTCTAGGTACTCTTTTAATCTCCACACTTACCACATTTAAAACCTAGCAAGCAGGTAGGCAACAAAAATTCCCTGTAGCTGACACATTGACTAGCACATCATAAACTCTATATTGCATGCAGATGTAGGTATGAACTAGATTAGGTAGCTATCTAAATTTGGGTCACATTATTTGTGAGAGAGAGACAGACACACACACAATCAAGAAAAATCTCTTGTTATTCCTTTTTTGAAACTGTTAGGACGAATAAAAATATATTCCAAGGGAAATAACTCTTCCCGGTTTCAAACAGAGAAGCTCTTTTTACCCCTGTCCAAACCACGCTAGTCATGTGACTAATGCGACATTCAGAGGCAAGACGCGGAAAAAGGGACTCAACGGACGGGACTGTCAACATGGCTATCAAGGTATAAGGACGTATATATTCTCCTGTCCTATTTATTTTGATTTTAAACAGTCAAAACCACAAAATGTCTAAAATGTTCTGAAACAAATTTTGTCACAACAGCAAGAACAATTTGAAAGAGCTCAACTGACTTTAATAACCACATTAACTCAAAAATTTCAGTTTCAAGACACTGGTAATTCATCTAGTGTCGATCTTTCGAATGCAATTTCCGAATTTACATACGACACCAAAAACGCCTACACATTCGGTTCATGGTTTTTGCGATGGAAAGACACTTTTCACCACGAATTTCCAAAGATGATGATTGGAAAAAACGTTTTCTCATAGTTAGGTACAAAAGAAAACGAAAGGTTTGCGAATTTTACTTTGCCCAAACAACTTTCTGATTTGACCTTCACTGAGACTATTACAATTTTAACGGACATTTTTGGAGAACAACAATCTCTGTTTCATGTCCGTTACAACTGTTTCAAACTAGCCAAAAACCAGTCAGACGATTTTGTCACCTATGCCAGATGTGTGAATCGAGAGTGTGAGAGATTTCATCTTCAGATGCTCACAGAAGACCAGTTTAAATGTTTAATATTCATAGCAGGTCTACAATCACCCCACGATTCGGAAATACGTTCGCGACTACTAGTAAAGCTTGAAACAGACACAAAAGTAACAGTCCTGGGTTTGACAACAGAATGCAACAGGTTGTTAAATTTAAGAAAAGATACTATGTTGGTTCAACAACAATCCGCCTTACCTTCCCAGCCTTCTCAAGTTAGTCACATTCATTCTAATGACTAACCTAAAGAAAGGAAGAAAATTCCACTGTCTGCATGCTGGTCTTGCGGTGACTGGCACTATGCATGCTTTTGTCCGTTCAAAAAACACAAATGCCAGGTGTGCCATAAATGTGGCTATAAAGAAAAGTTTTGTCACCCTCCGAAGGCCAAATCTGCCGATCATCGAACTCCTAGCCGGTCTGCTCACGGAACTCATAAAAAATGAATCAGTGGAGAAAATCAAATTCAATGTCTGCTTCTTTCAAAATTGACTTCAAATCCCGCAGGAAATACATCAGTGTTGGTTTAAATGATCTTCCAGTTTGTTTTCAATTCAACACGGCATCTGATATCACCCTCATCTCACGGAACACGTGGACAAAAATTGGCAAACCTGATCTACTAAATACAAAACACATTACCCAGAGCACATCTGGAAATGACATTCGACTAACTGGTGAACTAAATTGTTCTGTTTCTTTCCAAGACAAACAATTCACTGGAACATGCTATGTGACAGATACAGATCTAAATCTGATCGGTTTAGATTGGATTGAAGAACTCGATCTCTTCACTGCTCCATTGAAATCCGTTTTCAACACATTTTCTCTAAAGTCAGTTCAAGACATTGAAAAATATTTTATTCAGAGGCTTAAGTCTAAGTTTAGTGACATTTTTCGACAGGATCTTGGGTGTTGCATGAAAATTCAAGCCACGCTCAAGTTGAAAGCAGATAGCAAGCCAATATTTAGGCCCAAACGCCCTGTCTCTTATGCAGCTCTGAACATAGTCGAAAAGGAACTGAATCACCTCCAAGAAGCGGGAGTAATCGAGCCAACAAACTACTCCAAATGGGAGGCTCCCATTGTTGTGGTCAGGAAAACAAATGGTAAAGTCCACATCTGTGCTGATTACTCCACAGGATTAAATAATGCACTAGATACACACCAATATCCCCTGCCAATACCTGAAGACCTTTTTGCCAAGCTAAATGGTGGAATCTGTTTTGCGAAAATTGATTTTTAAGATGCATTTCTGCAAATGGAAGTTGATGAGGACTCCAAGGAGCTCTTTACAATCAATACCCACAAAAGGTTACTTAGATACAACCATCTTCCATTTGGAGTTAAATCAGCAACAGCTATATTCCAGCAGACTATGGATGCCATGCTCACAGGTATAACCAGAGCCACAGCATTTATCGACGACATCATCGTTGCAGGCACATCCCAGGATGAACTTTTACAATGGCTAATCGCTGTATTCGAATGTATTCAACAATATGGTTTTCACGTACGAGCAGAAAAATGTCAATTTTACCGGACGTCGATAAAATATCTTGGATTTATTTTTGACAAACAGGCCGACGACCGGACCCTGAGAACATTTCAGCCATCAAAGACATGCCAGCTCCAACAAACATCAAAACTCTAAGTTCTTTTCTGGGTTAAGTAAGCCATTACAGTTCATTTTTGCCAGAGTTACATCGGATCCGGTCTCCTCTGAACCACCTTCTAAAAAAAGAGATTACATGGAACTGGTCACCAGAATGCAAAGCTGCTTTTGCCAAAATTAAAGCTTCACTTTCTTCAGATCTTCTTCCGACACATTTTAACCCATCTTTGGACATTGTTGTAGTTTCCGATGCTTCTGACTATGACGTCAAAGCCGTGATCTCTCACATCAGTCAGAAAGCTATTGCTCATGCATCTAGGTCATTGACACCTGCAGAAAGGAACTATGGCCAAATCACGAAATTGGCAATAATATATGCCATAAAGAAATTCCACAAGATGATTTATGGATGTCATTTCACTTTGGTCACAGACCATAAACCTCTGATAAGCATTTTTGGGTCCAAGAAAGGTATTCCAGTGTATACTGCCAATCGGTTACAACGATGGGCTACCACACTTTTGGATTACAATTTCTCGATCAAGTACCTTTCAATCAATTCGATTGGACATGCGGATGCCTTATCGAGACTCATTAATATGCACCAAAAACAACCCGAAGATTCAGTTGTTGCAGCAATATCCTTGGAGCCATAAATCTCTTCAATGCTCACAGCTACAGTAAGGGAACTGCCAGTTACTTCCCACATGAATAAAGAAGCCACAGTTTCTGACCCTCTACTACAGGAAGTTATCTGCTACCACCGTACCAAGTGGCCAACAGTATCCCCGAATAAATAGTTACTACCATTCTCCCAACAGAAATCGTCCTTATCTGAGGTTGATGGTGTACTTCTTTTTGCCGAACGGGTTATCGTTCCTTCATCCTTGCAAAACAGAATTATCAAACAATTTCATTTTAGACACCAAGGCGTCAGTCGTATGAAGGCTTCGGCATGTGGTTACGTCTACTGGCCAAATATGGATAAGCAGCTAGAAGACCTTGCACACCCTTGCACCAAATGCCAGCTAGCAGCTAAATCTCCTCGGAAATCTATACTTTCTTCATGGCCCGTTTCAGATTCCCCCTGGTCACGCCTCCACATAGATTTTGCAGGACCCACCAATGGACAATCCTTTCTCGTTGTTGCAGATGCCTACAGCAAATGGCCTGAGATTTTTCCAATGTCCCGCATCACTTCTGAAGAAACAATTTCCAAACTTCAGAAAATTTTTAGTAGATTCAGAATTCCTGAGACCTTGGTCTTTGACAATGGCACCGCATTTGCTTCAGTCAAATTTTCCACCTTCTGTCAGCAAAATGGTATCAACCACATTCGTACACCACCATTTCATCCACAGGCAAATGGTCAGGTTGAACGTCTTGTGGATACCTTCAAGAGAGCCCTCTTAAAACTCAGAGGAGAGGGGACAATGTCAGAAATACTGGAAACCTTTTTGACAAGCTGTAGGGCAAGACCAAACCCTTACACGCCAAAGGGTAGCTCACCTGCCGAATCCTTGATGAATCGAAAAATCCGATTACACATTGACGTCTTACGTCCAAAATTACATCACTCCATCAGGAGAAACACAAAAATGAAACGGCAGTACAATCACCGCCATGGTTCTATTCAAAGAAAATTCCTACCCAGTCAACAAGTCTTGGCAAGAGACTACCGGAACAACACAGAAAAAAAGGACCCAAGGATATATGGTACGCCAAACTGGCAATGTCACTTATAATGTAAATGTCCAAAATTCCAATTGGGTTTGACATTCCAACCAACTGAGACCATCACATCTTCCAGCAGGAATACAAGAAGACCCCACCCCATTCCCCTGAACATCTTGTTGGACATCTTGTTGGACATCTTGTTGACTTGCCACAGCAAACTCCAGCAACTTCCCAGAACACCGAAGCTGAAACAGGATTTGAACATCCGGAAGTCAGTTCACACCCGCCGTCCGGCACAGCACTTGCAGGTTGATCCTCACCTGAAGCCGTACAAGCGACAATTTTAAAGGGGAGATGTTAGGATGAATAAAAATATACCTCCTTTTTACCCTGTCCAAACCACACTAGTCCCGTGATCAACGCGACATTCAGAGACGAGACGTGAAAAAAGGGACTTTAATGGACGGGACTGTCAACATGGCTATCAAGGTATATGGACATATATATTCTCCTGTCCTAATGGTTGTGACACACAACTCAGTAACTTGGGACTGTGATCTTGTATATACATACGTGTTGTAATGTTCTCTGTGTAAATAAATGGATATTTCAAGCCAACCGTGAGTAGCAATTATTTTTCCCTATCGTTTCACACGTTTCTCCAGGTGTTACACACACACATTTACGTACACGGGCCGTGAATTAAACTGCATACAAGGCATTCCATTTAATGGTTATGAGACAACAAACACCCCGTTCATAACAGAAACCTAATTAACTTTTACCAAATAAAAGTTGGAAGGAAGAAATTTTCCATTAAAAAGTATAATTAATGTTTATAATACCACAAAATCTTTCTGTACTGTGCCTTAATCAGGTTTTAAGTTTTACAAATCATACTTTTATAAGCACTTAAAATGAGAATCAGTTTTTATACTGATTCAGGTAATGTGAATTCATGATAGAATTCATTTAGAAAAATGATCTCTAGTTTTAAGAATCATACATCCTTTAAAAGTAATTTGGATGGTGATGCCATTTTATAGATCATGTGGATTAAAGCATTTAGATATTCATACGGGTTTAATCATAAAAATCAACTGAAAGATAATATTAATGTGAGACACGAACATTCAGATTTTACAAAATAAACCATATAGTATATGGTTTAAAGTTTTCATTGATCCTTGTAGATTTGTTCATTTTCTAAAAGTTACATGGAGTAACATGAAGACCTTATAAGATTTTCAGATTTTTTCTTATAAATTGACAATCATTTTTACAAGAAAAGTGAAATTTACATATATTCTATTAAGCATATATTTTGAGTTAGACTAACTGCTTTGGAGAAGATGACCATCTTAGTGACAAGATCATTTAACTATTGCAGTGCAAACATAAGTGGCTTTTGGAACAACCTCTATTATAAATGTTTAATTAAGCATTTATTATATAAGGGAATCTTTAAATTGGCATTTCAACATTTGAAAGGCAGATAGGTGAGTGGACTTGAAAAAATCCAGGGGACTTTTATGGCAGTGTTTTTTGTATGCAGTTTATAGTCAATTAAAAAAAAATGTAATTTATGAAACTGGGTCTTGTTAATTTATAACAATTGTCACTTAAATTTTTCTTCATAAATTTTTTTTCATAAAGTAAATTCACTAATGATAAACTTGTTTTGCATAATCTTTGTTTCTAACAAATAAAGACTTGATTCCATTTTTACCTTGCAAAATTAATTTAAAATGCTACATTTTATACAATGTTAATTCATTTTCCTATGTATGAATAGATAGATAAAATTTAAATTTTCATGAGCAATGCAATTTTTTAGTTTTTTTAGAAGGTATTGTTTAATTTTAGTTTAACATAGAAGAATCAAAATAGGAGCAAATGTGACATTTTATACTACAAAAATGAAGAATGTTATGTAAAGTTAAGGTCATAATTCAGTATTTATAGATATTGTAAATGGGGTGTACAAAAACTGACACTGCTGCTAAACTATGCAGAGTAATCTTTTTCTACTATTACTACTTTTGTACTTCTATAAATCATAAAAAAGTATATTTATGATAAAATGAGTCAGCATAAAAAGATACTGTCATGTTTGTTTCAGAATTCATAGTTCTGATATACTTTTGTTACATTAAAACTGTTTTAAAATGGATAATTAATTCAAAGATTAAAATGCATTTAACATTTTGTACACCCTTGATAATGAAATAGGATGTAATGGATCTGAAGCTTTGCCAATTTATATATTAATTGAAATAAGGACTTAATAAAAAAAAATATACCAAGAGGATTAACTTAGCCAAATTATACTCTTAATCTCTTTCTTTGAATTTCTTAAGCTGACTACAGAAGTGAACTACTGCAACACCAAACTAAAAATGTTTGCTCTCAATGGAACAATGAGATTTAATATAAGCTTCTAGTTCAGGGTGAGAGATGCACTGTGATTTGGCCTTTAGTAAAGAACACCATAGACAATACCCAAAGCTCTTATCTCACTTTAACCCAAGTTACTTATCTACTACGGATACACTGGTAGCTGGGATTGTCAACAGGTAGTTCTTGAGTACTATATAACAAGTTATACATTGTAAATCATGATCATGTTAAAGAAATGTGATCAGAAAAATGGAAATTATTCTTAGGTTTGTATTTGATATAACAGGATATGGAAGGGTCCTACCAAGAATAGGACTACTTACCTATAGTCAGGTCATGTACAGGTTGGAACCTTTTGTCCGTGAATTGCAGCAGCAGACACGACTTTCCAACACCTGTAAAAAGAATAAAAAGTCACTAGCATGGATGGATAAAAATAAAAAAATAATAAAATAAAACACCTTCTAAATTGAGTGAGTATCTGGAATATTTTTGGACTCATACCAATAACCCCCATCTACCCTGAAGTAAGAGAAATAATCATTATCTTAATAAAATCTTAACAATTAAGATTTTATAGCCTAACTTTGTTTATATAACATGAAATCACAAAGTGAAAAAGACATGGTAACAAATCAATATTCTGACCTTCAAATTTTCTATTTTGATGAAAGGCAAATCTAACTAAACACAAGATTTTCATTATAGTTCATATATTAATTCAAGATGGGTTAATTATTGAAACCAATTTTTTTTCTTTAGAAAAAAAAATCAGTAATCTTTAACTTTTTTTTAACTAACTAATGAAACATGAAATAAATTTTGATGACTGAATGTTTCACAATTCAGTTCATGGAAGGCAATTCCAATAACGAAGCCTCATAAATCTTAAAGTATAAATTTGTTAATTTCACATACTGTATACAGTATAGTGTTAGTGAAGAAGAACTTTAAAAATCTATATAAATTAAGATTTGGTAAAAAGAAAAAAAAAAAAAAAAGGTAGATTCAGATTATAGCAGACACATTTTAATATATTGTTAAGACAAAATAAAAATCTTTTTATTGAAATTACCAATAAGATACAATACTGAGAAATAACAATTTGTAATTTATAGAAAAAGATAAATTTTTACACAGAATTTAAAACAAATTTGCAAATTTTCAGCTTTTAAGCATGCATATTTATTATAAAGTTGTATCTACTCAGTAGTGATATCTTATTTTCAACAAAAAGGTTGGTCTATGTTCTAATAATGTCAACTATAATTTAAATTTGTCTAATTTGTTAATTTTACCAAATCTTAATTTATATAGGTTTTTAAAGTTTTTCTTTAATACAACAGTCTACTGCTTAAACTGAAATGGCCTCCAAATAAAGAGCAGAATTTCAAAAGCACAGATAAAATCTATTATGTTACAAGTCTTATAATTATAAAAAGATTTAACAGAAAGAGTAACCATTGATTATTCCACGTAAACCTAACAGAATTATTTAACAGATGAAACTTTCTAGGTGTTTGTATTTGTCAACTTAGAACTGTAAAAAGAGAATGGATTTAACCAAACTGTTCTCCCTAAGCTAACCTTATTGACAAGGGAGTAGCAAACAACGATTACACCTAAAAATGATAAAGTCATAAGCATGTGTAATTTTTATTTTTTAAAAATCATTTCACTCCAAGCAAAGTGATAATGTCAACGAAGATGTGATGGGTTACTGGGAGTGAAAAAAGAATGAAGATTTTATTGAGAAAAAAGAACAATAAAAAGAACCAGATTCAGGAAGACAGAAGATGGGAATTGACATTGCATTTAAAATTTTGAAGATTGTAGGTGGCAGTGAATGAAGAAACCAGAAGAGGATTCCACAGTCAAGAAAAGAAACTATTAGACTAGAACATACAGTTGCATCTAGCTAGTCCAATATTAAAACAGTGAGACCTAGTTGCCAATTTAGTAGTAATCTTAAATTCATGCAGTCAAGGTACCAAAAGGAGAGCTCATCAGAACAATTGGCATAAATTATATATATATATATATATATATATATATATATAAGGGGAATCCACATCATGGTGGCAGGATAGTGACTAAAGTTAAGATGCCAGGTCAGTGTTGATTACATTATAGACCCTTCTTTGTATTTTGTCAAGAATCTCAAGAATATATAGCAAGAGCACCAGACCATATATAGCAGCAATATTTAATGCACAGACATGGTAGATTTATAAATTTGCAAGATGGATTCTGGCCAGAAAAACTTCTGGCACAACATAGTGAACCAACCTTTTTAGCAGTAGACCTAGCAATTGATTCAATATAATCTATCCACTTCATATCAGTGGAAAACATTAGCCCAATAAGGTGGAATAAATTGCTCTTCAGGAAGAGAACATAAACCATACTGACAAAAAGTAGAAAAGGTTATTTATGGTGATTAAATGCTAGTAGTTTGGTGGAGGGGGAAAATTTACAAGCCATTCCTTGTCCCAGTTAACCACAGATTGCAGGTCATTTTTGAGAGCAGCTGCCAGTGTCACTTAGTAGTGATTAAGACAAGAAAAAATAGTTGTATCATCAGTATAAATACTTAGTTAGGAAGTGATGACATTGGGAAGGTTGTTGAAGATAAAAAAACAATGTAGGTCCAAGGAGTATCCCTGCATTAATGTGAAATGATCTAAGAGTGTCTGTTCAAAATGACCTTCAAGACACAATTTAAGAGTGATTGGATTAAGCCATATATGTGTCCAGAGACATCATAGCCCTTGATTTTGTGGAGAAAATCAGTATGCCAAATGACCGAGATATCTAAAGTCACAACCTGAGCCCTGCCATTCTTATCTAAAGCATGAGAGACAAATTCCGTGATAACTATTAATGAGCAGTGGACCTAGAGAAATGAAAGCTATATTGCTTGTCTGAAAAACTGTGATACAAGAGGCCTAACCAATTCAGCATCGATTAGAACCTCTATTGTGGTTTGTATTCATAAGTTTTGTTAAATTCTACTAATGTCAGTTTTTAATTTTTGAAAAAGCTGTACATCCAAATTAAGACTGAATAAACTGAAGTTCAGGCTTTTCTTTTGATTACTTTTTATAGTGTTAGTTATTATCAAGAGCTAAATAACTTTAAATGTTATTTATCTAAATATTATTATAAATTTTTATTTACTTAAATTGTGATAGCTCTACAAGATAAAATATTACAATTTTAGCTGGTAAATATATTTATTTTTTAAACTAAGTGTTTAATGTAGAAAGAAAATGTTTTTCATCACCTGCCCTTGAAATCAATACCATTAGTATAAAAGAATGTGAATAAAGATTTATTATCTGGAAGATATGATTTTTTAATAGCTAACCACAACCAAATTATATTAAGCCATAAGTTTATGTGCCATAAACCAAACAAAATGGAAACATTGCTTCAGATTCTGCCCTCTCAACTCTATAAATTTTTTTTTCTTTTTAAATCATAGGAACCATTAAATGAGCAGAGCCGCCTGGCAACTGATCTCTCTTCTGACAGAGTTCTAACAGTTCGGGGGGAGGGGGACTGACCTGTAGCTTTCAGTATCTCCAAAACTAAACTCACAACATTGCATCATCTCTGAGCAGACCCTGAAGATGAATGGTTGTTCTCTCAACCTCCTTGCCTTGAATGCCTATTGGGAATTAAGTGCATTCCAATTCTCAAGTGAAACTTATATATAATCCATCTCTAAAAATGATGGAAAAATGGTCAGTTCCTTGTAGTGATCCAGTAAGTACTGGACTCTGCCTACTATATTCTATCTTTACAGGAGCCAGATCAGGTCAAAAATGGAATACTGCTGCTATACCTTGACACGAGCTAGCAAATTATAAGGTTATTTCCATGACTAATATTATGAGCTCGATTCATTAGTTTCACTAGTTCTGACATTTACAGCTATAACAAGTCATGCCACATACACTGGGATGAATCACTCCTATTCCCTTTGTATTCCATTAGTAAGGAAGTTCCATTCAGACAGCTTCTTACCAAGAAGCACTACTGTGGAACAAATTATCAAGAGGATGTCTCCCCAACCACTACACTCTTAACTTCTTCAAATATAGGATTAACTTATCTTTTCTATATATGCTCATAAACTGCACTTTCTCACACTCACAACACTTTACTTTGAGTGGCTCTTGGGCCTTAAGCTAACAATATCCACTTGTTGAGCTTTTTCAGGCATTTCATAGAGAACATTTATATTTGGGAGAATGTAACGTTTCTAGGAATTGAAAACAAAAGAGGAAATGCCCATTGTTTCTCCAAATCCAATAGCAATCAAGTAGAACATTGGAATTAACAGAGTTTTTAAAAGGGGATAAATAAAAAGAATTTCAAGCCTTTTCATAAAACTTTTCTATTTAAATGCCTACAGAAGTTCACAATTAAAAAAAATGCAAGTTTCGTCAATTATCTGTCTATATTTCCGAGATGAAATAATGTAATTATTTACATTGTTGGAGCTGTTGTACCGAACAAACTGGGATTGGGGAATACAAGAGGATAACACTCAGAAAACAGCTTTGGTCTGAATACTCTATGTGAAGGAATTATTGGAGAAAATACAAAAGATCTGTGATTCAAGGAAGACCTAAATTAGTTTGACACTTTGCAGATACCTCTTCCAAGTAAGATCCTCCCGCTCACAGGAAAACATGACTAAGTACTGTGCGTACACCATCCCGTGCAGCTGTGGTAAGAAATATAAAGGAGAAACAGACTGCCCCCTTAAGGTAACACTGCATGAACATCATATAGCCATAACACAAAGAGAAATAGAAAAATCGGTGTAGCTGTTCACATATGGAGGGGAAAAGGAAGATCACTGCCCACCGTGGGATGAGGCTGAAATAATAAACAGAGAAAAATCACTGGAATATATGAAAACTTAAGGAATTAGCACATATGCTAAGCCACAAAAATCATCTAAGCTGGAAAAGCATAGAAATAAATACAATATGGGAACCAGTAATAAGGAGTGCTAGAGAAAAGCAATAATAATTTATAATATGAGCTCTGGTAAAAATTGTTATCAAGACATTTTATAAATCCCAAAAATTTATACACTGATGTCCTCAAGGAGGCATGGCCCATTGTATAAAAGCATTGGTTGCATCCAGTGACTAAAGTTGTCAGTTCAATACCTGGCTACTGCAGAGGTGAACAAAAACTTGGAGTTAAAGGAGATAACTGAGGCATTCGGAAGAGGCCTGGCACATGGAACTAGAACAATCTACTGGTAGATGAAATAAAGGGCTCAGTTTGAAATTCCAATTACCTGAAGATAGCTGAAGCGTACTATGGCTGAAATGTCATGAATATGGCAATAAAGATGAGGACCAGTCCGAACAATAAATAATTCATCAATTATTTTAAAGTCTTAACATTCCTCCCCAGTCTTTAGGATTGGGTTTCTGTTACCGTCTAAATTTTCTCATTCTCTTTCACTCCCAGTAGCCCCTTGCATCTTAGTAACAATATTGTTTTGCTTGGGTTGAATTGATTAAAAAAAAAAAAATCATTCAGTGTTAACTTCTCAAGAGTGAATTTACTAAAAAAAAATCTAGAGAGAAACTGTAAGAGGAGGTTCCTGTTAATGAAATTTGAAAATTAAAAAATTAGTATATTTTAATGTTTTATATTAGTAAAAGTAGAGCTATTACCAAGTTGATTTTTTTTTTAAACAACCATATAAAAAAAAAAAAAATTAAAAAAATGAAGTAATTTATAATTTCAAAAGATTTTAATCTATAAGCATTTCCCTTATGACTGCAACCTGCAATGCATCACAGAAATTAGCACCTTTCAGTCCATGTATTTTTTGGATGATACCAGCTATACCTTGAAAAGTAGTCACTCCTGACTTTCATAATAGCCCTGGCAGTCAAATGGCTATAGTATTATCCATGCATGGTAATCTTCTGAAGCAGAGGAAGAGAAAAAGTATTTTATGGGGAGGAGGCAACCCTTTACTCTCCCCAACCACCACTACATGTTCAGTCATTTTACGCAATAATAAGAATGTTAAAATGAAAGAACAATAAACTCCAGATTTGGCAGATTTTTATCCCTTTAAAATAAGCTAAACAAAACCAGTAGATTTTATTTATATCTCAAAAGAATGTTGCATTAAATGTAAATGATAGTTTTTAGAATATAAAAGTATCAATTTGAAAAATAATCTTAAAAATAAATAAGGGTAGCTGATCATTTACAAAAATTAAATATACAAATTTGAAATCAAGTTGAGCTATATGCTATTAGAAATAAATATTTCTAAATTTCAAATGTTCATCCAACTTTAATTACACCCCATTTTATTAGCAATTTGTATAAAAGTTTCAGGTATAAGCATGCCAAATAAGTAATACTTCCTATCTATTGAGAGAAAAAAAAAAAAGCCTTTAATTTATTAAAAATAAAAATAATTCACATCTTTTGTTAATCCAATGTTCATTATATATTTTTGAGTTTAATTTACCACCATTGGGCATTTAGTACAATGTAATTTAGAATCTCATACTACATCACATGTCAAAGTTGAGTATAAAATCTTTTTAAAAAAAAAAGGAGATATGATTCAGCTATAGGCCTTTGCCAGACTAATCTCAGAATTTAGAAGTGTACAGTATTCATACACAAGATTGTGTATTGTATTAGCCCATAACAATTTTGAAAATTGTCTCGAGGTTTTGGTTAGTGGATATTTTGCAATTATCACACAATTGCTGCCTTTGCATATTTCCACCAACACAGAGATAAGGAAAGAGAGACTACTATTGGCTTTGTAACATGCCAATAAAGAAGGGAGAAAAAAAATCTACAAGCTATTATAGAGTAGAATATACATTTTATTAACTAGTTAAAAGCCAACTCAGTGATGTAAATTAGATCAGTGTCACAGATGGTTCATGCATGATAACTAAATGTAGTTATAGTATTTTGTTTCTAAACTATCAAGTATGGGAAAAGTCAAAATTGAAATTCGTGCTTTCAAATTTTCATGGTCTGGATAGCATTTTTGATTGATCAGGGCAACCAACTGCTCTTTTGTCATTTCTTACTCATGACTTTTTTTTTTAAAAATCACTTCTGGCTACAACTATTTCTTATTAAATCATTTCAGATAAACATTTTCATTTTATTTTAATCATGTATACTGTCTACTTAGGATATGAAATCAGGAAAAAAAAATGTTTATTTTATAAATGCTGAAATTGATTCATCTAAAAATTTCAGATAATTATTATACCAACTATTACTGGTTCTCTTTAATTCAGTTTTTAATGAAAAGGTGAAAGCTAACATTTTTTTTCATTATAATGATTGCAAGTTTTTATATTCCCCAAGGTCTGTTAGCAAGATTAAATTAATCTTAATAATACTCACAGTAAACTGGAATTATCAATTATAAATTTAATTTTGATGTAAAAGGGAAAGTTTCATACTCATGCAATCGTTAATAAAGAAAGATTAGTTGACTAAAGTTTGTCCCAAGCTGGACAAAAACCCAAGATGGTTTCGCAATGTTTAACCTTTGTGCCCAACCCCCCAAAAATAAAAATAAATAAATGATAGCTCAAAAGGATGGTTAAAGTTACAAGTGCACAAGTTAGAAAATCATTTCTCAGGTGGAATTAGTAAAAAAACTAAGATGATTATCATTGTGCTTAAACAAAACTATACTTGTACCAAATTTATACACGTATCTCTTGAGATATGGATCTTGAGTTCTGCTAGCAATTTTACAGTTGGTTCTGTCATTAATCACCCTCCCACAAAGAGTTATGCCTATTCTGCAAAGTAAAAATTGAGAGAGACCATTGTAAATAACGTGTGTATTAGGAAGTAGACAAATATTTGACATTGTTTTATTGAACTAAATTGTTAAAATTGGTAGTTCAAGTGAACTTTTAATCTTATGTAAATTATCTAGTGTAGGGGCACATCCAGCTGTTAATTCTACAAAGGTTTTGAGATCAACTTAAAAACTAATTGTCAGAATTTGTAATGAGCAGCTTTAAAAATAGCAGAAAAGCATCTTGATTATTTAGAATAACAAAAAAAACTTCTGAATCTTTCATAAGCAAAATCTGAGTAAATTTCATTGCTAACCTCGAGATGTTTTAAATTGATAACCATTAAATGATACTAACAGAAACATTACTACACTTAAACAGAAGTTGAAAAACAGTTAACTATTTCATAACTTATGCTATACATCTTTATATGTATTCATTTTAGAAGTGGGTAACTGTCAAAACCTATTAATCATTAAAATCTACACAAACAATGCAAACAGTCACAGCTGCCTAGGGATTATTTTAAGTAAACTTACCCCCCCCATTATTTTTTGGGGCAGCCATCTTCAGACTTCAAATAGAGGCTAAAGTTTATTTTATGTTTATAAAGTAAACATTCTTACAATAATTTTGTTTTATAAACAACTAAAAATACCATTGTGGAGATTTAGTTGGGTTTTCTCTCAGGTATCCCAATTGCAAGAACAAATGCTTTCGAAACATTGGGAAACAAGTCAAAATAGTTTCACCAAGAGTGGGTAAATTAAAATTCAGTATTTTTTATTGATTAATATCAATTCATGACCATAAATAAAAATGAATTGATGATTAACTTTCTTCAAAGACATGTTAGTTAAAAAGATAATATTGCAAAGTTGTAGGCTTAAATAAGAATTTTTGTCCCATTTATATGACTTTACAGTGTAACTTATAAAAGGGAAGTTTTACTAAGAAACTGTTTTCATTTACTTCATGCTTGTAGTTTAAGTGCTTTCTTTTGAACAAAAACATTTAACTTATTTTATCTTTCATTGATTTTTTTAAAAAAATAAAATATAAAAATGACTCTTCATTTTACAAATGTGCAAACATTAAAATTTTTGTATTCTAATTGGATGCACAAGTTTTTGTTGTTCTAATGTTGAAAAATATTGAGTCTCTTGCAAAAGCAAGAGACAAACAATTTTATGCACACGCAGATTTAACAATAAGCGAAACAGTGTAATAATAGTTATAATCATTTTGAACCTTATGCTTATTTCAACCATTAAGAACACTAGCATTTTTCAGACATGTATTGGTAACCGTAGAATTTTGAACTAAACCTTTCATTCAATCAACAAGGATTGACTGTTCTCATTCCACTTTCTATGCAGAGTAGATATCTTGCATCAGTCTATTCACTTAGGGCATTTGTAAGTTTAATTCCAAGAAGATACAAAGAGCTGAATATAAAGACAATTCCTCAACTCAAAAATGTGATTTTTTTTTATATATACATTTTTAATTACCCTCTCATTATATATATATATATATATATATTACACACACACACGCGTGTGTATGTGTGTAGGAATTACATAAACTTTGACAGCAAGCAACAGTTTTTGTAAAGGAAATATTGTTTCCTACATATGGTATAACTTAATGGAGTAAGACCCATCTTTTAAATGGGTCTCACATAATTTAATATAATTTTACACTTGTCAAGTGAGTGACAAATTTAAAAAAAAAAAAAAAAAAAAAAAAATCAATAAAAGCAGTAATGCTTTAATAGCAGCAGCAAAAAAAAAAAAAAAAAAAAAAATTGAAATCAATCTGACTTTGTTACCAGTGGAATGGAAATGTACCAAATCTGGAACTAACATTTACAAATCATTAAAAAGGTAAATTATTCTCTCAACCTAGAAAGAGCAAAAGGAAGTCTTATAAAGATATAACTGGATCTTGTTAGTTTGCCCCCAAAATGAAAGTTTAAAAGAAACAAAGCTATAAACAAAAACAAACTATTAAAGAGGCTTTCAGCCCTCTTCACTTAAAAGGCAAAAACCAATTACGCAGAACAAATAGAAAAGGCTTACATTTACATCCTCTATCATGCAATAACTAAAACTTCATGGTTTAATTCCTACTTTACCAAATAGCTTTAATATTTAGGAAGATTTGTTTGATATTCAGTTTTTTTCTTTTTATAAAGGAGAAAAAGGCAAATGACATTGTAGACATTAAATGAAAATCAAAAATAATTTATACTTGTGGCTTAATCATAAGCTAAACCTTTATGAACAAAATGCCAGAGACTAGTACACAAGATGGTTTTATGCTCCCCTACTAATAGAAATAGATTCATCTGGACGACATCAGTAAATATGTTACTGTGGCAGTCAGGGTGATAGAAATAGTATTTAACAGTTTAAGTGCAGAAATTTTATTTAGGGTGGTCAGAAAGATGGGCACTATCTACAAAGTGGCAAGTGCTTAAGATTTTTCTTTGGCAACAGTAGCAAAGACTATACCTGGAACACGTGAAATCAGACATGTGAAAACTGCAGGTATCCACAGGTGATGCAAGAATGGTACCATTGCAGACTAACAAAGATAATAACAAAGGAGAGAACATTGCCTATCATATCCCAATTCTGGTTTTATTCAATACACAGTATAGCATACACTGCATTTCATTTATATAGTTTGGGATTTTATAGTTAGTAGATAAAAAGGCACCATTAGTGAGATCATGGCATAACTTATTGCATTACAAAAAACTGGTGCAGTATCATCTGGTCGGAAGAGACATTTTTTCCAGTTCTTTTCAACAAATGGTAAAGTTAGTGTATGGAAGAGACAGTTCAGCCTGTCAGTAAGGTGTTATGCAAGCTGATGGGACCTATATGATGTTGAATTTTTTTTTTTAGAGTTCGCAAGGGCCACTAGTGAAATTAGAGTATCTGGATAGGGGTGTCATACACAGGTATTGATACAAACCATTTGTACTTTATGATCATATTTCCTGGTAGCAGAAAGTAATCCAAATCTCACCACCATGCACACATGAAACAAATTAGTCCCCCACACTTACCAGATTTAAACACGATTGAACATGTATAGAGTATATGTTGCAGACTTTAATATATGCATGGCAGCCACACCCAAGAGAAAACTATGGAATTCACCTGGATAGACAAAAAACAGGCAATGACTCCAGAATTTTGTAGACTCCATGCCACGGCTGTTAAGGTTAAGAGCGGACTTACATGTTATTAGGTTGATAATTTTTTTTTGATGCTTATAAGTGACAATGGTCAACACTTTTGTCTTATTGAAAAGAAACTCCCGTAAAAGTTCAGATATTATCCACTGACTTTTCAATATTTACAATATTAAATAAAAATTAAAACAAAACTTAAAGTGACTGTTTTAATGTTTTCAGAATTACAAATGTCAATGCAATATCAATGTTTTAAAATTAGTTTTTAGTATTACCGAGTGGTCATGGGATCTAAAATGTGTCATGGCATAAAAATGATCAAGAAACTGTGCAATATGGCATATGAAGCTCATCTCAAAATGATAAAAATATGTAATAAAATTTGAATATATTTTAAGATTTAAAATGCCTCCAAATTTGCATAATGTATCGAGTTTTACTTTTATTTGTTCCATAACAGGATGTCATAAGGGAGTTTGAGAAGTTAAAACATTTTAAATAGGATTGCAATTTAATTTATGAATGCGGCAATAACTGTAGAAAAATGATTTTAAAATTTTAGCAAATAACGAATACTCTTTTTTTAGCAATTACCACAACAATCTGTGACAGGAACAACAGAGTCCCACTAAAATATCTTTTAGTGAAATTTTGATATTTTAAAACAAAGAGGAATATAAACTATCATACACACAATTTTTTTAAATTGTTAAAAGGACTACAAATTTTATTGAAAAATATTTGAGCAAGCTAAGGCATTTTCTATTTAATTAACACAGCTCGGAGTTGAAATTCAACATATGTAGAACTGCGTAGAACAGTCGTCATATCGGGTTCTTCATAGCAAAGAACAGTGACAAAAATCTGTTGTATTTATATGGCATCCTAATAAATTTAGAATACACAGATTAAGGGAAAAAAGTAATGCTATGATGAATTACTAAGAACAACAAACAACACAGCTAGACTGTTTATTGCCGTTTAGAAACAGTAAAAACACTTAGCTTTGAACAAAAATTTCATGAAGAGGATTTTTCACCATTTTTTTCCCTTTACCTGTGCTTATTTTTGCGCCGAGGACAGAACTCGGCAAAAGTGAAAATGAAGACAAATTAAAGATGTTAATTTTTTAATTAACAAGAATATTCTGATCGAAAAAGCCATAAACGCCATTGTTTGAATTTTTAACGTAAGAAGTGTCAATAAAAGAAAAGAAGACTCCACCATTCGTGTTTATTATTGCCTTCAGTAGTAATAATTACGTTTTTGTATCAAGAAGAGACAAAAAAAAAAAAAAACAATCAACGTGTAAAACACAAAAAATATATAACATAAAACCACAAAAACCTGCCCAGAAGAAATTAAAACTATTTCGCAGGTTCAAGGAGAAAAAAAGGACTTGCAACTGATAATTAGATTTGCTTTTCAACGAAATTCGGTAATTCATACAACCAAAAACTGTCGACTAATGACTGTACACAGGTGGGGGTAACGTGATGCTGTTATGATAAGAAGAGGCTTAGGGACAAACTCGTTATTAATATTGTAAAAAAAAAAAAAAAAAAAAAAAATTCAAAAACTGCATTAGTAATTAATATTATCGATATTTTTATAACAAAACCGAATAATCAAGTAACAATAACCAATTGTACTCATGTTTTTCGTTTATTTTTCAGTTGAAGCTCTAGCACTGTAATTAAGTAGTTTTATGTTTATTTTTTTAATAAAAAAATGAAAAAGAAAAAAAAACCTTAGTCCTTATGTGTTTTTTTTTTTAGTTTGCTTATAAGGTCGCAACGTAGTTAGAGGGATCTATTGCCAGATCTTACTAAGGAGGAAAGAAAAGAAAAGACTTGTGTCGGATTTTAGACTAGTGTGCCTTTCCCCAATTTGTAGCATGAAGAGATCTCGACTGATAAGTTCTTTTAATGATGCTACAGGTGATATGACAGAAAAAGAGAGATAGAAAGAAATCGATAAACTGAAGAAGGATGGATAAAGAAAGAAAGAAATACACATTTTTTTACTAAAATGTAGCTGTAATGAAGGAAAATTATTAGTTTCATTTTTAAAATGTTAAATAAAATTTGATTTAGAGAGGGGGAAAGAAATGCACAGTATTTTTTCGATGTTAAAAAAAAAAGCCTTAAATTTGAAATTTTAGTTTAATTTGTACATTGTTAAATGAAGAGCAATTTTCATATTTGATATGAAAGAAATAGGTTAAAAGATGTTTAATTAAAAATAAAGAATGTACTTCAAGTGATAAAAACAAGGCAGGCTTATTATTATTACTAGTAAACAAACATCCCTTCCGTTAAAAAGGGAAGTGATACTGTTGGCCTAGTCAAGGTACCCTTAAAAATGAAAAGGTACGATGATGTAAATTCATTAAAAGATAAGCTTCCTTAAATAATCAAATGAAACCAATTATTATTGATTAATTATAACAAACGTCCATGATGACAGATGTTACAAGCAAGAAGAACCATGCACTGGTGCTGATGGTGTAATGAAATTTAGTTGTTTTGCAATAGACGGCGGGGGGGGGGAGAAGGAGAGTAATATTGTCAAAGTGTGGAGTCCGAATTAATAATGGGAACTTGGAAATTATAAAAATAAATTAGGGGATCTCAAGTGATCATAACGGGTAACTGAAAAAGCAAATAATGAACTGGTGAACTTTATCTGTGGGGAATGATAATAAAAATGAAAAAGAGTTGAAGGCTCCAAGTATCATTTTTTACCATATGTTGCAGTCATTGGAAGAAAAAGAGGAAGGGAGAAAGAAATTCATTCACTATCAGTTCACTCCTACTATTCACTTGCAGCAGTTGTGCTATTTACTGCTATTATTATTATTATAAGTTACAAACAATTATTATCACTGGTAGTACTACTTAATTGTCAGTGTACAAGCTAAACGTTATTGTTTCAGGGCATAAGACAAAATGAGGCAATAAAAGGTGAAAGTTAAAAGAAAAATACATTATTTTAATTTGTACGAAATGAAAATAATCGACATTTTTTTTTTTTAAATCTTTCCTTTTAAAAGCCAGTACTTCCTTCAATCAAAGAAAGTCATGCATCATAAATGAACAATATTTTTTCTTCAAAGAAAAAGTAATTTTAAATTTTGTTACTGCAATTCCCAAATAATACTTTGTTAGCTTAAATTTATATGAAGTATTGAAATACAAAGTACTTAACTGAATGGGCAGATGACAATCTATTTCCTGTCTGATTTGATTTTTTGTAGCATCCGACATAAATTAGATGCCATGATTTAAATATCATTTAACGGAGGTAAAAACATGTATATGTTGTTACAAAAATTCATTATCAATATTGTTTTTTGCGTTAAAATTACATAAAGACATATATAGAGATTCGCTGTTTAGACATAATCAGTCATAAAAAAAAATCGTGATGATTGAAGAAGTATCACGTGATAAGTCTGAAGATAGAAACTAAAAGTGATGCGGATAATATGCGAAATAAAATAGGACGGCTTCATTGGGTTGGGACGGCGAGTTCACGAGAACAGATGGTGGTGATGGGAATAAAAATTCAGGCTCAGATATGTTCATTCAAGTGGAAATTACAAGACCATCATTTATCAAACAGTAAACGTAGAGCACCACCCATCCAGAATCGTAGTAGTAGCAGCAGCAACACCTTCTGAAATACACACACAACAGGACGTATGCAAGAATTATCTTTTTCTTTTTTTAAATAGATCTTTATTTACTTTTTTTAAACAAAATAGAATATCGAGAAAACATTACCAGAAACAATGTTTTTTTACGCTTAAGAGGAAAAAAAAAAAGAAAGTCAAGAAAATTGAACATTTTTTAAAATTTTATTTTATGCGGAATTAAATGTTCAAAAAAGTGATTTTTTGTGGTAGAAATAAGTGTGTTTTAAAAAGCAAATCAATATTGTCAATAGAGAGACAATGATGCATTTCTCACTATAAACCGAAAATGTTTTCTCCTCCCTAGCTAGTTATTAGTGAAACATGCATACACACATTTTTTAAAGCCTAAACTAAATGTCCTTAACTGAAATTCATACAGTCAATATCTCAATACGTTTTATTTTAGCAGATCTGACAAATAATAGCACAAAAAAAACAAAAAAAACAAAACAGCAGCTCAGCCCTGGGCTATAATACTTTGAATGCAGTAACACCACTAAGTGACATTACTACTGTGGTAATTGTTGCAGCATAGGTTTTGGTTTGCATACTCCACCACTGAAGCAGAGATATGAACATACGTGTGTAATGAACCATTGATAAAAAAAAAACAAAAAAAAACACCCCAAAAAACAAAACACCCACAATTAACAAATCTAAGAAATACACAAGACAAAAGTGAAACATAGGTAAAAAAAAAAACAAACCCTAAGTGTTGTAAAAGATGGGTGACTGATCGAGCGGATACAGTAAAAAGGTGTGTGTGTGTGGGGGGGGGGGAGTTCAGATATTTTCCTTGGTTCTGATCACCAAGAAAAGCCGACTTAAAAGCAGTTTCAGATTAAAGTCGTTATCGCCTAAACACCGAAAAAGAGACTTAGAAAATAAAAAGAGTTACGTAATAATTGCCTAGTAATAGTAGTACTCAACTCGTACCATATTTTTCTGTGAAGTTAGCCAATATAGAATGATAAGGATACAAGAGATTCTTTTAAAATCCTTTTGATAAAGAAGTCAAAAGGAGAGAGAAAATAATCCATATTGATGAACTTTCATAACATAAGGCCTTTCCAATCACGGAAAATATTTGATAAAACTCAATAAAAATAAAAAATCTTTTAAAAGAAAACAACTTTAGGATTCCTAGAACAGTGGAAAGAAACATTGCTAAAAATAAATAAATAGTACTTAAATAAATAATCAATAATAATACTCAATATTATTGAATAAGATCGCCATACGTATTGTTAGCCAATTTGAAATTGCAGAACTTCAAATAATTTATTTTTCAACGAATCAGTTGAATAATAAAAGACGATATCTAAACATTAAAAAGCCAGTTTTATTGCAAATAAGATTTCTTAAAAATTAAAATGTTTACTTACAAAGAAAAAAGAAAAAAGTAAACCATGCTATTTTTGTTTAAAGCACACTGGTTTACAATTTATAGAAGAATCAGGTAAACAATTCCGTTTAAAACTAAAGAAATCCTCACAGAAGAAAACGATTATCAAAGGCAAAGCTGACATAAGAAATAAAGACAAAAAGAAAGGAGAAAATTATGCAACGACAGAAAAAAAACAGATGGCAACATTGTTAGATTCTGGATTGAAAACAAGTTTTACACACAAAAAAAACTAATAAAATATTAACAAAAAGTGATAATTACATTTTTTTTTAAAGTTGACTAACAAGTTTATTTTGAAAAGTAAATTTTATGCAAATGAGAAAGACAAAAATTTACCTTGCAAATATTTTTTCAAGTTTTATTCAAAAACTTAAGACCTTATGTTGTTTTTTTTTTATTTATTCCTTTTCTAAGGTTCAATTTTTAGCTTAGATGATTTATAAAGGGAGGGGGGGTAATAAAATTATTGAAATGACGAACAACAGGTGTGTTATCTATATAAAAAAAAAAGTATGAGAAGTAATCTGTTGAATAACTACTAGAGAGATAAAAGACGAAAGACTGCACTCTAAATGACAAAGAGAAAGTTTAACGTCTATTTAAAATAAATATTAAAAAAAACTTAGAAATAAAAAGTTGAAAACATTTATCAAGGTTAATAATTTACAAGATTCATTTTGTTTTTTATATTTGCTAATGAATCTAAAAAGGTAATTGGCTATTCAGTTATGAGAGCTGTTACACCTGAATTAATGGTAGTGTTTTAATAAAAGTGGAGTGTCATTTAATTGGTATTAAATTCTATTTTTTGTGTTTTTCTTGTGTGAAAGAGAAGAAAAAAAAGATTTATTTAATAAACGAGGTAGACGCCCTTCTCGATACTTATTTTTCTTTTTACGACTCAATTTCTAAAGAGAAGGTTTTAGTAGATAAATAGAGAAAATAATTCTTCCTCTTTTTATATTATATATATATATATATATATATATATATATATATATATATAAAGATTTGTTTTGGAGAAAACTAGAAAAGAAAAAAAAAAAGCAGTGACTAATCAATAAGGAGGATCAGTTTACAATGATTCAACAATTAGAAATCAACCCCCGACTTCGCAACCATTATAAATAACAATACAGGATATATATATTTTTTTTGTAAGAACTGTCTATTAAATGTTAGATTTATTTCATGAAGATATGGTACTATTTTATTCTGGACAATAAATTATCATTAAGAAACGATTACAGATTAAAAATAATGTTGAATTGGATATTGAAACACAATCGCCATTTTGACAAGCAACTATTAATACTACTATAAGTAAAGAAACAGAAGGAGGAAGGTGGGGTGCAAAACAGTAGTAAACCTGTATAATAGACAACACACCCAAACCTTGATTAAATTGTAATATATTGAACCTTTTGGTTGTTCTGAATGAACGGAAAATGTACGTGTGGGAACCGAGGCCTATTAAAGATGATATATCAACTACTTACCTGTGTCGCCTATAATAATGTACTTAAATAAATACGCATATGACATCCTGAAGATTTGCTCCACAGACAAAGTCGACAACGTAAAAAGTGTCTGCTGATGACGTCAACGTCTCGTGACGTCAAAATTTCACCATTTGTACGAGAACTGATAACTTCTCTATTCTGTCGCCAGGAGGCGTCACGAGGAATTTCGTTCCTTTTTCTTTTTTTTTTTTCTTTCTTTATGTTTTCCTTCTTTTTCCCACCTTTTCCTCAATTGTGTCTGGTTGTTATTTTTTATTTTAAAAATTAAAAAAAAATTTCTTTTTTTAAATGTATATTTTTAAGGGATAAAAAAACGAACTATTATTCACGGACAGATATATTTACCACAGTATATTTTAAATACTTGTTGAAATATTTCTCTTTTCACTCATCTAAAAACTCATATTAATTTCTGCAATTAAAATATCAATATTCGTAAATCAGGTCATTAGATTTTTAGAAATTAACATTTGGCACCTTTTGCAAAAAATTGGATAAAATACAGTAATAGCACGTTTTTATACCAGAATAATGTCTTTATTTTGAAAGTTAATTCAACATAATTCATATTTGATCAATTTTATGAGACTTCTGTAAGAAGGTTTGAAATATTTCTTTGTATTAGAGAAAATTATGAAAAAAAAGGGGTGTAAAAAAAAAAGAAAGAAAAGTATTAGTGACAGAAAATTAAGCAACAGTTGCAAATGAAAAATGCCTAGACTATCATTCAATAACTTGTTCAGTAGTTCATGTAGTTATGTATTTCTGACTGGTGTCAGAGGTCAAGGTTTAAGCCCAAGTAAAGAAAAACAAACAGAATTCCAGATGCCCATTTTCAAGGCCGGCAAGCACTTCTTACCTGGAAGATTAATACAACACATTTTTTCTGCCCCCCCTTTCCTATTCTTAACTTTGCAACTATACTAAACAACATTTTATTTTTATTATCTTTATCTTGTTGTTATCACAACATTTTAGTTGTTGTACCCACTGACCTTCTTCAGGTGCTTGTTGATCCAGGTAATCTACAGGTAAATTTGAACTGAATCCTTTATAGCTATATTATAATTGAAATTTGTAAATTGTCCTTGTTCCACTGCCGATGTCTAGGAATAAATTGTATTGTTCTTATTTAGTACTGCTTAGTTATTGCTTGCCCTGTTTCCACTAAATCTAAGTTTGCCCTACCTAGCTCAGGGATTGAACTCACAATTATTATGTCACCAAATTCATGAACCAGCGCTTTAATCCATTATACAATCCTATGTCTAGAATTTAATCTTCCTACTGCTACGGTCACACTTGACTGCACTCACTGGAGTTTCTGTTTTCTTACTTCTGTTGCTGTTGAAGTGATGTTATCATTTCTCTTTCTTAATATCTCATATTATATTTATTTCTATGCTAGGCCTACTGAGGAGGCTCTCATAGCCTAAAATATACACTGATTCCTTCAGACATCTGATACTCCAGTGTTTTTCTCTGTCTAGTATTTTTGTTTCATTCCAAATGGGATGGTGACAACTCTTTTTTTACACACATGATCAGCTATGCCTGATTTCATTGTTTCAAACTTAATTAGACCTTTTTTTATGTTCCTTCAGCATTACTTTTAGCAGGTAGCTGGTTTCACCTTTGTAGTCAGTAAGGCTGGAATGTTGTGCTAATCCCACAAAGATGAAGACAATAGTCCAAATGTAGATAATGATGACACCTAATCAGAGAAATTCAGGGACATTTAGCAAATATCAAGATATTCTTGATCATAAATGATCTCAGGATGTTTAGTTTTTTTTTTCCATAATGTTTGAAGCATTTCTCTTGCGTATCAGCTTAATAACAGGTGTTATCACACTTGTAGTGAGTCCCAATAAAAATAAAATAAAATAAAATATAAAAATAAAATTTGTAAACAAAAATGAAAATAATTCAAATTAAGTTAAGGCATTTGTGCTTTCATTTAAAACCTCTCTCTCTCTCTCTCTCTCTCTCTCTAAACTTCTCTATATATACTTCTCTTTCAAATAACTAGAAGGCATTAAAAAGAGGAGGAAGAAGAAGAAAAGACTGAACCCAGCCGAGAAACGCCAGAAGTTTGTGGGGACAAGAGCCTATTTATTTTTGACTATAAATCTACTGAAATAAGACAGGCTCCACATATAATTTCTGCTATATAAAAAAAAATGAAAAAGAAAAGAATACCAGAAAATAAAATAGTTTTGACCAATCAAATAAATTAACACACTGAGACTTTTGATGTTAGGTGAAACCAAGGTTTGTGCCAGAGTCTGGGAATCTGGTCAAAAGGACATAGGTTCACAGCTCTGAGCTAGAGAATGAGAGTGACGATAAGAGTCGGGAGAATATGGGTTATGATACAATTTTTCCTAACAAGTTTTCCTTTCCAAATCATCAGCAAAAGATTCCACCTCTGTCCCATCATACATGTTACATTTGCATATATATTTAAAACTGCTAAATATAACGGCTATTATATAATTGAGGTTAGCAATCTTTACGTATGTGTAACATAGTAACAAACTCAAAAACATACAGAAATCGGATAGGGATACAATTTCTGTATGTTTTTGGGGTAGTACCATAACAGCAAAAGTGGCACACTGTAGGGCAATTTATGTTAGTATAATACCATTAAAATGCTCTAACACGTCTCTGAGTAATTTTTAATTATTTAAGTATAAATTGACAAAATAAGCTGGCCAAGGGAAATAACGACAGTGTATTGACTGCTAATTACAGTGTCATTTTCCTTCATAAGATAATAAGAGGAATAAACAAGGAAAAATATTTGACCTGTCTGCAGTTTTTCCATAAGCCATAATGGTACACCAGTAACAATTATTTAATAATAATAATAATAATAATAATAATAAAGCTTACTGATAATTAGCATTTACAAATAATTATAATTTGAATTCTAGTTATAAATAAAATTAAATGCTCATTTATCTTGTCTATGAGATTCTTTTGGTGATTGCATTCACTCTTCAGATTTGATTGTAAAATTGAATTTTTATTCAGAAATCATATTTTTCTTAAAAGACATTAATTAATTTTTCTTAAAAGATGTTAACTTACAATGCAAACTTATTTGAATTTGTTCTTCCATAAAAACATTAATGTATAACATAAACCTATTTGAAATTGTTTTGTTATATGTATTAGATAATTTTATATATAATTGGAAGTTAGATATTAATATAATTTTTGATTTGAATATGTATAGTCAAGTATTTCTGTTTTGGATAGGATGATGGTAAAATTTTCTCTAAGTAAATTGAAGTAATAGCGAAGTGTGTTGATTATTTAGATATAAGATATATTTGCCTTCTTGAAATATTGTTAAGGATTTCAGTTATATTATCTTATATAGTATTATAAAATATTATAAAATATATTATAGTATTTAAAATCATGGTTGGTTTGATCTAAGTATAATTACTGTTTATATTATTAGAGTTGGATAGCTAAGTAAATAAATAAAAATAAATAAATAGACAAATTATAATTATTTTTATATTTTTTTCATCTATATTTTTTACTCTGGTTTTATATAACAATTTCATTTAAATTCTATAAATGGAATTTAATTGCAATTTTAAATTGTAATTTAAATTTTATAAATAGAAAGTGACTTGTTATCAAGCAGAGACCATGATTATGAGTAAATTTAGTATTTTTTCTGGATGTCTTAAGTTTATTTTACTTTAGCTTTATAACCATTATAGGTTCCATAATCTATTATAGGATCTACAATCCATTATAGGATCTACAATCCATTATAGGATCTACAATCCATTATAGGATCCTTGCACATCTTTTTTTCACATAATTTTTTCCTTGATATCTGTCTTTAGCTATTCATTCTGCTGTAATCAAAGGGAAAATAGTATCCTTTTTAATTTAGTCTTGCCAATGTTTGGAAGGTCTACACCTTGGTTTTGAAGTGATAAAATCTTTTTTAAATGTTTGAAACACATAACTGGATTGGTCTTTCCAAATTATGAGGTCTGATCAAAAAGTATAGGGACTGTTACTATGGTAACAGAGCTATAGTACACAAAGTGAAGCCATGTAGCATAGGCTGACCTTGAACTTTGTCATGCATACTCACTAAGTTACAATGCTCTCACTCACTTTTGTTGTTTGTAGCAGTGCTCGGAAGGAAAGTGTGTAGAGTGTGGTTAGCTTACCACATTACAGCAGTTTTGAGCCAAGCACAACATTCCCCAGGTTTGACACTCACCATATTCACCAGATCTCATCTCTTGTAACTTTTTCCTTTTTCGAAGAATCAAATCTCACTTGAAAAGAACAAGATTTCAAGACGTCGAGGAAATCCAAGAGAATGTGACAAGGCAGCTGCTTTTTATCTAAAAAAAAAGAGTTCCAGGAATGCTTTCATCAATGGAAATGATGCTGGATGAAGTCTATGTCATCAAAAGGGGACTACATCGAAGGAGATCAAATCCTGAATTCATATGTGTTGCAGTTTTCTTTTTATAGCACCAGTCCTGATACTTTTTGATCAGAGCTCATACGTGGCCAAATCAACGTAATTCTCATGTCTTCTCTAAGTCAGTGATTTTATGTGTTATTTATAGTTCTTTTGTAACATTGCCCATTTTGATTCAACAATCGCATATTGCATCAACCATAGCTCTAAGGCAATCATTCTCAAAGACAACAAATTTTCAACAATCTTTTTTTCTTAAGCTTCACTTTACTGTTGCATAAATGGCAACCAGAATAATAAATGCAGAGAATAAACCTGACTTTGATAACATTACATATATCATTTCTGTTCTATATCTTCTTTTTGTTTATTGTTGATGTTTCTGGGACTACTGATCCTATGAATGAATGCAAGCTACATTTCGATTTTATTGACTTTAAGGCAGGCTTTGATAAAGTTTGGAGAAAAGTCTTGTGGAGAATGATAAAAAATATTAGTGTAAGTCCTTGCATGTAATCTGTCTTGAAAATAAGATTATTTTGAAATGGGCTTATCTATTGCTGAGAAGGAGTCATGGAAAGTTTCAGTGTATTTTGGTTCAGTACTATAGACTGAGCACGTGAGCAATGATAAAGTTTTAGAGAAAAAGGAAACAAAAATGATATTTATACTTAACACCAAGAAGAGACAGTTGAAATTTCCAGGGCACATAATGAGGAAAGAGAGCTTGGAAAATCTGATACTCACAGGACATATTGAAGGCAAGAGGGACAGAGGAAAGCAACATATAACATACTTAGTGAGCTTGAATAAATGGATGGTTTTGGAGACATGACAAAAAGACAAAATTTATCAAGAACTACAAAAGACAGGAAATTGTGGAGAGCCATCACTTATGTCCTGAAGGGATATGGCACATAGAAGAAGAAGAATAAATGTTTTAGTTATTCAACTGAAAAATATGCTTGATAAATAATTTGACGTTAAAACAGAGCATTCATTTTCGACTAAACACAAAACAAAAATATTATCTCATAAAATGATTTTCTTGGATTTGTTACTTGCAAGATCTTATGAAGTAAATCACTTCATATGAATCATCATTTTAGTTCTGTCTTGTAGAAAATGGATGGCCACAATGATGAAATTCTGCTGAACAAATAATTTTGCTTTGTAATAAACATGTCAATAACTGTTGTCATTTATTAAGCTTTGCTTAGTTTTTATATAAGACAAGTAATAACTATGGTCAACTAGCTTGTTAAATATTAACCCGCTCCAATGTATTTTATTTGTCAATAACTGCTGAAGATGTTGTTAAATGTTGCAGAGGGTGTAGTTAGGAGTCATGAGTCTTCTTTAGAAAACCATTCTTTCTTTTTAAGTTGCAACATTGTTTCTTTGGTTTTATTTTTTATGCTTTTTTTCTCTTTTTCTCTTCATTCGTTTTGCTTTTTTAAAAAATATACACTCCCTGTTTCCTTTTCTCTTTTCTTCTTTCTTTTTTTATCACTTTTTATTTTTTGCTTCTTTATCATTAAGTGAAATTTGTTTTCATTTTTTTTCTTTCTTTCTTAGATTTCAGTTTATTCTTTATTTTTTCAAGTGTAAGCTTATTCTTTTTTTAGAAACATTTTCTTTCTTTTTCATCTGTATTTTTTCTTTTTCTTTCTTAGATTTAAGCTTATTGTTCATGTGTAAGCTTTTGCTTTTTTCTTAGTTTATAAACATTTTCTTTTTCCTTTTGTATTTTCATCTTTCTTTCTACCTTATTTTTAACCTTTATTTTTTATTTCTTCATATATAACCTTTTTTGTTTCATGTATAAGCTTTTCTCTTCATTCTTATTTATAAACTTTTTCTTATTTCATTTGTAAGCATTTTCTTTCTTTCTAGCTTATTGTTTATTTCTTTATGTGTAAGCATTTTCTTTTTTCTTTGTAAACTTTTTCTTTCTTTCTTACTTTATGAATTTTTTCTTTCTTTGTTTCTTCTATAAGCTTTTTACTCATAATTTCCATGATTTGTGTCACATTTTTATGTTTCACATTTTTTATTTATTTTATTTTCATCTTCTCTTTCCCCTGTCATTTTAAAAAAAAATTGTATTTATTAGTTTTTGTTCTAATTTTAGAAATCAATCAATCAATCAATCAATCAATCTTTCTTTCTTTCTTTCTTTCTTTCTTTCTTTCTTTTGATGATTCCTTTTTTCCATTCAAATCTAAGCTTTGTTTTGTTTTCTTTTTTTTTTGCAACTCTTCCAAATTTTAAAAAAATTTAAAACAAAATATTATTCTTTTACTGCAGAATGATAAAAAAATCAAGAAAAAAATGTAATCTAGAAATTTGTTTACTTCTCCACATTATAAAAACATATTTTCGCTTAATCACAGCATTTTCTTGTTTTTAAATTGCCAGCGCCGTTTGTCAGGTTAAAATAATGAGAGAAAAAATATCAAATTGCAAATGGAGTTCAAAAATTTACATGGCCATATGCGTTTCTATGACTTGTTATGGAATCATAAAATCAGAAATAAAACTGAATTATGGTACAAACAATCTTGAAAATGGCAGATTGTGCTCAAATGAGATCATTATATTTGATAGATGTCTCCGGATGCTGGGAAAGTAACCACAAAGTTTATAGATCAAATCTTTTCATGATAATATGGACAAAAGGAAATTTAGTTAAAATTTGAAATACAAAAATACATAGTTAGGAACAATGAATTTTTTGTTCAATTTCAAACCTATAATGTTGAAAGTGATCAAAATAAATTTTATTCTGCTTATCTATCTATCTATCTATCTATCTATCTATCTATCCCAGTCTGCTCATTATCTATCTATCTATCTATCTATCACATCCTATTCATATCTATCACATCCTATTCATATCTATCTATCTATCTATCTATCTATCTATCTATCTATCACATCCTATTCATATCTATCTACATATCTATCTCATTCTGTGCACGTCTCTCTTAATCTGTTCCTATGTATCAACTATATAAAAAAAGCCTGTATAAATATTAATCAAATGCATTTTATGCTTATTTCTTGTGCATATTTATAACATTATTGGTGCATTAATTCCCAATTAGTAAATCATTAATGAATGAAATTTGCCCACTCCATTTTTAGCATGGGTGTGTTTAGTTAAAAAATGTCTATAGGCATAAAATCCAATATCTCTTTACATATATATATATATATATATATATATATATATATATATATATATATATATATATATATACACACAGACACACACACACAGAGGGGACTCTTGTGGTAAGATAGTTGAAAGAGAAGTTTATGTTATGATCAACTTGATAAAGAAAACTATAATCCTTCACAAGTAACTAGAATCTTATTTGTTAAATCTAGTGATGCAGAACATTTTTATCTGAGAAGCTGATACACACACACACACACACACACACACACACACACACACACACACACACACACACACACACACACACACACACACACACAAGCTGAAAATATGGATTAAATCCAACAAAAAGATTAAATAACAGACGAATAGGAAAATCTTTATGAATTTAATATGTTTCTCTATTTAGTTTTGTTAGAAATTTTTGGATAATGACAAGTTGTTAGATTTTAAAATTCTATATGGTTTTGTCTTCATTGGTTAGGTAGATGTCTCAAAAAATCAAATTTACCAGCCACTGCTTGAATCCATGAGGCTATTGTTCCATTAAAGTGTTGGTCCTTGAATTTGGTGACATAGTAACTGTAAGTTCAATCCCTGGGCCAGGCAATGTGTACTTGAACTCAGTGGAAACAGGCCAAGTAATAACTGAGAAGTACGAAAACATAAGAACTAGACAAGATATCTCTAGACATGTGCAGTGGAACGAGAAAAGTCTACCCCTGTAGATTAAATAAAGAGTTTAGTTCAGAATTCCTTGTAGGTTACTGAGGCCAATATACATTTGATGAAGGCTGGAGAGTATAATGGCCAAAATGTTATGATGACAACAACAAAGATGAGGACAATAGTCCGAATGTAAATAGTCTAAATACTATTTCTTAATTTTCTTTTATTTCACTTTTTGAAATTGCCAGGATATCTTTTACATATCTTGATAATAAATGATGAAACAAGTGTGAAATTATTGTCTTTTTTTTAAGTGTATACTTATTAGAATTCAATCTATGTCAATTTTCTTAAAATAACTCAAAAAGTTTCTTTGTGGAACCAACTACCAAGGACATGCTTCCTTGATCAATGCAATTTTAACCTGTCAGCCATTATCTTTCCACATATCCCCATAAACTGTATCTCTTACTCTGTAACCCTCTACCTCCAGTGTCTCTTGGGCCTTTCACACGGTGAACATCACTGTAAAAAAAAGATTTGAAACTTTCCATTACATTGAGTTTAGATCGATTGATGAATCGTTTTTTGTAATCCTTCCACCCCAAGCAATGTCACTCAGATGGTGGGAGTGAACGAGAATGAGAAGACTTTAGCGAGGAGAAAGGACAATAAAAGAACTGGTTCAGAAAGATGGCAATTGCATTTAAGTTTTTGAAGATTGTAGGTGTCAGGGAAGCAAGAAATGTACAGATAAGAAGTATGAAAGAAGAAACTTTTAGCACAAAACTTATGGCTACATCTTGCAATCAACTGTAAAGATTTGGAAGATGCAAAGAGTTGCACTTGTGGAGGTTAGCATCAGCCATACTGATGGCAGGCAGAAAAAAATAAGTTTTTTTCACACTTATAAGTACCATATTTCTTACCCTATAAGACATTTAAAAATCACCATGAGTCTTAAGGTAAGGTATCCTGTGCTAGACTAAAACATGAATATTTTTGTATGACCGTGATGATGCTAGAATGAAATATCTTTGATTATAAATAATTAAATTAGGATTACAAATCAAAAGAATGAATGTTAATATTTAAAAAAAATAATTATTTGTTTAATCACTTAATTTATCAGTGATCCTCTTTGACAGGAGTTGAGAGAGAAAAGCTGTCCATTTAAGAAGATTTATGTCACTTTTGTCTTCTTTTGATCATAATTTTTAACGTCTCTGTTTTTGCATGCAATACAATGTCATTGCTATACTTCATACTATACAAGACTTACAGCCACATCATGTTGAAACACTGCTTCTCATACAATCACCAAAGTTAAGCAATGTTGAGTCAAGTCATTATCTAGATGGGTGACTACTTGGGAATACCAAGTACTGTAAGCTTGAATGTGTGGGTGGTATAATGAATAACGGCTCAGAATTGTCAATCGGAGAGCTGAGTTTTAATCCCAGTTTGGTTCATTGTATTCACTTACATGCAAATACCCCTGAGAAAGTTATGAATCCACCTTTTTTTCCTTCCCCCCAGTTATGGGTTAATTAGTAAGACTTGTATCACTAAACCATTATTATTGCCAAAAAAAAAAAATTCTTACAATCTAAAAAGCATATTTTCTGGCTTTAAATAATCTGCAAGGGGTTGATAAACCGTAAAAAATGAATGAATTAATCAATTCATGCTATACAAGAGATTGGCTAAAAAATTATAAGTTTGGATCAATCACCCATAAAATCATCATTATTTTTTCTTTATTCATCTATTTACTGTTAGTTCACCTCATACAAGGCCCAAGGGCTACTCAAGGTAGAGGGTTACTGAGTAAAATTGTTGTCAGTGAATAGGAAGGAGGAAACAAGAAATGCATATTATGAGGATGTGTAGGATAGATATTGATTGAGCCGGGACTTAAAGAGACCAACATTGTAGTAATCAGGGAAGCATCCTCTCGGGAGACTGTCCAACAAAGTAACAGTTCTGGGGGAGAAGCTGTCTGAATGGAACTTGCTTTCTATTAAAGGAACACAAAGGGAATGGGGATGGTTTGCCACTGTGAACATGGCAGGGCAGGTCCTGACTATAAAGACCTTGCTTTTTGTAGGGATTACTCCACCTTGTCTGTCAGAACACAGGCTAGGTGTCATTGTATTCAGGACTATAAAAACAAGAAACATAAAAGTTTTTGCTCTCTTTTCATTCTAAGATGTAATTGCAACAACATGGAACTTGTCTCCATCAGAGGGAGATTTCTTTCTTGTGGCAAACTAACAACTTAATTTCAAACAAACCACATGCACACATGCACACATACACTACAGCTAAGTACATAAAATGTTTGTGCTGTGTGTTTGAATTCTAGTGGGCATTCCGACTAGAATTTACACACACACACACACACACATACACTACATGTCACATGAAGTCTACCTGACCAATGAAAACTAGAGACTTTGAAATGAATTTGAAAAGTATTCTCTTCCATAACTAATTTCAAAAGCATTTCTAATGAAGCTGATATAAAAGCAAAGTATGTTCAATTTATAAACATTTTCCTATTTGTTCCTTATTTAATCACACATACACACACACACACACACACACACACATATATATATATATATATATATATATATATATATATATATATATATATATATATGTATATATATGTGTGTGTGTGTGTGTTATTAAATAATATGTGTATATATATATATGAAGAAATATAGTTTTAAGGTGTCCTATATTTATGGGATAAAGTGCTCAATATTAGATATAGAGTGTATGTAAACATAAATATAAAAGTGAACATTGAAGTCAACACTCAGAGACGACAAGCTGTTTCATGCTGGACGCAATCGTTAGGAGGCATGACGATTGCATCTAGCATGAAACAGCCTGTCGCCTCTGAGTGTTTACTTCAATGTTCATTTATATATATATATATATGTATATATATATATATATATATATATATATATATATATATATATATATATATATATATATACTGGGTGTAACACCAAAATTGTCCAGATTGTGTTACAACATAATTGTCCATCCCACAAAATATTTAATATCTAAAAAACCATTGAACTAATTGAGTTTTCTTCGCAGGTTTTCAGATAAGACATTTAGCCATCTTGATACCATTTGTCATAAGAATCACTGAAAAAACCTTTGAGTTGTTCAGCTAGAAATAGAACAGGTTAAAATTGTTTTGTCAGATTCAGTGTTTTCTAAACTGAACAATGGTGAGAGGAAAAAAATCCTTTAGTCCTTCAGTAATGGTACCAACATTCATACTCTGGCTTCCATCTTCAAATTCCATTTAAGAACCATCAAGAGAACAGTAAATAAGTTTAAAAAAGAAGAAACAGTAGAAAGGAAAACTGGATCATGAAGTAAAAACAAGAAGAGGGATTATCATTTCAACTTCATGCTAAAGAGAGCAATTAGAAATGATCCAAACTCAATCCATATGACGTTTGGCACATGAGAGAGGAGTTCCAACTATGAAAGTCCAAAGAGCAGTGAAGAAAGACTTCAAAATGAAATCGTATGTAAAATGTGTGAGGCACCTTGTTACTCCAGGAGATAAAGTTAGAAAGTTAGAAAGGGTGAAGATCATCCTGAATAAGTTGGAAAATGATCCTGGAGTAATATATATATATATATATATATATATATATGTGCGTATTTGAATTTTATTTCAATCCTTCATGAGCTTCCGATCCTTAGCTATGATTAATTAATTATGAATATGTCATTTTCGTTTATGATCGATTTCATTACAATTCTTCTGTTAATCTTGGAGAGTAATTATACATTCTTGTTGCCAAAAGTAGAGTCCAATAGGGTTATAAAACCCTCAGGGAATTCCAGTAAGATATCTTTAGTCATTTCTAAGATACAACAGTTCAAAGCTTAATCTAACAATTTGACAATTTTGCTGTTACACAATTTGGATGCTGTTTTTACACCTGGTATATTAAATTTCCTTGTTAAAAAAAGTGTTGAAATTCAATTCTTTTGAAAATTTTGAATTCATTTATTCTGAAATTCTTCATCCTCATCAGCAGTAATTTGGAAAGGTAATGATTAATAAAGTGTGTGATATACGTGGTAGGAAGTGGAGATTATGAGGATAAGGAGGATAGATAATGAATAACTGTTAACTTGAAGAAGTCAATATTAAAGTATTCAGTGAAATACCCATGCAAGCATCTATTCCACAAAAGCGGCAAAACTTGTGAAAAAGCTGTTTTTAGTGGAACTTTTTCCTTATAATTGAAATACATAGAAAATGAGAGGGATTAATTATGTGGCTATAGCATTGACATTATAGCAGTAAAGGCCTGAACTGGGGAAACTAAAGAATGGAGCTCTAATACTGATCAATCTCACCATGATACGTACTGAAATGCTTGATAGGTGACAGTCTCAAATATTTATTTTTAGTCAATGTGCTGACTACCTGACGTTTTACATTTTTTGTTTACTTTGACCCCTATATAGAACCCATGTAACAGCAAATAATGTTGGCTGCCTGAAGACTGCATATGCATAAAAATTAAATAGCCAGCTGGAGGAGACACCTGATTAGGAATATGATATATTTGCTTTGTCCTGAAATACTGAGCACATTTTTCTCTTCAATGTTTATTTTCCAGCCCAGAGTAGGTCTTCTTCTATGTGCTGCATTCCTTCTTCTCATATGTGGGTGATTATAGCTCTCCACAACTTCTCTTTTGTACCATAGTGGGTAATTTACTTGTAAAGTATATATATATATATATATATATATTTATTCAAACATATATTGTTAAATATAACAGACAATGAATGTCTATTATGTTTGATCATGAGCTGTTCTAAACTTCATATGATTGCTTTAATTTCAGGTGAAAATAAAAAATTGTCCAACATTTTTGTTTTTGTCTATGTTGACATAGAAGATTGCTATGAAATGATAACAGTGAAGGAATAGTAGACGCAGGTTGTAAATTCATTATGCGGTTCTATGACGTCGTTAGAGACCGAAATATTAACAACAGAACCATATGTCTGGATGCAATGTAATGTGTTGTGACTATAACAATATATATATATATATATATATATATATATATATATATATATATATGTATATATATATATGTATATATGTATATATGTAATAAATTTTGGTATGTAATCATGACAGAGTTATAAGTTATTGACATTTGTAGAAACATTATTATGTTATGAAAATGATATCTGATATTGCCTTTCACCTCTATGGCTTCTTCAGATGGATAACAAAAAAATGTGTTGTGTCTGTATGCATTTGTGTGTGTTTAACATAATTAAAATCTTATTTTTCTAAGCTTTTAAAAGTCACTCATTTTCTTTATCTTTTTAGTCTCAAGTAATTATATATATTAATATATTTTCTGTTTATACATTATTTTTATATATACAATTTATTTAAGTAAATGATCTGTTTTTAATTAAACAGTATTAATTACATTTACCAGCCTGAATGTTCAAGAAATTTCATAGAAAATATACAATTTTCAACAGGAATCGAAACTATATTCTTATAGGGAAACTGCCATTTGGCCTGATGTGCTGTATCATTCAGCTACAGAGAAGTGTCTGGTTAGCAAAGTCTGAATTACTGTTTAGAAACACACAGTCTTCGATGATTTTTCTCAATTGATCATTTCATAATTAATGTAAACAATGACAACATATATTATGAAATGGATTAAGTTCGACAATTGTTTTAATATATTTTCTGTTTATACATTATTTTTATAGATACAATTTATTTAAGTAAATATATATATATATATATATATATATATATATAATATATATATATATATATATATATATATATATATATATATATATATAGCATAATGAGAAGCCACGTATACTTTCTTGATATATATATAATATGGAGAAAACAAAAGTTTTTTTTAACTATATCTAAAAAATTTTTTTTAACTATTGAAATATTTATACAGATTTAAAATTCCCAAGTTTTATATATATAAACTAGGGTTAAACAAAGACTTGGGAATTTTAAATCTGTATAAATATTTCAATAGTTAAAAAAAAAATTTTAAACAACATCTAAAATATTATCGTTAGATTTACGTTAGAAATACTCAAACACAGTTGCATTCCACATCACGTGACGTCCGCGTCTCATAACGAACGTTACTTGTAAACAAACTTCTGAATACAGTTATTTAATTTATTTCTGACGAAAGATCGGGGCAGATCTGAAATATCAAATATATATATATAAAAAAAGATAAATAAATACTTTCACAAAAAAAGCATTCAATTTTTTTTAATTTGCAACTTTTCAGTTGTTTTCTCCATATTATATATATATATATATATATATATATATGAGATAACAATATATATTTTTGTATATCAGGAACAATAGTGGAGAAAAATGAATGATAAAGTGGAAAAAGTTTGCTTGTGACCCATTTCATCCTGTAGGTCTTCATTGAACTAATTTTGTTGCACCAACATAACAAATTTATATATTTATATATATATAAAATAATAGCTGGCCACTCGTATTCGAGGATACCCATCTACTCCAATCCCTATTGCAGATGCTCACTCAGGCACATTTGTGTTTTGCTCAACACCCACAGAGCCCACCTGGAGTTTATGCTGAGCAGACCTTAGTTACAGTTTCTGGGAGAAAGCATGTTATCTAATAATAATTAACAATTTGAATAAGGCCAGTATGGTCAAGCTCTCAGCCCCGATGACTTGTGGTTTTGTCCTAGCACAGCTATCAACGACCCCCAAGAGTTCCGTCTACCCAATTTCACTCACAAGGCTTAGGTCAACCCATGATATGGTTTTCAGGCACTTTCCAAAGGAGCATGCTGGGATTGACTTGGATCCAGTCTGATAACTTCAGGAAGTCTTCTTCCTGACAAATCGACCATGGTGAGATTCGAACTCAGGTCTCGTGGTCAGAAAGCAAATGTTCTAACCCCCAATATATACATATACATACATACATACATACATACATACATACATACATACATATATATATATATATATATTTATAAATGTAAATGACAATAGAAAAACTGTAATAGTTGCCGATGTGTTTCGTTCAATGTGGACTTTCTCAAGACAAAAAACAAAATGAATTTATTTAAACAAAGTAACTAATAATAACAAAAACAAAATGTCTTTAGCAACTGGAAAAATTTAGAGAATGCTATTTTCATACTGTTAACTAAAAATTACGTCGGTTACTGTCACGTGTGGAGATATGGTTATTATTGCTGTGTTGATGGATTCAACCATTTTCTTTTGATTTCTTGATACTGTTCTGTACGTGTGTTTGGGAGAGATGTAATTCTGTTAAGAAAGGTGAAATAGGGAAAAAGCCTGGGCGTAGATTAATTTTTGAGTAATATTCAATGGCGGCACTCTCGAGGATTTTCCTTCTGAGTGAGTTATTTTCTTTTTTTTATGAGTGTAGCATTTTTAAAATCAAAATTGTGGTTGAATTTATTTCTATATATGACTAATGCATTAGCTAAGTTGATTTTGTGAGGTCTCTTTTGTGCTCATAAATGAAAACAGATACATAATACTACTGACCAACTCTGTTACGTCCACTATCCAGAATAACCTATCCCATCTAAATAATCTTAAAATAGACACAAACACTTCCAAAACCATTATGGATATATTCAGATCTTCAAACACTAATAGCAATAATATTTCTGAAGCAAGCATTTATAAAATAAATTGCCAAAACTGTTCCTCCCAGTATATGGAGAAACAAGTAGAAATTTAAAAAAACGCATTTATGAGCACAAAAGAGACCTCACAAAAAACATCTTAGCTTAGGTCCTTAAGGACACAACATGTCACAAGAAAACTTTTTCCACTTTGTCATATATTTTCCCCAATATATATGTATATATTTCCCCAATATATATATATATATTCATACATGTTTCATTAAATAATATAGACAAGTGTTGTCTATTTATTTTATGTAAATTCTTTTCATATCGTCTGATAAGCTTAATAACATTATCATTAAACGAAGAAAGAAAATCATAATATTGATACATATTTTTTAATCCAATCTAAGCTTTCGGCTTACATAAGCCATTATCAAAGATGACAATTACATTACAATATATTAAGCAATACACGGACGAGAAATTGATGATAGTCTGTTCCTGTTTACATGGATGATTTCCAAGCAACAATAAACTCGTGCATATAAAACGCTGGAAGTGAAAATTGCACTGCAGCTCATGACGTCACACATGACCACACACACACACACACACACACATATATATATATATATATATATATATATATATTATAATTATTTAAAAAAAAATATGATTCCATTGCAACACAGAAATTACTATGTTTCGAAACTGGTCAGCAGTATTTAAGTTTAATTCCAATATTGAACCTTGACCCCTGGGTGGCAGTTTCATCCTTAAGCGTTGTTTTGGAATAACTATGGTACGGAATGTTTTACTCATTTATAGTTTTGAAATGGAGGTGTCGTCTTGGGTTTGTTTTTTCTTTATCAAGGGGTCACTGCTTTGATGGAAGTAGGGGTGTTTGTGATATATCAAGTTTTTGGAGTCATGGGTACTGGGTTGGGGTTTTTTGAAACTCCCACCCAGTATTTAAGGTTTAATATTGGAATTAAACTTAAATACTGATGACCAGTTTTGACACGTAGTAATTTCTGTGTCGTGATGGAATCATATTTAAAAAAATAATAATTATAATCTAGGCTCTACTTCTGTATTGAGTAATGTTTTTTAAAAATAAAAACAAAAATACTAAAGAACTTCGGATCATCAATCTAACAGTTCTTTCCTATTATATCAATGCACACACACACACACACACACACACACACACACACATATAAATATGTCTGTTTCATGCTAGATGCAATCGTCAGGTCAGCTGGCCTGACGATTGCGTCTAGCATGAAACAGACTGTTGCCTCTAAGTGTTGACTTCTATGTTCCCTTTTATATTTACACACGCTCTATCTCTGATATTGAGCACTTTATCCCATAAATATAGAACACCTTAAGACTATATTTCTTTATATATATATATATATATATATATTTCTTTATATATATATATATATGTATGTATGTATGTATGTATGTGTGTGTGCGTGTGTGTGTGAGTAAGAAACAATCCTTTTGTCCTTTACTTCCCTATTGAGACATAGGCACAAGTAGAATCTTTTAATCAAGGACATGGATTTCCGACAATAACAACAAAGACATTAACATGCTTGTCAATGACATTAGCCAGAGTGACATTTCTATCCAACCAGAAACAGTTCTTCTCTCTTTCTCTCTTTCTCTTCCCTTTATTTCCATTACAAGTCCTACTATTTTCTTCAAGCATTAGTAGTTCATCACAGAGCATAGCTGTAACCATGACAATGATAAAACAGGAGGAAGAAAGATGTGAGTGTAGAGCAAAAGGCATGGAGGTTGAGGCTGGTCAGTGTCCAATCCTTTTGTCACTGCAACCATCTTGACTGGACTGATCACATTATTTAATAGAATTGACTCTCTGATTATGTATTGATTGACATTGTCCAATCAAAGTGAAATGTGTAAGCCTTTTTTTTGTGGATTAGCTTTTACTGATAGGCAGGGCTGACTTTAGGCCAACTGGACCCAATGCTCCCAACTGAGCCTTGTGTATAAGGGAGCCCTGCATTAGGGTAATCTATTCAAGTTGTGTCTAATACAGGGTGTCCATAAAGTTTGTGTGCAGTTTAAAAAATTTATAACTTTATTTGTATTTGCGATAGAAATAATTTGTAAAAAGGATTAGAAAGAAGTAAATCTATATTTTTTAAGGTTTTATTGAAATTTTATTTAAGTTTCCACATGTTCTCCATCATTAGCAATACAAAGGGTAATACGATTTTGCAGTTCACGGAAAACATTTGCCAACTGATTTACAGTAATGCCTGAAATCACATTAGTTATTTTAGCTAGACTTAAAACTAGGTACATTAAACTTTATAACATTTTTTACAGATTATTTCTATCGCAAATACAAATAAAGTTATAAATTTTTTAAAGTGCACACGAACTTTATGGATGCCTTGTACAACCCATTGTAGCTTTTACAGAAAATAGCAACAATTTTATTTTTCTTCTGGATCCTTAAAAACACTCTAGTGTATTTATTACTTATATAAGGAAGTTTTTTTTTACTATGTTATGTTAAATGTATAGACTGGCACAACCTCACCATGTTACTGCGATGTTTTCTATAGCAAGTACATATTTACAGGGTTGAATTGCTATTTCAATGCCCGACTAGTTTTGAATTCAGTGTTCTTTTTTTTGATTGGTTGCCAACCAAGGTTAGACAGCCAGGTCTTTGTTTTACTGTACTTAAATTAAATATTATGAAAATTAATTACAGAACAGCATAAAATATGGTACAATGGAGAAGTTACTCTTATCGGTTCTGAATCCGCAGAATGAAGCTTGTTTTGTGCCTTGTTGAATCTTGCTCAAAGACAAGAGGATTTTGTTGGATCTTGTCTGAAGAATGAGTGCATAGTGGTCGAGAGGAATAGAAGTCAGTCACTACATTTCTACTTGCAGAGAATGTAAATAGGAACATGCCTCAGTCAGTGAACTAAAACATTTGAAAGTTCACCAAAATATCAATGTAAGTACTACTTTAAAAGATGTCCAACATTGCCATATCTGTGGAAGAGGATGTAAAACCCCAGCAGGAATAAAAAGCCACATATGTGCTGCCTGTATTTGAGGATGGATCAAGTGATGGGATTATTCAAAATCAAGTTGCAGCCATTATCTATCTATCTATCTATCTATCTATCTATCACAGTCTGTTTCTATCTATTTATATATCTCAGTCTGTTTCTATATATCTCAGTCTGTTTCTATCTATCTATCTATCAATCTATCTATCTATCACAGTCTATTTCTATCTATTTATATATCTCAGTCTGTTTCTTTCTATCTCTCTATCTATCATAGTCTGTTTCTATCTATCTATCTATCTATCACAGTCTGTTTCTATCTATCTATATATCTCAGTCAGTTTCTATCTATTTATATATCTCAGTCTGTTTCTATCTATCTATCTATCTATCTATCACAGTCTGTTTCTATCTATTTATATATCTCAGTCTGTTTCTATCTATCTATCTATCTATCTATCTATCTATCTATCTATCACAGTCTGTTTCTATCTATTTATATATCTCAGTTTCTTTCTCTATTCTTTCTATCCATCTATCTATCTATCTATCTATCTATCTATCTATCTATCTATCTATCTATCTCAGTCTGTTTCTATATATCTATCTATCTGTTTATGCATAATTTGCGTAATTCCATTAATTTTTACAATATTTTTAAAGTAAATGTGGAAATCTTTTCTCTGATTTTTAGTACAACTCAGTTTATGAACAAATAAGTTTATTTCATTTCAAAAGCAATGTGGATTTCAATTTAGAAAACCAGAATTGAATTTAGTTGAAACAATCAATGAAGATTTGAATGTTGTAATGAAAAGCTGGTCAAAAATCATCAGAGAACTTGCAAGGAAATTCATTGTATCCATTTTAAATTGTTTACAATTGATTAGTGTGAAAAATAGTTTGATAAATTGATCTAATTTTAATATAACAATGAATAAAACATCAGCTCTTGCCTGAATTTTGTTTAATAGTCTGATTTAATCACTGCATGTAGACTTTATTTTTCCACAATGTTTCAACAATATACCCTACAGCCTTCTTCAGGTGTTTGTTACTTCCATAACATTGTCAAAAATATTTGAAACATTATAGAAGACAGACATCTGATGAAAAGAAAACTGAAAGATCTCAATTGATGTCTTCTTTATTTGTAAATGTTCTGGCACTAAAAAATGTTCTAATGATTGAAATGAAAGCTAATCCAAATGTATTAGATATGGTGAGTATTGAGGATGAAGTAAGACTCCCAAGCCTAATGTTTTCTCCTGGGTTTGTTTGTGTTAAGTAGCTTTGATTTTCAAATAGATGGGCTGGGCAAATTATTCGTTTTTGGAGAAAAATCCACCAGGATATCATTATTCCAAATGCCACTTTTATTAGTTATTGGGATGAAATGCTTTGTCTGAGAATTTTTGCAGTAAAAATTAAGGAGTGAGTGAAAATGGTCTGAATATTTAATAAAAAGGGTGTTTGGTATAAAGATGTTCAGGGAGGGATTTTTCCATCAAAAGAATAATCATTCCTGTCCATCTATTTGGCACTCATAAGTATAGCCTTGAATTGTCATATTGGAAGATACCAAAGAAAAATTTCATGCCTAATGTTTTCCTCTGGGATTGTTTGGTGAGGAAAATATTGCATGTCATATTGGAATATATAGTTTTTTATTTCATTATTTATTTGTCTTCAGAATTCAATATTACTTTCTGAACACTATTTGCTTTGACTTTTATTAAAACATGGAAACATCGTTTTTAGCAAAGTTCAAGTGAGTCAAAGGAACAAGGAGAAATGAAGGCTAAAACAAAAAATTTTAAATTATCACCCATTTAATACTGACCAAAGAGAATGTTACTTAAATTTAGTAAACAAAGAAAAATACATGTTTTAATGTATAAGGTCATATGTATAATTGCCTGTTATATAGTGTACCTATGAACAATAATCGGTATGTCCCAATCCTCATAAATACATTGTACACTATTGTAAGTGGGGGTAATATGCTGTCTAAGTAGTCCACCACTAGCAGTGGTTTACCTACTTCACGCCGCTGGCGAGTATTGTTTTTGTTGATGTTATAATGATTACCATTTCATTTCCGACCTCCGTTTTGGTTATTCCTCATTCAGTAACCTTTTCTAGGTTACAACATTGCCTTTATACTTTTTAATTAGTAAGCAAGAAAACATAGTTAATTATATTAATATTTCATTATGATATTTAGTAAACTTAGTATAGCAAAAAAGACAACTTATTAGAGTGTGTGAAAACAGTTTTCATTTTTACAGCCCATAACTTTTTTATAAACATCTAAAACAATGACTTACTACATTGTTAATATTATTATATTTTTGTCTCTCTCTCTCTCTCTCTCTCTCTCTCTCTCTCTATATATATATATATATATATATATATATATATATATATATATATGTATTATAAAAATAGTTTTATGGTATATTATATTTATAAATAAAAGTGCTCAATATCAGAGATAGAGCATATGTAAATGTAAAAGTGGACATTAAGGTCTACACTGAGTGGGCAACAGTCTGTTCCATGCTTGAATGCAATCTTTAGGCCATGTGTGTAATATATATATATATATATATATATATATATATATATATATATGCCAGAGTAAACAAACAGTAAAATATTTATTATGGTTGTATGCATTAAAAGTGCACAATATCAAGTTAGAAGACCAAATTTACAGAACTGGTTAATGTTTAAAAAAATAAATGCTGACCAGAATACTACCGCAAATCAATGACATGGAGATCAACAACTTGTTGTTGAGCTCCATGTTGTTGATTTGCTGAACAAACCATCTGAGGAAACCTTAGTGGTTGAAACTGCGGTAGTGTTCTGGTTAGCATTCATTTTTTTAAATATATATATATATATATATATATATATATATATATATATATATATATATATATATATATATATATATATGTGTATATATCAGTACTATACAGCTGTGAGATTCGTAGGCATACTGGGATGGCTAAGGACACATTCCAAAAGCTGGGCAGAGTACTGCGAGACAGGAGGATATCTTTGGTAACAAAGAAAATACTGAACTGTTACGTGACATCTCTACTTCTTTACGGCAACAAATGTTGGACAATTTCCTTAAAGATGAAGAAGAGACTTGAGGCAACAGAGATGTGGTTCTACAGAAGAAATCTAAGGATATCATGAACCAAGTGTGTGAGCAACGATGAGATCTTAGAGAGGTTGCAAACAAGGAGGAGGTTTATGCTTAATATCAGGAAGAGGCAGCTGAAGTTTTTGCTACACATAATGAGAAAGGAGGGCATGGAGAATCTGATACTCATGGGTTGAATAGAGGGAAAGAGAGACAAGGGGAAACAATGCGTGACATACTTGGTGGATTTAAGCAAGTGGATGACAGAACGTGATCTGGGGGAGTAAGCAGAGCAAAGGAACTTGTTGAGAGCTGCAAGGGATAGAGGAAGGTGGAGAGCCATGATTGCCTACGTCCTGAAAGAATGTAAAAAGAAAGAAAAGACTATACAGCTGAGTGCAAAATAATAATAATGCCCTTCACCCATTCCCTTCAAATTTGGAGGACTGAAGAAGAAGAAGGATAGAGAAATGTGAGATTTTTTACCTTTCACAGAAACTAACAAACATACGCAAAATTCTTTTTGATAGGAGAAAAATTAAATTATTTAGAAGAGTGTCTGAATTCATGTAAAAGGTTTTGTTTCAGTTCCTTGCAACCAGCAGTGAAGTACTTGCCAGTATAAAATTACTCGCCAATTATATTATCAGCCTTTAACCAGCACACGGGACTTCAAAGAATTTTCTCTCAACAATCCAAGAAAGCTAAGTATTTCAAATTATCTCTCTTCATCTACATTTGAATGTATACAAGCTATATATCCCTTCAATGAGCAACAAACTCTTTTAACTTTGTTTTAAATATTTTTGAATATTATTTTGTGTCAGATCATTTAATCTGTTGTATAAACATTTCCTCTTCATGACAATACATTAAAACTATGGACTTTAAGAATTCTGATTTATTTTCCTGAAACAAGCTACTGACACTATTTCAAGCGTGTAAATTCGTGAATAAATTCCTTATCTTGTTTTGTTAAAATTACCTGTGTGTTTCCTCATCATTATCATCCTTCATTAATCTTCTTGGTGTTGGTAAATCAACTGTTCATTTTAACCCCTAAGCCCCACACCACTATAGTCTTTTACTTCAGATGACAGATACAAATACTGAGATTCTGTCAATTTCCAAGCATTATTTTAAATTGCGTTTCAAAGATTCTGAAGCTGCTCAGGAAGTGGTTAGAAACGAACCAATATCTGAATGTATTGCTCAAAAAATAAATTAAAATCATGCTGTTCTTATGGGAAGAAAAAGCCAGAAAAACATTGTCTTTTTGCCATAAGTATTTTTGACAAAAATGTGTATATGGTGAGTTAACAATTAGTATGGTACAAGGATAATTTATTAGGGTGCATGGAAAGTATTTTCAGATTTACAGCCCTTTATACGAGAGTAAGTCAAAAATTATCCGCACTTTCGCGATATCATACCTTTAGGTTTGTTATACCGCTTTCTACTCATGCGCCCTTATAGTTTTGTCCTCTTGTGGTCATGTGATTGAAGATTGAGCTTTTGATTGCGCCAGTTTTCTTGCTTCTGTTACGGTGAGGCCTCCAAGAGTGTGTCACTCTAAGCTACAGCTTATTTAACTTATATGTAAATCCAGCACTGGTGCCTTTTATCATAAATGAACTGCAAAATTTCACTTTTGGTGTTGGTATTTATTAATCTAGCATACAACTGTATCATGTTGAAGCACTGGTTCTCATCCAATCACTGAAGTTAAGCAACATTAAGACTGATCAATATGAAGATGGGTGACCGATTGGGAATACCAGGGACTGTAAGCTTCGATGTGCAGGTGGTGTGATGGATAACAGCTCAAGATGAGAAATTGGAGAGACAAGTTTGTTATATTCACTTATGTGCAAATATCCTTGGGAAAAGTATGAATTCACCTCTTCTCCCTTTAGCTATGGGTTAAATAGCAGGACAGACTTGGTCTTATAACTTTGGTTGGCAACCAGTCTACCGCAGGAAGGAATAGCAGCTTACTGTGGGAATTCTTCTGCCAAGTCAATCATGAATTGAAAAGAAACATGATCACCCAAATGTAATTCTGAGGGGATCAATTTAGTACTTAATGACAATAAGAAATCAATCCCCCACTTTATGTACCATAGAATCTTAGATGAATGTCAATCATGAATTGAAGAGAGGCATGATTGCCCAAGAGTGCATCATGCATAGAACTTAAGGAAGAATTTTAATATGTAAAAAATCTGGGGGATCAATTTAGTACTTAATGTCAATAGAAAGCCGATCCCCCATTTTATGTCCTATGAAATCTCTATCTATAAAAGGCAGGATGTGTGTGTGTGTGTGTGTGTAACGAATGCACGACCGCAATTCTCGACAGATTTGCACCAAAATTTACATGCACATGCTCCAAGTTAGTAAGAAGGCCAACACCGACTTTGCATTTCCCAACTCCCATCGATAGTGGAAATAATTGATGTTTTCATGCTTCTACGGTAGTTTTCATGTAGTTTGCGGCCATTTTCTACTGGCCAGAGAGAGAGCCTATAGCTGGCTGCCACGAATAGGCAGGAAGATTCTATTGGCCAGCGTGAGAGCCAACAACTGATCGACATGAATGTTAACTAGCATGCTAGCATGCAAAAAAAATGGATAGCTGCATTCGTCACAAGTGGGAAAAATTTAAATCTGCATGGCACTTTACTCCAATTGGCTCATTCACTTGCTTAAACTCAACGTTGATTCTGATTCCGTATTTGTTGTTAACATTCTTTTTTCATTCGGTTTTTCCAGTTACAAGACCTTTTTTTAAAGCTGATCGTTTTGTGTACATTTTGTTTAGTTCTTTTTTCGTAACAGATTTAATGTTTAGTATAGAGCTTATAAAAAATTTGCAGTGTGAGATAGGCAAGAAGTAAGGCATGTAGCAACATCAGCATGGCAAAGGGCACTCCTTTAAAGGCAAGGAAGGGCAAACATATTTTAAGTCAAGTGATAGCGATTGCTGTATGAGTCGTACGATTTTTGAATCAAGCATGGGCAACGTGGAGCCATGCTGCTAGTCTTATATAAATGTCAATCATGAATTGAAGAGAGATATGATCACCCAAGCATACATCCTGCATAGCCCCTAAGGAAGGGTATATTAATCTATTTTTGAAAATTATTGAGGTCAATTAAGGAAGAAAGGAATGAATGAATGAATGGATAGCAGGTGATAGAAATGTTATAAGTCCAGTTGGAAACTAATCAATAATGCTCAACAAGATTTAACATTTCCAGGTGATAGGAATCTATAGAATTATTAGAAAACTACAAGTTACGAAATTTCTTTCCAGTGAAATTGGATATGACAACCATATTTAAATACACTACACAGAAATGCCACATGAATATATCAGAAATGTTTCTGAGAAATTATAAAATGTCAAAGATTAAAAGAGAGATCCAAGAATTAGAATAAGCATTTAAAAAATTTTCTCTGAAAATTTAACACACTGCATTATTCATGAGAATTATAACTCTTTTCTGTAGAATTCGTTTAAGGTCCCTTAACTGCAGTAAACTGGGTGCTGATTTCCTCCAAGCAAGATGATAAAGCCACTAAGACACAATGAGTTACTAAGATTGAATGAAACAGAGCAAGAATTACCAAGGATCATTTTAGATTGATTGATTTGTTTTTTATGGCATAGTAAGCTTTTTCAGGTTATTTAAAGCCAGAACATGATTTTGAGATTGTAAGAATAAGAATAATATCATTATTATTATAATATCATTATCAATTGTATACATTATAATATTATTATTATTATAATATCATTATCAATTGTAGACATTGGTATATAAAATACACCCAATGAATCAAGTTTTTTATCTTTTTGTTCTGTAACTAGTTCCTTAATATTAATTCCCCAGCTGTTGATCAATCTATTGGATAAAATGAACAAAATAGTAAATTTACTGAGAACTGGCATAAAATTTTACTACTATTTCATTGTGTTGATTTTTGTAAAGGAAATCTTCATGCTTTAACTAAACTTTCCATTCCTAGAGATGATTTATAATAAAATATAACTTAGACTAGATTATATTAGTGTTATACTCTGCTTCAAATTAAACCTCTTTCTGATTCACTCTATATGTTGGCTGGGTGAGAACACTATAAAAGCAAAAATAAAAAAATTGCTCAAAAGATGTGCAAGTTCTCCGAGCATCACATCTGGCTCACAAACAAATCTCCCCCCAAAAATACAATATAATCTTGCGACTAAAGTAAAAAGCATGACAAAAAAAGCTGAGTCATGATCCACCTCCACTGCTTTTAAGATTGCCACTCTCAACACTATCAGGAGAGTAGAGGGCAAGCCGTCAACATCATCACCAGTCACCTCAGTCAGCCGACCTGATACACCCATCAACTCCAGGCTCTACCAACTCTCCTCTTCCTCTAAGTCACTTCCCTTGCCTACAATAAGACATTCCACCTTGATCTGCTATATCAGCAATACGAAGGATTTTTATCTTAACAATTCTTGTCTATATGTGCATTTATAACTTTAGAAAAATGTTTGTAAATAGCTTCTACAGAGTCATACAAAGTTCTAGGTTATTCACCAGAGCATCATTGAGATGAACGATAATTTACATAATCAAGTGTCTGTGGACAAGTGGAACCATTAAGTTGAAGCATTCATAAATAAAAGTTTTTAAGGTAAAAAAAATAACGAAAAACGTAGATAATATTTCAAACAATGATAATCTGAAGGCACATTGCGATAGCAAAAGATGCCTTCCAAAATCTAAGCAAAGTATTTCAAACAGAAACATTTTGTTGGAAACAAAGAAAAGAGTGTTGAACTGTTATGTAGTATCATTCCTCCTCTATTGCTGCGAATGCTGGACAATCTCCTCCCAGATGATGAAGAGACTTGAAGCAACAGAAATATGGTTCTACAGAGGGATGAACAAAACATGTGAGCAACGATGAAGTTTTAAGAAAAATGGAAACAAAAAGGACATTTATATTCAACATCAGAAAGGCATAGTTGAAATTTCTGGGGTACATAATGAGGAAAGAGGGCTTGGAAAATTTGATACTTACAAGACAAATCGAAGGCAAGAGGGACAGAGAGGAAAACAATGCATAATATACCTAGTGAACTTCGGTCAATGGATGGCAAAGTAAGGTTTAGGAGAGATAACAAAAAGACAAAATTTATTAAGACCTACAAAGAGGAGGAAATTGTGGAGAGCTATGATCACCTATGTCCTGAAGGCACATGGTATATAGAAGAAGAAGAATGAGCTTGAGTAAATGGATGGCTCAATAAGGTTTAGGAGAGATAACAAAAAGACGAAATTTATTAAGAGCTACAAAGGACAGGAAATTGTGGAGAGCCATGATAGCCTATGTCCTGAAGTGACACTGCCCATAGAAGAAGTGTGATACTAGTGTTAAAAGACAAACAATTGATAATGTGTACATATTCTAAATTAGTTGGTGAGTATTAGTAGATCCAATAATTCTGATATAAATGATCGCAGAATTTCAAATAAGCAAATAAGCCAAGAAAATTATATTTAGGAAGATGGATCATTTGGAAAAAATATGATTTGTAATTTCTCCACAATTTGGGCAGGAATTATTGTAAAACATTTAATAATTAAAATAGCTATTATCTAAACTCGAAAATGGCAGCTTGTCTACCCAAATCTTTGTCAAGTGATTCCTTTTACCCAAACAGATAAACAGAGTGGCTAGAGATCAAAAGTCTCACTGACAACTGGAACTACAGGACAGGTATAAGTATGCATATACTTGCTTTTTTTTGTAAGTTGCAAATAATGGCATTTACTAAAATCATGTAGGTGCCACCAAGTATTTTCTATAGAAGAGTATAACATGATGAAAAAAGGCCCCAAACTTGATAAAAACAGAGTCTGTCTATATTTCTGAGATGAGGTATTATGTACAGTATTTACATTAGTCGGACTATTGTCCTCATCTTTGTCGCCATATTTGTCACAACGTTTTGGCCGTTGTACGCTCTGGCCTTCTTCAGGTGGTTGGAATTTCGAACCGAACTCTTTATTTCGATCACTAGGGTAGACTGTTCTAGTTCCACGTGCCATGTTTTGATGGATGTCAGTTATCAGTTATCTCCTGGTAATTTTCCCTCTGCAAGTTCTCCACTGCCTGAACCGGGTATTGAACTCACACTCTTTGGGTCTGTCACTGGATCTAACCAACGCCTTTATCCACTGTGCCACTGAAGAAGGCCGGAGCGTACAACGGCCGAAACGTTGTGACAAATATGGCGACAAAGATGAGGACAATAGTCCGACTAATGTAAATACTGTTGATAAAAACAGTTTTATCATCAAAATCTTTGTTATTATTAAGAGTAAAGACCAAAGTATTTTTATATTTTTTTATTAAATTTTTAAAAATTATTTCTAGTACATTCAAAATTTTGGTTAAAAATCTTCTTCTTGCATCAATCAGTGAACCAAAGATTATTATTAGGAAATTTAGCCTCTTTTTTAGCATTAAAAACATGTTGTTTTAGAAACTCAAAAGTCAAGTAATTGTCGGATTTTAATGAAATTTCCAGTACTTATTTACAAATGAATGAAATTATTTTTGAAAGTTTTTTAGAAAATCTTGGTAAAAATAATTTTTTTACATCTGTTACCCCCACTTAATTTTATGAAATTTTGAGAAATTAAAATTTCAGCCTCTTCATATTCATATTAGTTAAAAGCAGGAGTCCTTGGAAAATTTAAATCATTAATTTGTTTTTGGCAAACAGAATCACCATTTACCAAAAATTTATTCTGAATTCTAAAATAAAAAATTGAATTAAAACTATGAAATTATTTAATTAGGAAAGCTTTTAATTGCTTTTATAAATAAGATATATTAAGAACACTATTGTCTTAAGAAAAACATTTTTTTGATGAATAATGAACTTTTACAAGAATTGTTTTAGTTTTTTTTTTAAATTTTAATTAGAAAAATTTATTAAGTTTTAAATCTTTTAAAATTCTGTATTAATTTTGTTGTAACCTAGAAAGAGTTGCTGAATGAGGAGGTTGGAAATGAAATGGTAATCTTTATAACATCAACAAAATACAATACTCGCCAGCAGCGTGAAGTAGGTAAACCACTGCTAGTGGTGGACTACTTAGACAGCAAATAATCCCACTTACAATAGTGTCCAATGTGTCTATGACGTACAGTACATAACAAATTTCAACCTTTTAGATGATATTATTAAGTGAAAACTATATTTACTAATCATAAATGGAAAAACTTAATACAAATTATCAAACACTAATACTTTTAAAGGAATTTTGAATTTTTTTGTATGTGTATAAACATGCTGATTTTTGTAAGTACGGGCAACCATACACAACATTATCAGAAAATAAGAATGATAACTATAGTAAATTTAAAGTCAACATTTCTAAAATTCAATAAAACATTGGATTATGGAGAATATTTTCCTAAATTTTTAAGATTACTGAGTACTTAAAAATTATATAAAAATGGTGCTCATGTCATTTTCTTCAATTATCTTTTACAGAAAATTCTCTGTAGAACAACATTAGATCTGTCATCAGACTGTCAACACATCAGCACAGTTACTGTCAGGTTAAAAACACAGCTACTCTTGGGGTTAAAAATGCATTTTTGCAAGTTTCTTTAAACTTAAAATAAATGATATTTGTTTAAAATCAGATTAATTATACTTTAAATCAGCTAATAAATAAAGTCATTAAATCAGCTTAAATAAAGTTTCAGAAAAGTATATTTTAATTTTGGAATATTTATTAATAAAGAGAATTACATTGCAGTGAAAGACGACGAAAAAAGAAAAGGGCACTAATCAGCTATTTTAGCAAAAAAAAAAAAAATAATTCCTTCCAGTCAATTAAAATCAGTCTTTGAAATACTGCAAAGTATTTTGCTTATTGGAAATCTTAAATTTAATCTATTAGCTTGAAATCAAACTGAAAATGAAAGCTTCAAGAAAGATTTTTTATTTTTAAAAATTAATTTTGAACCTTAGGTATTGCATTTTTTATGGAGGTCCCTACTAAAATGTATCAACTTTCTCTATATGTCTATTTACTAAGATACATCTTAGACTTGCAGATATCTTTACCTAAAAAATCATTTTTGTAAAAATGTAAATAATAGTTTAAAATTTGATCACAATTATTGGGAATTTATTTACTCTATTAATTGTGACTGTGGCTAATTACTAACATAGCTATGTACTAAAAACCTTGACACAGATAACCGAAAGAACACTGGCCAGCCTACCATGAGTTAGTGTCATTTGCTGAAGACATGGTACAGCGTTTCATTACTATTTGCTGTATAATTTATGTATCTATAAATTACAAGTAGTAAGTGATGAATAATTTTTCACATCTGAAGCTAAACTTTGCTGTCAGCCTTTCTCGTTATATATCATAAGTTTCAATTTAGGAAAGGATTACTCATCTATAGGTGCATCCCACTTGCCCAATTTAGGGTATGACGGTTTGTTCTAAAAAGTATACAGGAAACTAAAGTCATAATGAACTTTAGACAACTGTCCAACCTTTGATTGATATTTTATCACAGATATATATTTTTTTTAAAATTTTGACAACATAATTAGTACTATATTTAATTGCATATAAGAGACTCTTTTAGCCTCTAAAATGGCTTAACAATATTCCTCTTGGCATTGTTTATCCAAAGCCGAGGAATATGATAGGCTAATGTTTATGCAGGAATTGTAGATTATCAGTACATTGAGCAACTACAAAGAAGGCAATGGGAAACTACTCTTCTATCTTTCCCAAGAGCAATCAGAACAATCCATAGATAATAAAGAAAAGAAGAAATGGCGGGGTGGGGGGTTGCGGGTTTTGGGTTGGTTGCGGGGGGGGGGGGGCTACTGAATAATGTTGTAAGTTAAGAAGAGGAGGTAGGAAGTGCAGTTTATAAGGTTATGTAGGATAGATAATAGTAAACCCTAGACTTGAAGAGATTAAGATTGTAGTGATCTAGAAAACACCCTCTTGGGAGTCTGTTCCACAAAGAAACAGTGTCGCGTCCGCCTTTGGCCGCTCCCTAAAATGGAAGAGAACAGGGCTCTTCAACCTTGACCTTTTGATCGTGTTCCCTACACACTGGTAATTTAGTTTTAGAATTCAGCTAATTACCTTTTAGTTCTGTTTGAAACTAGTCATAATACACCTCTTAGCATTTTTTGGCCTCTGTTTTTCGTAGCAAATCTCAACTCATTTTTTTGAGATTTTTTAGATCTTTGTGAGACTGTGTCTGTTGTTGGTCTTCCTTAACATAACACAGTGACTTCTTGCTGAATTCAGGGTTGGTACTCAGAGACCTGAATGGTCGATACACAGGCTTCTAGCCTTTGTGGCCTGGCCAGGATGCTGACCCGGGCTGTGTATTAAGTTACGCTCCCATTTTTTTTTGTCTGCCAACAGGACATGAGTTGGATCTATCACTCTTTCTCTCTTTACTTCACCTTCTTACTCCTGGCTCCTTGCCTATGTTCGACTCTCGGCATTCCGTCCCTACTGGCTGCCCGCATGTCATTCATAACCTTTCCTGTACACTACGGTTATGATTACTACGGGAGATTTCGATATTGGCCTCGACCAGCAGACACGCAACGCCAGCTTCCTGGCACTGACCAGATACCGTCGCCGATACCGAGCAACGATCAGCAGCGGTCACCTGCAACGACCAGCAGCGATCACCTGCAACGATCAGCAGCGATCACCTGCAACGATCAGCAGCGATCACCTGCAACGACCAGCAGCGATCACCTGCAACGATCAGCAGCGATCACCTGCAACGATCAGCAGCGATCACCTGCAACGATCAGCAGCGATCACCTGCAACGACCAGCAGCGACCACCTGCAACGACCAACCTTTCCCGTATACTATCGGTTGTAATTACTATGGGAGGTTTCGACACCGACCTCAACCAGCAATGTCTGCACTGCAACGTCCAACTGTCGACATGACCGGAACGAATGCACCTCAGCATCCTGTCGTTGACCTCAACATCCAACTGTTGACATGATTAGAACGTCCACAATCTCTTTCCAACTGTCAACATGACTGGAACGTCTGCACCTCGACTTCAACTCTCGACATGACCGGAATGAACGCATCTCAGCATCTCGTCATCGACCTCAACATCCAACAACCATCAACATGACCGGAATGTCAGCACCTCGACTCCAACCCTCGACACAACTAGTCTGACCACCATTACCTTGCTTACCAGACCAATATACCCCATGGCCTCTTCTTTATAAAAATAAACTTAGCATTAATTATACATATCCTCGTTCTGTTGTCCATTTTGCTTCACCTTGTCAGATTTCACATCTTTAAATCGAAAAAACGTTAGCGGGCCACTTATGACCTCGTCATTTACGGTATGGGGGCGCTTGGGTCATGGTTTCATATCACGTCCTCCCTCCTGGGGGTCCGCTACAACAGGAAGAAGCTGTCTCAGTGGAATTTCAGCAAACATGAACCATCATGCCTGCAAAAAAATGAATAGTCAAAAGGATGGTTTTTCCCATTACACTGCTTTTTTTTAACTACCTTCACTCTTTGGCAATGTTTATTGTTTTAAAAAACGATAATTAAAAGATAATAAAACTTAAATATATAAAAGTGAATTTTTACATTTTCAATGTTCTTCAGAATTTAAAACAAAAGTAATAAAGATAACTTATTTATTAGATTATATATTTACACTATTAATGTATAATATGTGTGTATAATATTTATGAATAATATTATTTATTGTAATGGTTGGTGTGGTAATAAAATAAGCACATCCCATTTGCTTTTAACTATCCACAAAATTAAAATAAACATTTTCAGCATTAAATCTAAATTAGACAAATAATGTTTCAAAAGTTGTTACTATATTATAAATAATATTAATAATAATGACAAATAATAATAATAATGATAACAATAAAAATAATAAGAAATAATAATAAAAAGAAGAAATAATAATAATAACAAATAATAATAATAATGATAACAATAAAAATAATAATAATAAGGAATAATAATAAACAGAAGAAATAATAATAATAACAAATAATAATAATAATAATGATAACAATAATAATAATAAGGAATAATAATAAACAAAAGAAATAATAATAATAATGATAACAATAATAATAATAATAATAAGTAATAATAATAAACAGAAGAAATAATAATAATAATAACAAATAATAATAATAATGATAACAATAATAATAATAATAATAATAATAAGTAATAATAATAAACAGAAGAAATAATAATAATAATAACAAATAATAATAATAATGATAACAATAATAATAATAATAAGTAATAATAATAAACAGAAGAAATAATAATAATAATAACAAATAATAATAATAATGATAACAATAATAATAATAATAATAATAATAAGGAATAATAATAAACAGAAGAAGAAATAATTATAATAATAACAATAATAATAGTGATAAAAAAGGAATAATAATAAAAAGAAGAAATAATAACAAATTATAATAATAGTGATAACAATAATAATAATAATAATAAGGAATGATAAGAAAAAGGAGAAATAATAATAATAATATAAAATAATAATAATGATAACAATAATAATAATAATAAGGAAAAATAATAAAAAGAAGAAATAATAATAATAATGATAACAAATAATAATAACAATGATAACAATAATATGAATAATAATAAGAAATAATAATAAACAGAAGAAATAATAATAATAATGACAAATAATAATTATGATAACGATAATAAGAATAATAATAAGGAATAATAATGAACAGAAGAACTAATAATAATAACAAATAATAATAATAATGATAATATTAAGAATAATAATAAGGAATAATAATAAACAGAAGATATAATAATAATAACAAATAATAATAATAATGATAACATAATAATAATAATAAGGAATAATAATAAAAAGAAGAAATAATAATAATAATAATAAAAATAATAATAATAATGATAACAATAATAAGAATAATAATAATAATAATAATAAAAAGAAGAAATAATAATAATAATAACAAATAATAATAATAATGATAACAATAATAAAGAATATTAATAAAAAGTAGAAATAATAATAATAATAATAACAAATAATAATGGTAATAATAAGAATAATAATAAAGAATGATAACAAAAAGGAGAAATCATAATAATAATAACAAATAATAATAATAATGATAACAATAATAAGAATAATAATAAGGAATAATAATAAAAAGAAGAAATAATAATAATAATAATAATAACAAATAATAATAATAATGATAACAATAATAAGAATAATAATAAGGAATAATAATAAAAAGAAGAAATAATAATAATAATAACAAATAATAATAATAATGATAACAATAATAAGAATAATAATAAGGAATAATAATAAAAAGAAAAAAATAATAATAATAACCAATAGCCATAAAACTGGTATACAAATCGAGAGAGACATTTCCTTAATACCAAGATTAAAAGAATACTTAAAGAAGAAATACTGGAATCAGCCACTCTCCATGGAGAGCAAGTCCTTGTAACATCTTCAGAAAACCACAGAAAGAGAATGGTTATAGACTATTCACAAACATATAAATAAATTCATCTTAGAAATAGGCTCACCCTACTACCAACTCTTCTGGTTCGTAAGGCAAACAGTCCAAGTGTTGAAGTATGCAAAAGCACCCAATCACAAAAACTGAGGAAGAAATACAAGAAAGTCTTGATAAGGTCAAGAGATCTCAAAAAATCTAAAGAACCCACAAGATGCCCAGTGATTTGAATGATTTTCTTCCATATGAATAATAAGCACATCTCATTTCCCCTGTCACTTGTAATCATCCATCACAATAAAATAAATGTTTTCATCACTCAAGCTAAATTAGACAAACAAAGCGTCTACTTAAAGGACCCTCAAGATGTCAAGTGATTTGAAGGATTTTCTTCCATATGAATAATAAGCACATCTCATTTCCCCTGTCACTTGTAATCATCCATCACAATAAAATAAATGTTTTCAGCACTAAAGCTAAATTAGACAAACAAAGCGTCTACTTAAAGGACCCTCAAGATGTCAAGTGATTTGAAGGATTTTCTTCCATATGAATAATAAGCACATCTCATTTCCCCTGTCACTTGTAATCATCCATCACAATAAAATAAATGTTTTCAGCACTAAAGCTAAATTAGACAAACAAAGCGTCTACTTAAAGGACCCTCAAGATGTCAAGTGATTTGAAGGATTTTCTTCCATATGAATAATAAGCACATCTCATTTCCCCTGTCACTTGTAATCATCCATCACAATAAAATAAATGTTTTCATCACTCAAGCTAAATTAGACAAACAAAGCGTCTACTTAAAGGACCCTCAAGATGTCAAGTGATTTGAAGGATTTTCTTCCATATGAATAATAAGCACATCTCATTTCCCCTGTCACTTGTAATCATCCATCACAATAAAATAAATGTTTTCAGCACTCAAGCTAAATTAGACAAACAAAGCGTCTACTTAAAGGACCCTCAAGATGTCAAGTGATTTGAAGGATTTTCTTCCATATGAATAATAAGCACATCTCATTTCCCCTGTCACTTGTAATCATCCATCACAATAAAATAAATGTTTTCATCACTCAAGCTAAATTAGACAAACAAAGCGTCTACTTAAAGGACCCTCAAGATGTCAAGTGATTTGAAGGATTTTCTTCCATATGAATAATAAGCACATCTCATTTCCCCTGTCACTTGTAATCATCCATCACAATAAAATAAATGTTTTCATCACTCAAGCTAAATTAGACAAACAAAGCGTCTACTTAAAGGACCCTCAAGATGTCAAGTGATTTGAAGGATTTTCTTCCATATGAATAATAAGCACATCTCATTTCCCCTGTCACTTGTAATCATCCATCACAATAAAATAAATGTTTTCATCACTCAAGCTAAATTAGACAAACAAAGCGTCTACTTAAAGGACCCTCAAGATGTCAAGTGATTTGAAGGATTTTCTTCCATATGAATAATAAGCACATCTCATTTCCCCTGTCACTTGTAATCATCCATCACAATAAAATAAATGTTTTCATCACTCAAGCTAAATTAGACAAACAAAGCGTCTACTTAAAGGACCCTCAAGATGTCAAGTGATTTGAAGGATTTTCTTCCATATGAATAATAAGCACATCTCATTTCCCCTGTCACTTGTAATCATCCATCACAATAAAATAAATGTTTTCATCACTCAAGCTAAATTAGACAAACAAAGCGTCTACTTAAAGGACCCTCAAGATGTCAAGTGATTTGAAGGATTTTCTTCCATATGAATAATAAGCACATCTCATTTCCCCTGTCACTTGTAATCATCCATCACAATAAAATAAATGTTTTCATCACTCAAGCTAAATTAGACAAGACAAACAAAGTGTCTACTTAGAGTTGTTGCTATATTACAGTTGGCAAAATATTGGCACATTGCCAATCGATTCCACCTTTATAAAATGTTAAAAAATAAGGATTTTCTTGTAGTTGGTTCCTATATTTTAACAATTTAGTAAATGTTCATTAAATTGAATAAAAAATTTTTCATAATTCTTCCTTTATAAATTAGTAAATGATAAATATTGTATTACATTTACTTTTAATACAATTGTATTGGTTTTTAGAATGATGCAAACATAAAATTATTCCTGTAAATAAACAATCTAATAAATAAATTGTGTTCAATATTTTTGTTGTAAATTCTCAAGAACAAAAAAAATGTCTAAGTTCACTTTCATCATATGTTTAGGTTTTATTCCAATTCCAATCATCACTTTTTAAAACAATGAACATGAAGAGTGAAAGTAGATAAAATAAAAAACATTCTATTGACAGTCTGTTTTTTTTTAGGCACAATGGTCCATGTTTGTCAGAACTTCTTTCTTACTAATGGAATATGAAGGGAATGAGGATGATTTGTCCCAGTGACATTAAAAAAATGAATAATCATAACATTATTCCTGGTAACTGTTAGTGTAATTACATTTATCACCATAATAGAAATAATGAGAGAGTCATAATGCCATTCATTCTGAATCTTAGTTGGTATGATTGCTTATGGATGTTATTGAGTGTGACCGTCATAAAAGCCAGTGAAATGATTTCATAAATACATAATTTCTGCTATTATGCAAAGCGACAATTGTAAAATGGACAAGAGAGGTTAGTTCTCTTTCTGCATTTATGTAAAAAATTCTAGGTTTTTTTTGGACATCTGTTATAGTGAAAGACACCTTGTCTAGATAATAGACTCTCCCATCTATTATAAGTAGGAGTCAGGAGTAGTCAAGAGAGAAGTAGATGTAGTCAGCGATCACAACTAGATTACTTTGTGTAACACTTTATGACAAGTTCCTAACGTTTCTGTACGTTTAACCTAATTATGAAGCATTTAGTCCGAATACAGTTTCTATTGTGGAAATAACTCCACAACAACATCATATGTAAGTAAAAGTGAACATAATGACATAATCAGGAGGCTGACATTCCGTCTTACATTAAACAAAAGGTTAGAAAGGAAACCTGCCTCAATACAGGGTGTTGTGCAAGCTGGTGGTGGCATTGTGATGGTATGGAGTATTCTGTTAGTATTTGCAATGACCACCAGTGAAAATGGTGTCTGTCTAGACAGGTGTGATATAAAGAGATCTTGGTATACACCTTTTGATCCTTATACTCCTGGTGTCAGTTTAAACTGACACCCACTTTTTTTACCCATATATTGTATATATTTTACTTAAAGTTCATATTTTCTTGATTTCAGATGAAAAGTTGGAAATTTTCACCTTCCAAAATCATATTCATAATTATAGTTTAGATCTATAGAAAAAAGTTAATACTGATGCCACGATTTTAGATTGATTGTTTTTTTTATGGCTTATCAACCTTTTGTAGGTTATTTAAAGTTAGAAGCTATTTTTAGATTTTATGAAATCCTGTGATTGGTCAACCAACAACCATTGATTAACAACCTTTATACTCAATGACTATGAACCTTGGGTCATTGGTTAAGGGCAGTCAATAACCCTGTATCAAGATCTGCTCTCTACCGACCAGAGAATGGTAAAAACAAGAGAAGCCACCCAAGAAAGATATATGTAAAAGACATTAAAAACATCATACAGCTGAGGACAGAAAAGAAAGTGAAAGAGGTGTGGTCAGGCTGCATGACCCACATACTCCCAATTAAAGAAAGTTAACCTGACACCTTCTTTTCTCTACATATTGGGACCACTTAGCTTAAAGTTCACATTTTCTTGAATTCAGATGAAAACCTGAAAATTTTCTAACATATTTCAGTGTAATTTTTACTTTCAAAAATCATATTAATAATTATAGTTTTCAAAAAAAAAAAGAGTTATACTGACATCTGATATCAAAAACATCATACAAAAAACAGCTGAGGAACTGTGAATACTTGTCTTGGACAGAGATGAAAGTGAAAGAGGCGTGGTCAGGCTGTGTGACCTACATTCTCCATGTGGGGTGTATGAGAGATTCCTCTTTCTTTGTTAGAGTGTTTTTTCTTCTTCTTATATATCCATCTGTTTTTCTCATGTGTGAACATATAAGGTACAGACTTGCTTTCATGCTCACCAATGCATTTGGCTTCCTTGAGGGTCTAGTGTGAACTTGGCACCCAAGCTTATTTTGGCGTAACACCACATTATCTTATTTAATTTGATCTTTTCATACATCGTCCATGTCAAAACAAATTTATAAGACCAGTGAATGCTGGACACTTTCCTTACAGATGATGAGGAGATTTAAAGCAACGGAGATGTGCTTCTACAGAAGGATGCTGAGAATACCATGAACAGAGCATGTAAGCAATGAGGAAATCTTTCTGGGATACTAATGAAGAAAGAGGACTTAGAAAATTTGATACTCACAAGACATATTGAAGACAAGAGGGACAGAGGACAGCAGCAAGTTGTTAGGATTTTTTTGTGTACGTTGTGTCTAGTGAGCCAACCAAAATGAGCTGACTCATTTTATAGTTCGCCAATAGAAGGTTAACCAATCAGAAGACTTAAAATATTCAATCCGACGTGTATAAAGGTGGCCATTTTGTTTTCTCTACGAATATCCACTGCCAACCTCTGATATCGATGACCAGAATTAGAAGAACTACTGAACTACGCTCTGCTACTTTCTCCGAATATATTCACTGCCAACCTCTGATATGGAAGACCTTAAGAATTACTGAACAGCTGCTACTAGATATTGGTGTTGTTTCATTGAACAAATTACTTACTACGTTGGATTCTACATTCAGACTATGGTGAACATGTATAATACAAGTAACCTACCTTATAATCTTATGGAAATAGATGGTACTATAAAGAAGTGAGGGGTTGTAAAAAGACAAACATTACTAAGAGATACAAAAGGTAGGAAGTTGTGGACAGCCATGGATATCCATGTCATGAAAGGACACAGCATTTAGAAAAGGACTAATAATTAAGACCATTTAACAATTGAATGTTCAATTAAAAGTGAGAAAAAATAACAATTTTGTTATTGTAATATGCAAATAATATTTTTATGATCTAGAAAAGATACCTAACTGTACCAAAAGACGAAAAATTAGTTTTGATTGGATTTTTTAAAATTGGAAAATGTTTCCTTACAAAATTAATTTATATTTTTGTAAGAATTTTTGTAAGTCAAAATCTAGAACTTGAATCTTTAACCATTGGACTTTTGTAAAACAAATGGTAATTTATTTTTCTTTTTTTTTTAATTTTCTTTTTTCTTGTGAAAGATTGTTGCTTTGTAAAATTAGTCAAATATAAATTTTGTAGTTTGGAAACAATACATTTTGTTTAAAAGGATGTTATCTGAAAATAATTGTTATCAATAGTCGTATTTTATGTGAAACACCAAAAAGGCCGATACTAATAATATAATAATTTTAATTCTGTCAGTCATTATATTTTTTAACTTTAACAAAACCCACAATGTAAAAAACAGGTTATTAATAATATTATTAATCATTACAGTAAATAGTAAGATTGTCACTTATGATAATAGTGTTATTCTGTTATGTAAAACATATCAGTATTACATATTGATTAATGACAACAGTTTTTCTCATAAGAGACATAATGGCAATCATCCAAGTTTGGGAGGTATGGATGGCCTAATGGTTAAAAACATGGAGATTAAAATGGGTAAACTGAATTCAAACTCCATATGGGGCAGTTTGCATTCATTCTGTACTAAAGCCCTTTGGGAAAGGCATGAATCTACTTCTCCTTCCAGCTATAAGTAAATAGTTGGACAGTTGGTGACCTTTAACCTTGGAGGGCAGTTCAACTTTGTCATTTGACTATCATCATGGTCTTCTAGAAATATATTAGCTAGTGAAGCTATATCAGCATCACTAGGTCTTGTGAACCAACTTGCCAAAAAAGTCTCCAGGAATAAACAACAAAATTGCAAGGTTTACAGTTGCAAATGATAGTCTACATACTCATTTAAACCCATTTTGACCATACCATGAATTGTTATAAATGTAACAATTCATATGCCACAACCGAATCAATGTCACAGGACTAGTACCAAAAGTTTTAATAGTATTTAACCTTCCATATTTGTGAAAATTATAATATTTAAAATCATCATTATCGTCTTATTGCTATAATAATAATAATGATAATAATAATAATAATAATAGTAATAATAATATCAATTGGATATTTCAAAAGAGAACCCAAGAGAATTGCAGATGAGAAGTTATAGTCATGGTTGTGAAGAGGACATTTAAAGAGAGAAATATTAGATGATTGCCATTATTTCTCTTATGATATCTATTGTCATGAATAAATATATAATTCTGACATATTTATCAACAAAATGTCAAATAGCCAGCCTTGGTTCATGTTAGAATGTGCTAAAGTCACACCTCATTATTGTAGAGTAGGACTTCACTACAATTATGACAAATGGACGGCTCCTACTTATGATATGGCAAGTAGCGACATTAGAGAGATTTCAGGAGTAGTTCATTTACTCAAGTTTTTTCAGTTCTATGTATGAATATTTAATAAACCTCTTCTTTGTTTTCCCTACCTAGTCTTCTGTTCCTTCGATACTCTCTCTAACTACGACCTTCCTAATTTTTGTGATGTACGGTAGCTGTTAAATGATTAAGTATAACCCAAGACTTCAATGTTAAGATAAAACAGTATTTAATTACAACAGCAAATAAATACTTAACAAGAGCAAAGAATAAAAAGTCAACCAAAGATAATTAACCATTTCAGTGAATAACTTGTTAGTAGCGCGGCTCGGCTTAACGTCCGGTTAATCCTAAATCAAAACCCGAATCATTGGTGCAGAATAATTCACACTAATTCGACCGGATATTTCCACTCAATAGTCACTCAATAATCACTGCAGTCAGTAGCCTGACACCGTTATTTATACGCCTGGTGGAAAACATATATTCATAAGTCCAGAGTGTCACGCTTGAACCTCGGTGTCGGTCGTTACTCATTTTCTTCAGATATGACAATGTTTTTTTTTTCTTTTATTAAATTGGTTAATTAAAACAAATTCCATGGCAAAACCGAATTAGAAAAATAAGCCGTGAAAAAGCAATTTTTGAGAATGTACACCACTATCTTCTTAAGTGACATACGGTGACCGTTAATAATTAAGTATAATTCAAGACTTCAGTGTTAAGATAAAACAGTATTTATTTACAACAGCAATTAAATACTTAACAAGAACAAAGAAGTAAAAGTCAACCAAAAATAATTAACCATTTCAGTGGATACCTTGTTATTAGCACGGCTTGGCTTAATGTCCAGTAAATCCTAAGTCAAAACCCAAATCATCGATGCACAGTAATTCACACTAATTCGACTGGATAGTTCCACTTAATAGTCACTCAATAATCACTGCAGTCAGTAACCTGACACCACAATTTATACACCTGACGGAAAATATATATTTATAAGTCCAGAGTGTCGGTGTCGGTAGTTACTCCTATTGTTCTTTCATGATACTAATTCATGGTTATTTTGAAGAAAGACATTACAACGCACAATGCAAACACTACTACCATCTCTATCAGTATACAGTGATTCCCAAACTTTTTGGGTTGCCAATCCCAAATCACAACCCTAATTTCTCCCAAATGTATAGTCAACCTTTGATTAGATTTTCTTGGTGATAGTATTTCATGTTTAATGAGTATCTTCATATCCCCCATAATCATTGTTAGATAAATGGGATACACTGTAAAATGAAAGCAATATACACTTCAGGCACAATGTGCATGTGTGGTATGATTCAGATGTGCCACTTTCTGGCTGCCCATTATTTTTCTCACCACCCAATTGGATCTTTCCATCTCTCTCATGTGTGTGTGTGTGGGGGGGGGGCGGCAGGATCACCCACTGATATAGTAGGACACTTGCTGCATTCATAATTGCTTGCAATCATTGCAAGAGAGTTCTAGAAAATGCAGAAAGTAGCTATGCATGGTCAGTCCAAGCCATCATTGAAAGAATACTTGGTTCCTGCTAGTTCTGGCAAATCTCAAACAAAATTCTCAATGCCTACTGTCGTAAATGACATTGAGGTTATCCCATTTTCATGAGATAACGCAAAGCTCTTTGCAATGAACTTTACCTCTACCACCATATATGACAACGGACACCACATAACTGACCTCTTCCCCCTTCACAGAGCACAAACTTTGGAATGCTTCTATCATGGTATGACAAGATTTCAGACTCATCAAAAGCCTCAACTCTAAGAGGGCTACTGGATAGGAAAAACATCCTGGTAGTTGTTTAACCACTGTGTGGAGGAGAAACCAGGCAAAAATATCACTAAAGTCCTGCCAGAGGATCATCCAATCCAACCTAGACAATCATACAATCCAGGCAAGAGGAGCATCCAATCTAGACCAGGAGAGAATCATCCAAACCAGCCCAGAGTATCATCCAGCCAAGAGGATCATCTAATTCAATCCAGGGCCAGAAGCTCACCCAGTCCAGGCTAGAGATTCATCTAATCCAGATTAGAAATATTACCCAATCCAGAGCAGATCTCATAGTCAAGGTCAGAAGATCACCTAATCCATTCCTGAGGATCACACAATCGAGACAAAAAGATCATTCAATCCAATTGACAGGATCATCTATTCCAGGCCAGAAGATCACACAACCCAGGGCAGAGGATCATCTAATCCAAGTAAAAAGATCACACAATCCAACTTAGTGGAATAACCAAACCAGACCAGAAGATCATACAATGCAAGCCAGCAAATCATCCAATCCAGACCAGAAGATCCCAGTGTCAATTCCAGAAGATCACCCAGTCCAAGCAAGAGGATCTACCAAACCCTGACCAGAGGATCATCTAATTCAGACCAGAAAATCATCCAATCTAACCCAGAGGATCCCTTAATCCAGGCCAGAAGCTCACCCAGTCTTGCCAGAAGATCACCCAGGCCAGGCCAGAAGTTCATCCAATCCAAGCAATAAGAATATACAATACAGACCAGAAGATCATTCAATGCAGCCCAGAAGATCACATAATCCATCCCAAATGATCACAAAATTGAGACTAGAAGATCATCCATTCCAAACCAGAGGATCAGTCAATCCAGCTGGCAGGTCCAATCTGATCCAGACCAGAAGATCACCTAACCTATGACAGAGGCTCATCCAATCCAAGCAACAAAATCACTCAATGCAGCCCAGAGGATTATTCAATCCAGACTAGAAGATTCAATAGTCAATTCCAGAAGATCAGCCAGTCCAGGTGATTGAATGATCACCCAACTCAGGCCAAAGGATAATCCAATCCAGAATAGAAGATCATTCAATTCAACTCAGAGGATTATTCACTACAGGCCAGAAGCTTAGCCAGTCCCACCAGAAGATATAAGGCTAGAGGTTCATCCAATCCAGACAAGAAGATCATTCACTCCAAGCTAGAAGATCACCCAATCCAGGATGATCCAATCAAGGCCAGAGGATCATCCAAACTAGACTAGAAGATCATCCAATCCAACCCAGAGGTTCATACAATCCTGTCCAGAAGTTCCTTCAATACAGGCTAGATGATTACCCATTGCAGGCCAGATCGTCCATTCTAAGCCAGAAGATTACCCAATCAAGGCTAGAGATTCATCCAATCCAGACCAGAAGATCACCTAATCCAGAAGAGAAGATCCTAAAATAAAGGCCAGAAGATCACCCAATCCAACACAGAGGATAATCCAATCTAGAACATGATAGCATCCAATGCAGGCCAGAGAATCATCCAATCCAGATCAGAAGATCATCCAGTTCTGCCAGAAGATCAACCAGTCCAGGCAATAAGATTATCCAATCGAAAACAGAAGATCATGAAATCCAGGGCAGAGGATCATGCAGTCATGGGCAGAAGATCCACTAATCCAGACCAGAAGATCATCCAATCCAACACAGAGGATAATCCAATCTAGAACATGATATCATCCAATGCAGGCCAGAGAATCATCCAATCCAGACCAGAAGATCATCCAATCCAGGTAAGAAGAACATACAATCAAGGCCAGAAGATCCATGAGAACAAACCAGAAGATAATCCAGTACAGGTCTGATAATTCAATCCAGGTGAGAAGCTCATCTAGTCCTGCCAGAAGATCATCTAATCCAGGAAAGACCATCATTCAGTTCAGACCAGATCACCCATTCCAGGGCTGAGGATAATCCAAGCCAAGCCAGAAGATCACTCAATCCAACCTAGATCATCCAATCTGGATCAGAAGATAATCTAATCCAGGCCAGAGTATTATCAAACCAAACCAGAAGATCCCATAGTCAATTCCTGAAGATCAACCAGTAGAGACAAGAAGAATACATAACCCAGGCCAGGGGATAATCCAATCTGGGCCAGAAGATCACCTAAGCCAGATTACCCAGTTAAGGCCAGAAGATTAGTCTTGTAAACAAGAAGAAAATTTGTCTCTTTCCTTTGCCTATAGAATAAAATTGAAAGAAAGGAAAAACCTGAAAAATTTTTGAATTTTCTCAGTGAACAGAAAAAATTTGGAACATAAACATGACAGTTATATCCATCATTGTTTGCATGCTTCAAGCAGTCCCAAGGAACACTACGAAGGGGATGAAAGCACCTGAAATACATGGTAGACTCAACACCATCCAGGCAACAACTCACCATGCCACATCCATAGAGTTGAATCATTCACATTTCCTCAGTATTCTTTGTCAGGAGGAAGTTCTACTTGGACAGCTTTTTCCTAAGAACAGGGACTTGGTTGAACAAACTCCTGTGTTGTGTTTACGTCCCTGAAAACTACAATCTCAACTTCTTCAAGTTAAGGGTCAACCACTCCTTATCGTCATAATCTTACTTCTTATATTCAATAAACCTCTACCACTAGTGGCTCTTGAGCCTTATATTGGCTGAACCTTAGTATTCAGAAAGAAATTATTAACATCAGCTAGAGTGTTGCAGGATTGAGAAAACTTGCTGTTACTTAATCTCCATTAAAAACCACTAATTGCATAATCTTACCTGTGTACAAATTACAGATAGAGTATATCTGTAAAAGGATAATATTAATAAAGTTATTTATAACTAGTTTAAAAGTTGGAAATAAATTTGGGAATAATCAAAAATTAATTGCAAAATCCAGTTAAAGTCACTCATGAAATAAAAATAATTGTTTGAACGGAGAGTAAGGACCTACATACATCAAATTGTCTTTAAATTTAGTTGCAGCAGAGGAATTATCATTGGATTTTTAAAAGGTAAGTTTAAATATTAATGCAATACTTAAATGCAGCAATCAATTTTGAATTCTTCTTTAGCTTATTGTTGCTTATTGTTTCTACTCCCCCCTCCTATTGTGATGAAGGCATAATCAAAAGCCCTCTGCAGGAGCTAGTGTAAATGCTGCCTGATAGGGCAACTTTTACGATAGTTTATAATAATATTAAACTAAGCTAAAAGTAAACTCTGTTTTCCAGCAGTTCCCTCAGAGAGGCCCCTTGACTTTAACATTCTGGGCCGGATCCGGACCTGCAATCCTGAAATTTGTGATTCCCAAGTTTTCATTACTGTGATTATTTTTGAAATCCACCATCTTGGCTTCTACTGATAAAATCAATTAAAGGGACACAACTCTCTAAATTTCAATAGCTCATGTTCAAATGAAAAATGACTGTTCTCAAATTACAGTGTTTCAAAATAAAATTGTCCATGTTTTCAGCTTTACTCCTAGAGGTTGTAGCCCAACATATCATACAATTTTGGAATCAGGCTGACTTTGAGCAAATTAAAAACATTCTGTGCTGGATCTGGATCTGTAATCCTGAAAATTTTGAATTCCCAAGTTTTCATGACTGTGATTGTTGTCAGTGATTTTTTTGTGATGAATATTTTTGTACAATAATTTTTGTAACTTGGAAATAAATTTGGGAATGATTGAAATTAATTGCAAAATCCAGCAAAAGTCACTCATGAAATAAAAATAATTGTTTGTATGGAAAGTAAGGACCTACATACATCAAATTGCCTTTATATTAAGTGACATCTGAAGAATTATCATTGGACATTTAAAAGGTAAGCTTTTAAGATAGTTAATAATAATATTAAACTAAGCTAAAAGTAAACTCACACTATTTTCCAAGAGTTCCTTCAGAGTTCATTGTGACGTTAATGCCTACTGGAACTTAACTCAACCCAGACCTGAAGTGGAACTCATACATACAATCCATCATTAAAGATGCTGGAAAAATGGTCGGTTGCCTGTACCACTCCAGTAAGCACCTGACTCTTCCTGCTATTCTCTACCTTTACAAGAACCAGATCAAGCTGAAAATGTAGGACTTCTGTCATATATGAGCAGGAGCTACACAATCTTCCCTTTCCAGACTTGATAGAGTCCAATAGCATCTCTGCTTCCTTGTGAGTGATGAACTATTTTCCACCCTGCAAGCCCTTTCCGCATAGACAAAATATTGCAAGCCTGTCACTGCCCTATCTCTATTTCCATGGAAAGTGTTCAGATGAACTACATTCTTTCATTTCGTCAGTTCTAGTCCTCACAGCTAAGACCTGCTATGCCACACACATTGTTGCAGACCATCATCATTCCCTTTGTATACCAGTGAAGAGATGTAAGTCCCACTTAAGCAGCTTCTTCCGACAAGCTGCTTTGTGGAATCAACTCCCACGAGGATGCTTCCCTGATCACTACAATTTTAACCTGTTCAAGTCTATAGTTAATTGTTATCTTTCTCATATATCCCGATAAACAGTGCCTCTTCCTTTAGCTGGAGTGGCTCTTGGGCCTTGTACAGAGTAATCATGATTGTAAAAAAAAAAGATAAATTGAAACACACCAATATATAACATGCCCTTATAATTTGGCCAGGAATATTTAAGAAAAAAAAAACACAGTCCTATTCAAGTGACAATTCCTCCATCTTTATATATATTTTAAATCATTTCACTCCAAGCAATGCAATAAAGGCACTAGGATGCAAGGGGGTTACTGCGTATGAGAGAATGTGAGATAAAAACATTATTAAGGAGAAAGAACAATAAATGTACAGGAATTAAGAAAACAGAAGATAACAATTGACGTTTCATTTACAATTTTGAAGACGAGCAAGCAAGATGCCACAAGCTAGAAGTGCAGAAGAAACTCTCATCATCAATTTTTAAACAAAAATATATTATTAGATATTGTTGTATTGTGTTAGATATTGTATTAGGGAGACACAGTGGAGTAATGTATAGTGGCTCGGATTGAGGAATAGGAAAGCCGAGTTTGAATTCCAGTTGAATCCATTGCATTCACTTACTTACTAATACCCTTGGGAAAGGTGTGAATCCTCTTCTTCCCCAACCCCTGCTATGGAAAAATAGCAAAACAGACTCGGATGGCAACTGGTCTACTGAAGAAAGAATTGGCAACCTACTGCAGGAAAAAGTCTGCATTGTCAGTCATGTATTGAAAGATACATGATCGCCTAAATGTGTATCAAGTATGGCTCATAACTGACTGACTTTATTGTATTAGATATTATATTAGATATTATTTTATTGGATTGGATATTGTATTAGATATTGTATCTGTTATGGGAACTTACCCATAATAGTAATGGACTATCCCGTACACCATAAATACTGCGCCTCAAGAGGAAGCAGGAATGAGAGTCAGTCAGAGTGAGTGAGTGAGTCAGTCACAGACACAGTCGCGTCAGACGATTACTGCAAGACATTGGAATAGTGATACTAGTCGAGACAACATAGTTCTCTCTAACCTAACCTGATTGTTATTACTAACACTTCTACTTCTTTTGTACATATTCTGTTTGTAATATGTCTGTGTTATTCCATACCTGTGTTCGAGTTGTTCTTCATTGGTTCCACCTTGGATCATCACCGTGGTACAAGGAACTTGGACCATAACAGTATCACATTTTGTTTTATTGTATTAGATATTGTTTTATTGTATTAGATATTGTATTAGATACTATTAGATATTGTTTTTTTTTACTGTAAATGATAAGGATTCCTATCATCTTATTTTGATATATTTGTAATCATAATTTAATCTTTCATAATAATATAAAATTCAGTCTGGCGTTATCAGGGATGAATATGTCAAACAGGAGATTTTAATATTTAGTAAAACTCATCACAGAAGACGAAAAGACTTGAAGCAACATAAAAGTGTTTCTACAGAAAGATGCTGAGAATACACCATGGACGGAACATGTGAGCTACGATGAAGTTTTAGAGAAAATGAAAACAAAAAGAACAGTTACTTTTAACATCAGAAAGAGATAGTTGAATTTTCTAGAGCACATGATGAGGAAAGAGAGCTTGGAAAACTTGATACTCACAGGACAGATTGAAGGCAAGAGGAATAGAGGAAAAGAATGCATAACCTTCCTGGCAAGCTTGAGTAAATGGATGACAGAACAAGGTTTAGTGGAGATAACAAAAAAAATTATTAAGAGCTACAGAGGACATGAAATTGTGGAGAGCCATGATCGCCTACATCCTGAAGAGGCACGGCACATAGAAGAAGAACTTTGTCTAGTACAAGGTTACATGCGTGTGTATCCAATAAGAATTGAATTCACTGCCTGCAAATTTATCTTACTCCATGGCAAGACATCTAGAATATTAACTAAGAAGGCCAGAGTAGAGTTGATTGATTTGTATTTTTTACAGCTTATCAACCCTTTGTCGGTTATTTAAAGCTGAGACATATTTTAGATTGTAAGATGTTGCTTACAGTAGCCTGTGTTCCCCCATCTAAGTACTGACCGGGCTTCATGCTGCTTAACTTCAGTGCCTCATTGAGGATCACACTCATTACAGTAGGAATGGTCTGTGAGCTTACTAACCATTACTCCATGATAATGCACTCAATAGGTATTTAAGTAAAAATGCCATTTATAAAAATTACTTATTTGAGATTAAACAGACTACATGTTAGTAATAATCACTTTTTTCTGGTCTTGATTGCTTATTCTCTATTGTCTAATTTAGTTTGACCTAAGGCTACAAGTGTAGGGTACCCAATGAGGATTAACTGTTGATGATGGTAATTGTGGTTTTAGGACTCAACTGCAACTGGTAAAATATTGTTTTATCCTGATCGGTAGTAATTCTGTTCTTCTTTCAACCAATCAGGGCACAAAAGTTATTTTGCCCAGGAGAGTAATTTCAAATATTTCTCTTCCCTCAAAATGGTGAAGAAAAAAATGTGAAAGAATAACTTTAAATGAAGGTAATTTAGAAAAGATGAAGCCACTTGTGTAAAGAAATTGTAAAAAGGTAATGGACAGTGTTAATCATATAGATTAACTTATTTTATCTTTGGGTGAAGCTAGGAGTTATCTAAAGATGTACTTAAAACATCTGTCATTATGACTGTACTGGAATCATTTATAATCCATAAGAAGCTCATTAGAAGAACACATTGTTAAAGTTTTAAAAAAGCCCTCATTAAGAAGGATCGCCATGTTGATGATATATCCTTTACTGTCTACATTTTGTGCATGTGCATACCTCAAGGCCAGATAAATGCTTTACACCAATCAAAACTCTGAAGGGAAAGTCCTGTGCACCAGTAGCTTTAGGAAAAGTCAAGATGGTGAAACTAAAAAAAGAAATAAATAAAAACTTGAGACTAGTTTAGTCTGAATAACAAAATAAATATAAAGGTAAAAAGAAAGAGAAAGTAGAAATATGACAAAGGGGCCCGAAGGCAGAACATAATTGTAAGATTGAGGATCTAAGTGGGTAAAGTAGGTAGTAAGGGAACCAAATTTGCTTACAGGAATATGACTTACAGTTGACAGTGATAAGTCTACAGAAAGGAAGAAAGTTACATGAAGAAAGACATAGTGCGAGAACAATCAACACAGAGTGAAAGGTGTTCTACATGGTGAAGTTGTCGTCGGCGGCATCCGATCGTCTCGAGAGATGATGGAGTAGCATGGTGCGCTACAAGCGTGGGCGGGATATATGGAGAACTAGGGCTGCTCAGATGTCTAGTTCCCCCTCTTGGCCTTGCTAGCGGAGTCCAAAGGAGAGGATAAACCAATACAGTTTGGTACCAACGCAGCTGCAGGAGTTGCCAGAAGGTAGCACAAAGTGCCGTCCATCCGCCTTCGGGGCTCCACTCCGGGTTTGAATTCAGAGTTGTCCTTCTCCTAGACCAGTTGCCAATTAAGGCTATAAAATCCAGTCTGTCCTGCTATTTACCCATAGCTGGAGGGAGAAGAAGAGGATTCACATGTTTCCCAAGGATATTAGCACGTAAGTGAATGTAATGGATTCGACTGGAATTCGAACTTGGCTCTCCAATTCCGCAATCCAAGCCACTATCCATTACTCCACCGTGCTTCCTCATGGTGAAGTACAGTAGCAAAAATAAATGTATGTGTCTAATTAATAATACATTATGAGAGACCAATGCATAGAGAAAAGGTTAAGAAGTTACATACCAGTGATGCTATCATTGTGGGTAGATTAAGAAGGATAAGAAAGTAGGAGAGTGATTCATTGCACCTTTTTGGATTAGTGTTTTCTGTTGACAAGAACTGGAAAGATTATTTCAAATCAACTGCTAGATTTACTGCTAAGAAATTTGGTTCCCTGTGTCCTGCTAGACAATTTGAAGAATCTGCAATGTTATTGGTCCTGACCTGGCATCTCACCTTCAGTCACATTCCCACTGCTGTAATATAGCTTCCCTGTGTCTTTTCTATAAATACATTCATGGTAATTGCTCTGATGAACTGATGGAGTGAAGACGGAAATAAACAGCAAAACAGTCAAACACCAAGTAACAAAAAAATGGTTTCTAAGTCAGAGGATTGTGCAATATTCTGGCTAATAAATTAATGCTTTGAAAATAAATATTTAACATTTTTCAACCAATGGGTCACGTTCCCATCAACAATAAAAAAAACATGCTTTGTGATCCCTTTGAAGGTTATTTAAGCAAAGTTTCTAGATGGACAAACCAGTAAGGAGAAACAGATGGCAACAATTCAAGACACTCTGCTTAAAATAAATTCTCTTACTCATTCACCTATCTTCCCCATCAAGCTACATGTTATTTACATGCTTCTTCACCAAGCTACTGACACTAACACTTTCTCCCTAGCCTCTCTTTCTTGCACATACACATGAAGAAACCACATTTCTTTTCATCTTAACAAACAGCTACAAACAACGACTGTAAGAAATTTAACACTCATACACACAAAAAAAATTTAGTTGTAAAAAAAAAACACAAACATAAAAATATTTTATATTTAAACAACTTTTTCACCTTCTTCTGTTGGGGGTTGATTCAAATATCCGCAACAAATTTTCCTCTATATGGCTTTTCCTAGACATTATGAATTTAAAAGCAGTACTAGATTGGTGGCAAGGTCTCATCATTTTACAACTGAAATGGTTAGATGTAATCATAAGTTCTATGCTAACAGTTCCTTCTCTCGTATAAGATTCACTTATTGGTCTCTCAGCTTCAGTGACTTTCCTACCACCATAATGTAGCTTCCCTGTGACTTTCCTTTAAATAATTTCATGCAAATTTTTTTTTCACTATGGTACCTAGACTTTATGAATTTAAAAGCAGTACTAGATTGGTGGCAAGGTCTCATCATTTTAAAGTCAAAATGGCTAGATGTAAGTGTAAGTTCTATGCTAATATTTCCCTCTATTGTACTTATCGATTTTGGAACTCTCTTTCAGCTTCTTACTTCTCAGGTAACTTTGATGTTGAAAAATTTCAATCATTATCTACTGTCTTCTTAATTCTTGTTCTTTTAATGTTTTCACTCCTTAATAGTATTTTTTTTTTCATATTCTTTAGCACTCACCAACACCTTGCATCTTAATTGCTTTGCTCGGGGTAAAATGATTGAAAAAAAAAGATATTTCTATTTTACTATTATATTAAACACATAAAATTTTAAATATGAAAATATAATAAACAAAAAGCTTTTTATATAAGGCCAGGAGTAATCAATGAATCAGAGATTCTTCTGACTGCCTAAAAAATGCAAAGGGAATGAATTAATTTAATTAATTAAATTATCTCTAATTTATTTGTGTATTCTGTATCTCCACATTATTTAATCTCAAATGATTATTTTCCAACTTTTGTTTCATCGCAACTGAATATTAAAACTGTTTAACAATTGCTGTAATTTATGATGGCACAAGTACACCAGTTATTAAAATAAATCTACAAAATTGAAAAAAGAAAACAAAATCCTTCAACTTTTGGAATTATAACATTTGAGTTACTTCTATTACAAAGAAATAGTCAGTTTTAAAAATTTATGAAACTGAAATTGGCACATTGACATTTAGGTTGCACAGTTTTGTATAGAGACAAACAAAATTTATTAGAACAGCTACAAATGTTTACATGGATGTTATTTAAAATTTCAATTGATGGTAGCTTGTCTAGTTGGCAGTAATTTCTTCAAATGTTTTTAAAATACTTTGCATAACAATAACAGGATTTTTTCTTGAATTCAGTCACAAAAAATCCTTCTAGGCAGTATTTGCAGACATCCTGCCTTACAGCTTGCTGAATGCTCACTATAAATGGAAAATCTAGTACTGCTGAAAGTCATATTGATGTACTGCCAAATATACAATGTTTATATTATGTTGGTATGAAAAGAAAAGGGAACTCCATCTTACATATGCAATGTGACATTTATATACAAATATACATATATTAGACAGAGTTATAGTAGGAAGTATTTAAAACTAAGTTGTCCATGTGTGACACCATTAAGAAGGTGCTGGTAAGTTGGGGAAAAGGCTTTCAAAATAAAATGGAAAACAAGAAAGAAAAACAATGTTTTTTGATAGACTGAAAATATACTGAAAACAAGAAAAATGAGAGAAACGCTGTTTTCAATAAACTGAAGATATACTGATAAGAAAAACAAAGAGAATAGAGGGAGAGGATGTTTGTTTTCTTTTCTCTTCTCACCTCAGTGTTTGGGTGTCAATGACGACTAGCATTGAAGCAATCTGTTCATGGTCAACTTAATCTTAAGTGATGATATTTTTCTTAAGTGCCCATTCAAACCTGCACAGTAGAATAGATTACATTTTAATGACTTCAAGTACCCACAATGGCTAAGAATGAATCTCTAACCAAAATTTGGTCAGTTGATAGGACTTGGAAAACAGGAATGGCATTGTAGTTATATTTTTCCTTCATCTGCCTAAAACACAATAAAATTTATTAAGAGGAATTTTTTTGTCACTTATTTACCAAAAAGCTGTCATGGAGAAGTGACAGGTAATGAATCCCATATGCAGCTGACCATACAAGGATGTGATAAAAATTCCCCACTGATGGAAATTTCGGATGATAATTAAATTTAGCACTTTACGCTAGACCACACCTAGGCTCAGGGGACAGGTTTGATCAAGAGACAAAGAGAGAGGAAAAAGGCCCATGTGGAATTTCAAGGAAGATGGAGGAAGTGGCTGCACCCTTCGGGCAGTGATGGTGAGAGGCACCCACATGAGATGGAAGGAGTTGGGTGGATTGATATTCTGCCACCATTACTCTTTGGGGGGCGGATCTCCCCAAATTTGGTGAGGCAATCAATTTTTTGACCACTCCATGCCCCACACTGGATTTGTGCAAAGGTCCATAAATACAGATGAGTGAGACAAGAGAAGGAACCAGACTGCTTGAATTACAGGCTGCAGGAGAGACACATGCCAGTTGGTTCAAGACCTGCTTTGCCAAATCCCGTGCAGCTTCCGCAGAAAGAACTTAGACTCTGGCCTTGTTCCAGACTGCCAAATACACCTGAATGGTTGGCCTGAAGAAATCACAAAGCAGAAGAAATCAGACTTCAGCCTTGTATCAGTTTACCAAGTGTGGCTAGACATAGTGTCACGGGGTATTAAGGGAGACGGTAGACATAGTGTCATGGGGTATTAAGGGAGACGGTAGACATAGTGTCATGGGGTATTAAGGGAGACGGTAGACATAGTATCACTGGGTATTAAGGGAGACGGTAGACATAGTGTCACTGGGTATTAAGGGAGACGGTAGACATAGTGTCACTGGGTATTAAGGGAGACGGTAGACATAGTATCACTGGGTATTAAGGGAGACGGTAGACATAGTGTCACTGGGTATTAAGGGAGACGGTAGACATAGTATCACTGGGTATTAAGGGAGACGGTAGACATAGTGTCACGGAGTATTAAGGGAGACGGTAGACATAGTGTCATGGGGTATTAAGGGAGACGGTAGACATAGTGTCACTGGGTATTAAGGGAGACGGTAGACATAGTGCCATGGGGTATTAAGGGAAACAGTAGACATAGTATCACTGGGTATTAAGGGAGACGTTAGACATAGTGTCATGGGGTATTAAGGGGGGAAGGTGCTGAAAATCTCCATGCTGTTAATCTAGTGAGTAGAGCATTCATTGTATGAACTTTTGATATAAAGTTGTTGTGTTACCCAGCTGCCTCTTACTTTGTTCCTTATGACATCATCTTGCCATAATTACCAAATCAGCGATGTTGAGTATAAAACTTGGCCTTCGTCTGCCCTGTGATCTAAAACAAACACAACGTGGGCAGGGTGTGAATTGAAGATCGAGCAACCAACTCCAAGGCTGGCTGTAAGGATTGACCATGGATTCACACACTGATTGAGAATGGGATTGTAATGAGACATACATGTTGCCAGATGCATTATCACCAGACTGGAAATAATAAGCAAATGGAAATGTTGACAAAAGAAAGAAAAAGCCTATTACTTGAATGCAATGATGCTTCATCAGAGATTGCCATGTGGAGCCAGTATCTCTCACTTTGAGTGATAAGGAAAAGGGCATCTGTTTAGTTTGCTGGCTGTTTGGTAATTGATATGGCTGGCTTTATTTTACAACTTGTACAGTGGGTGGTCATGTGATACTTTATGTAAGAACAGATAATTATTCTTGTATCCTGACAATGCTAACAGATTCTGTCAGTTGAAATGCTTAAATGGTTGGCTTAAGATGTGCTTTTTTCCAAAATTTAGAGTTGCATAACGTATTTCCAAAAAAGATCAGACCCTAGCAGCTCATCTCTCCTTTGTGCTAGCCTGAGTGGCTCAATGGGAGAAGGATTGGCTTGTAAAATTCAATACAGCCAAAACCAAACTAGTAATGTCACACCACTGCCGAGTAGACTCTGAACTTTCACCTATCATGATGGATGGGTCTCCTTGCTTTGAATATCTATTGGGGTTCAAGCTCTCTCCAGGCCTCATGGAACGCATATGTCCAGTCTATTGTTAAAGACGCTGGAAAAATGGTTAGTTCATCGTACCATTCCTGTAATACACCCCTTGCTATAATCTACCTACAAGAGACAGATCAGACCAAAAATGGAGCTTTGCTTCCATATTTGGGCTGGAGCTGTACAGTCCTTACTTGCCTGTCTCGAAAGAGTTCAAAAGCATCTACACAGCCTTGAGGGAGATTAATTATTTCCCACCCTACAATCCTTTTCCCACAGAGAAAGCATCGCAAACATCTCACTGCTCTATCACTATTTCTATTGCATGTGCTCTAACAGGCTACATTCCTTAGACGGCCTTTATAACTGGGACTTACCATGCCACGCACACAAAGGTGAATCATCTTCATTCCTTTCGTATTCCATTAGTATTTTATTTGGATGGCTTCTTTCCAAGAACTGCTGTTTTGTGGAACAGACTCCTGAGAGGATGCTTTCTCAATCACTGCAAGTCTAGGGTTAACTGTTTTCTTTCCTGCATAGCACCAACAACTTCAGATCTTGCTCTTTTTTATACTCATACAACATCACACAGTAACTCACTAACTTGAGTGGCTCCTCGGCCTTGCATTGGGTGAGCATTAGTATAAAAAAAATTTCATTTTGAATTATTCATTTCCTAAGAAGCTGAATATTTCAAAGTTGAAATTAAAACTAAGATGCTTGACCATGATAAAGAGTATAGATTATACTTTTGACCTTTTCTTTACTATCGTATTTCAAATTTTGCATTTAAGCAACTTTCCCCCATAGATCCCTTTTGGTTGTTCTCTTTTCTCAAATGTATCGCTTCTTTTTCTATGTGACATTTCCCTTCAGTATATTGGTGATCATGGCCCTCGACAGATTCCTGTATCTTGTTGATCTAAGGAATGTTTGACTCTTCACCTTCCCTCTTTGTTTCTGCTCTGCCATTCATTATGTGACTATATAAACGAAAATCCCTGCCCCTTACTTTATTTTGTGGTAACTTGAGATTTATTGCTTGAAAATACAGCAGTTGTGGCAAATGGTGATTTTCTAAGCATAGCATAGATGTGGCACAAGGCTGAAAGTATGGGGCACCCAATAAGGAATGAAATGATTACTCAGGCGTAATTGTTCTAGCAAGACAAGATTGCTATGTATTACATCACACCTAGGTGCCTAAAAAGATTTTCTAAATGTAGCTTAGATGTGGCACAAGGCTGAAAGTATGGAGCACCCAATAAGGAATGAAGTGATTACTCAGGCGTAATTGTTCTAGGAAGATAAGCTTGCTAACCATTACACCACATCGTGATGCCTAAAATGATTTTCTAAGCACAACTTAGATGTGGCACAAGGCCAAAGGTATGGCGCACACAGATTCAACTCACTATTCAGTCGTAATTGTTCTTGAGATGCCCTTATTTTGTGGTAACTCTATATTCTAAATTGTAAAGTTTTGCATGACTGATTTCGATTTGTTCAAATAACATGTGTTCCATTAAAACATTTATGTTAATAAAATATAATACATAATGTGATGAGCTGCCACAAGTCGCTTTTTATTTATATTTACCAAGCTTAGGGTGTGACAAGGTCAAATGAGGGGATAGAAATAGGAGTGGAAAATTGTGTGGGGCTGTTTTTCCAAATGGTGAGCATTTGTCAGCGTTTAAAATCAAAATTAGAAACTATAGCTTTTACAAAAACGAACTGCTAACACAATTGCGGAAATATAGAGCTATAGAAGCAGATGTTTTTATTTAATAGTGATATGACACAAATATCAAAATGAGGGAGAAACAATGGGGGTAGGAATCTATAAACAGTTCAGGGTTTTCCTGACTTTTCATTAATTTTATGATATCTCACTTTATCATTTTAGGCTTTTTTATTTTCTCATTTAAAATTAATAGAACTTGTAAGTTTTCAAAATAATAAAATCATATTATAGCGAAAAACATACTGGCTTGTTTCACAAACGAGTCTGACATTGCTTAAGTTACTCGCTGTTTTCATCTGTCTCTCATGCCATCAACACATCTTATGAGTGTCAAATTTTCTGGACCTTCTTTTCTCATAATGTGTCCCAGAAATTTCAACTATTTCTGATTTTATGTATGTGTTTTCTTTTTCCTTAAAACTTCCTTATATTGCTTATATTCTGTCCATGGTATTCTCAGCATCCATCTGTAGAACACCTTCTCTGCTGCCTCAAACCTTCTCTCCATTTGTGACAAAATAGTCCAGCATTCCTGTCATATAGGAGAATTTATATTACATAGCAGTCATGATTGGTACTGCATAGCAGTGATAAATGACATTACATAATAGTCATGAATGCTAATACATAGCAGTCACAAATGACATTACGTAATAGTCATGGATGCTAATACATAGCAGGCACAAATGACATTACGTAATAGTCATGGACGCTAATACATAGCAGTCACAAATGACATTACATAATAGTCATGAATGCTAATACATAGCAGTCACAAATAACATTACGTAATAGTCATGGATGCTAATACATTGCAGTCACAAATGACATTAAGTAATAGTCATGGATGCTAATACATTGCAGTCACAAATGACATTACATAATAGTCATGAATGCTAATACATAGCCGTCACAAATAACATTACGTAATAGTCATGGATGCTAATACATTGCAGTCACAAATGACATTAAGTAATAGTCATGGATGCTAATACATTGCAGTCACAAATGACATTGCATAATAGTCATGAATGCTAATACATAGCAGTGATATATGACATTACATAATAGTCATGAATGCTAATACATAGCAGTGATATATGACATTACATAATAGTCATGGATGCTAATACATAGCAGTCACAAATGACATTACATAATAGTCATGGATGCTAATACATAGCAGTCACAAATGACATTACATAATAGTCATGGATGCTAATACATTGCAGTCACAAATGACATTACATAATAGTCATGAATGCTAATACATAGCAGTCACAAATGACATTACATAATAGTCATGGATGCTAATACATTGCAGTCACAAATGACATTAAGTAATAGTCATGGATGCTAATACATTGCAGTCACAAATGACATTGCATAATAGTCATGAATGCTAATACATAGCAGTCACAAATGACATTATGTAATAGTCATGAATGCTAATACATAGCAGTGATAAATAACATTACGTAATAGTCATGGATGCTAATACATTGCAGTCACAAATGACATTAAGTAATAGTCATGGATGCTAATACATTGCAGTCAGAAATGACATTGCATAATAGTCATGAATGCTAATACATAGCAGTGATATATGACATTACATCATAGTCATGGATGCTAATACATAGCAGTCACAAATGACATTACATAATAGTCATGGATGCTAATACATTGCAGTCACATATGACATTACATAATAGTCATGAATGCTAATACATAGCAGTCACAAATGACATTAAGTAATAGTCATGGATGCTAATACATAGCAGTCACAAATGACATTAAGTAATAGTCATGGATGCTAATACATAGCAGTCACAAATAACATTACGTAATAGTCATGGATGCTAATACATAGCAGTCACAAATGACATTACGTAATAGTCATGGATGATAATACATAGCAGTCACAAATAACATTACGTAATATTCATGAATGCTAATACATAGCAGTGATATATGACATTACATAATAGTCATGAATGCTAATACATAGCAGTGATATATGACATTACATAATAGTCATGGATGCTAATACATAGCAGTCACAAATGACATTACATAATAGTCATGGATGCTAATACATAGCAGTCACAAATGACATTACATAATAGTCATGGATGCTAATACATTGCAGTCACAAATGACATTACATAATAGTCATGAATGCTAATACATAGCAGTCACAAATGACATTACATAATAGTCATGGATGCTAATACATTGCAGTCACAAATGACATTAAGTAATAGTCATGGATGCTAATACATTGCAGTCACAAATGACATTGCATAATAGTCATGAATGCTAATACATAGCAGTCACAAATGACATTATGTAATAGTCATGAATGCTAATACATAGCAGTGATAAATAACATTACGTAATAGTCATGGATGCTAATACATTGCAGTCACAAATGACATTAAGTAATAGTCATGGATGCTAATACATTGCAGTCAGAAATGACATTGCATAATAGTCATGAATGCTAATACATAGCAGTGATATATGACATTACATCATAGTCATGGATGCTAATACATAGCAGTCACAAATGACATTACATAATAGTCATGGATGCTAATACATTGCAGTCACATATGACATTACATAATAGTCATGAATGCTAATACATAGCAGTCACAAATGACATTAAGTAATAGTCATGGATGCTAATACATAGCAGTCACAAATGACATTAAGTAATAGTCATGGATGCTAATACATAGCAGTCACAAATAACATTACGTAATAGTCATGGATGCTAATACATAGCAGTCACAAATGACATTACGTAATAGTCATGGATGATAATACATAGCAGTCACAAATAACATTACGTAATATTCATGGATGCTAATACATTGCAGTCACAAATGACATTAAGTAATAGTCATGGATGCTAATACATTGCAGTCACAAATGACATTGCATAATAGTCATGAATGCTAATACATAGCAGTCACAAATGACATTATGTAATAGTCATGAATGCTAATACATAGCAGTGATATATGACATTACATAATAGTCATGGATGCTAATACATAGCAGTCACAAATGACATTATATAATAGTCATGAATGCTAATATATAGCAGTCACAAATGACATTACATAATAGTCATGGATGCTAATACATTGCAGTCACAAATGACATTACATAATAGTCATGAATGCTATTACATAGAAGTCACAAATGACATTACGTAATAGTCATGGATGCTAATACATTGCAGTGACAAATGACATTACGTAATAGTCATGAATGCTAATACATTGCAGTCACAAATGACATTATGTAATAGTCATGGATGCTAATACATTGCAGTGACAAATGACATTACGTAATAGTCATGAATGCTAATACATTGCAGTCACAAATGACATTATGTAATAGTCATGGATGCTAATACATAGCAGTCACAAATAACATTACGTAATAGTCATGGATGCTAATACATAGTAGTGACATATGACATTACATAATAGTCATGGATGCTAATACATAGCAGTCACAAATGACATTACGTAATAGTCATGGATGCTAATATATAGCAGTCACAAATGACATTACGTAATAGTCATGGATGCTAATACATAGCAGTCACAAATGACATTACGTAATAGTCATGGATGCTAATACATAGCAGTGACAAATGACATTACATAATAGTCATGAATGCTAATACATAGCAGTGATATATGACATTACATAATAGTCATGAATGCTAATACATAGCAGTCACAAATGACATTACATAATAGTCATGAATGCTAATACATAGCAGTGACAAATGACATTACGTAATAGTCATGAATGCTAATACATAGCAGTCACAAATGACATTACGTAATAGTCACAAATGACATTAGTAATAGTCATAGTGATATATGACATTACATAATAGTCATGAATGCTAATACATAGCAGTGATATATGACATTACATAATAGTCACGAATGCTAATACATAGCAGTGATATATGACATTACGTAATAGTCATGGATGCTAATACATAGCAGTCACAAATGACATTACATAATAGTCACGAATGCTAATACATAGCAGTCACAAATGACATTACATAATAGTCACGAATGCTAATACATAGCAGTGATATATGACATTACATAATAGTCATGAATGCTAATACATAACAGTCACAAATGACATTACATAATAGTCACGAATGCTAATACATAGCAGTGATATATGACATTACATAATAGTCACGAATGCTAATACATAGCAGTGATATATGACATTACATAATAGTCATGAATGCTAATACATTGCAGTCACAAATGACATTAAGTAATAGTCATGGATGCTAATACATTGCAGTCACAAATGACATTGCATAATAGTCATGAATGCTAATATATAGCAGTCACAAATGACATTACATAATAGTCATGGATGCTAATACATTGCAGTCACAAATGACATTACATAATAGTCATGAATGCTAATACATAGCAGTGATATATGACATTACATAATAGTCATGAATGCTAATACATAGCAGTGATATATGACATTACATAATAGTCACGAATTCTAATACATAGCAGTGATATATGACATTACGTAATAGTCATGGATGCTAATACATAGCAGTCACAAATGACATTACATAATAGTCACAAATGCTAATACATAGCAGTCACAAATGACATTACATAATAGTCATGAATGCTAATACATAGCAGTGATATATGACATTACATAATAGTCATGAATGCTAATACATAGCTGTGACAAATGACATTACATAATAGTCATGGAGGCTAATACATAGCAGTGACAAATGACATTACGTAATAGTCATGAATGCTAATACATAGCAGTCACAAATGACATTACATAATAGTCATGGATGCTAATACATAGCAGTCACAAATGACATTATGTAATAGTCATGAATGCTAATATATAGCAGTCACAAATGACATTACATAATATTCATGGATGCTAATACATAGCAGTCACAAATGACATTACATAATAGTCATGAATGCTAGTACATAGCAGTCACAAATGACATTACGTAATAGTCATGGATGCTAATACATAGCAGTCACAAATAACATTACGTAATAGTCATGGATGCTAATACATAGTAGTGACATATGACATTACGTAATAGTCATCGATGCTAATACATAGCAGTGACAAATGACATTACATAATAGTCATGGATGCTAATACATAGTAGTGACATATGACATTACATAATAGTCATGGATGCTAATACATAGCAGTCACAAATGACATTGCGTAATAGTCATGGATGCTAATATATAGCAGTCACAAATGACATTACGTAATAGTCATGGATGCTAATACATAGCAGTCACAAATGGCATTACGTAATAGTCATGGATGCTAATACATAGCAGTGACAAATGACATTACGTAATAGTCATGGATGCTAATACATAGCAGTGACAAATGACATTACATAATAGTCATGAATGCTAATACATAGCAGTCACAAATGACATTACGTAATTTTTCTCCCCTGAATCGATCCTTCAAGTCTATAAATCGACCATTCGCCCATGCATGGAGTATTGCTGCCATATATGGTCTGGAGCCCCTGCTGTTTGCCTCGGGGTTCTTGATAAGATCCAGAGATGGATAGGCAATGTGATTGGCCCTGATCTGTCATCTCGTCTGCAGTCGCTCTCTCACAGACACGATGTTGCCTCGCTCTGCCTTTTTTACAAATACTTCCACGGTAATTGCTCTGAGGAGTTGCGTTCGCTTGTCCCCAGGCCTCGTGAATTTAAACGCCCCACCAGGCTGGCATCCCGCTCCCACCCCTACACCCTGGAAACTGTTAGGTGTAGACGTCTCTTCTACTCCAATAGCTTCATGTCTCGCACATCCCGCCTATGGAACTCCCTTCCCTACTACTGTTTCCCTGACAAATACAATCTCCAAAGGTTTAAGTGTAGCGTCAATCGACATCTCCAGTTGCCTTGATCTATCCGCTTCCCTTCTCCACATCCTTTCTTTTCTCATTCATATCTGCTCTCGCTCCGAATCTTTTGTGGCCCCCTTGCCTTGATCGACCCACTGTCTTTCTCTTCTTCCTCATCCCCTCCATTGCCACTCCTATCTGCTCTTCCTCCAACCCTTCTTTAACCCCTTGCGCGATAGTGGCCTCTGGCCTTGCTTGGGGCGATATGATTTAAAAAAAAAAAAATTTACCCATAGCTAGGGGGGAGAAGAAGAGGATTCGTACTTTTCCCAAGGGTATTAGCATGTAAGTGAGTGTAATTGATCTGACTGGAATTTGAACTCTGCTCTCTGATTCCTTAATCCGAGGTGCTATCCATTACACCACCCTGCCTCCTACATATTTAATAATAAACAACGAAATAAAAAAGATGCCCTGTCCAAAATTAATGGCATGAGAAAAGCATCAGAACAAAAATGACAAATTTTTAATGTCTAAGTGATAAATATTAATATTTATTTCCAGAAGAATTTGAATTGTCACTCGCACCTTAATAATTCATATCATAACATAGTAGACATCCATTTGCCACTTCAGTCTCAATGACAAAGGACTGAATTTTAACCAAACAGAGCGATACCTTTATCTTGTGAGATGAATGAATGCCTAAGGTGTTTGGGAGTCAGTACTGACAACATTCTGGCAACTCCTGCAGCCAGGCAGATTCAAAATGTAAGACCCTGTTTAGGTTAAAATTAAGTCCTTTGGTGTTGAGACTGGAGTGGCAGGCCTGGGTAATGATATAGGAAGGCTGTGTGTTGCCTAGACCATCTGCCACCTCTCTCAGCCATACTGACAAGATCCAAAGGAATACTGTGTATTACATTTGAAGCTGGCTTGGCTGCAGGAGTTGCCAGAATATTGTCAGTGTTGATGGGCAACCACTTTTGGGTTCCACTCTGGGTTTTCTACTTGAATTTACTTCCATAGCCATTTCCATATTTGGATATGACCACAGGGCAGTGGAGGTTTACAACCAGGGTTTTCCTTCCACTTGATGGATTGCCTTCCAAGGCTGATGAGCTCTGTCTACCTGAAGCAACTGGCTGAGACACCAGTCATTAATCTCTGCCCCATCTTTGGATTGGAACTGGATTTACTTGTCAGAGGCTATTTTAGATGCTTGCCATGAGAGCATTTTATAGTTATCAGTTGGAGATTCTGTAGTATATTGCTGCTGGGCTCAAATAAGTTGACGAACACTTATCTATAAAAATATATAAATGTCTTTATTGTTCAAGTTGTGGTGAATGGGTAAAGTGAGGGAGAATTACAGAGGTTAGGATTGTGCACACAGGAATTGACGGAGACAGATCATCAGTGAACCTCTAGCCAACCTCTCTGTCCAGATCAATAATCGAACTGGTTAAATAACATTTGGACACCTACACAACTTCATGTGGCTATGTCTTCTTCCGGTATGTCACCTATGCAACTTTGTGTGGCCATGCTTCTTCCGGCATATGCCCATGCAAGCATGCATTTCCTTCCACTCAAGACACCTGTGTACCGTTTATTCTAGGTGCAGGACACCTGTGCCCTGTTTATTTTAATCACTAGATGCATTTCCTGTTTATGCTATCACCAGTTCCGAGTTCTGCTCACACACTGATGCAGCAGAAGTAAGGCCAAAGGTCTTTTCTCAATTGATATCCAACAATCCTTTCTGGTAAAAATGGTGTACCAAATGGCAAAGACACTTAAACATAGTTTAAAAATTACAACCAAAATTATTCATGCCTACAAATCAGCAAAAATCATGTCTTTTCGAAATGATTTACTATTCCTAAATCAGCTGTTTGAAATGTTATTCTAAAGTTTAAAAAAGAAAATACTGTGGCAAATATATGTGGATGTGTTGGGAAGGAAGATAAAGACCAGGATGAAAGTCATAAAAAATACTATTACCAGAACCTTACGTAGAGCAGGCCTACAAGATCTTGTAAGAACTCTTTTCCAAAAGTTAGTCATTTGAAATCTCATTTAGCATTTGTAACTAAACATACAGATAAGCCTAATCTCATTCTGGTAGAATAGATAAAGCTAAAACATTTGAGGCATAACAACAAGAAATGTCTTTGGAGACACAAAAATGAGGCTTTGAATCCAAAGAATAACATCTCACCAACAAAACATTGAAGAGTAAGTCTCAAGATTTAATGGTGTTTCTTGGCAAAAGTTACAGAAAGAAACTTGGTCAGTATTAATGGAATATAATAAAAGGGGGGGATTTCTTGCAAAGTGTAGGATGTCAAATTGGAAATGTTGATAATCTGGAACTGAGACATGGTTAGAACATTATCTATGACAATGATTGAGAAACATACTTTGAAATTAATCCCAAAATATCTTCAAGGATATAAAAGTTTTACCTTGGCTTTTGCAATTTGAAAATTTAAGAGGTGAATTGAAAAGATGTATAAGTACAAGAAAAAAATAACAACTTGAAGATTCTGCACATCAAGTGCGGCAATTTATTCTTATAGCTGTTTGTGGTAATTTAATAAAAAATTGGAAAAATTATGATTAAAAAAAATGTATAACCAATTATTAATTTTCATTAAACATTTATATGGAGCAGACATTTATTTTTTTTTGTTTAAAATTATTAAAAAAATTATTAAAAATTATTTAAAAAATTATTAAGAATTATTAAAAAAATTATTAAAAATTTACAATGTAAATTGTTATTTATATATTTACTTTACTTACGTCATATCTAAAACTACATTTTTGTTTTTCCGAAAATCTTTACTCAATTATTTTTGTAATTATCTTCAATTAAATAAAATTAAAAAATACAAATCTTTTCAAAAGAAACTATGAAAGAAAATGAGAAGGAGACTTATGTCTAAAATCAGTAAGAGACAGTTGAAGTTTCTGGGACGCATTATAAGGAAAGACGGCTCTGCTTTTTCTTCTTCCATCAAACACTATTATGAGCAGATAGAAAATTATGGGTTTATATCTGCTTACTCATCATTATAACATGAACTACTTGGTGTATTGTCCTTTTATTTTTACCTTGTGTGCATGACTGTGTTCAGTAGACATGTAAATAAATACAAATATTTCAATGGGAAATGCTTGGCTCTATTTGTGTATTACTTCAAGACAATAACGGTCAAATCCCTAATGTCCAGGAATTGGTTCTATAAAGTCAGGTAATCTTTAGGAACATATTCTGCTTATTTTCTTTTCAATCTGAGAATGGAAACAAATCACTTTATACTATCAATAAAAATTAACCCATTTTGATAATAGATAAATGTTTCTTATGAAATTAAGATATTTCCGCATTGAAATGCTGTTCTCATCATAATTCTGTTCAGTAGTCTGATGCTTTTTGACTCTAGCGTCATCAGCTGTGTTATGCTTTCTTAGCCACATTTGAACAGAATTGTTGCAGTCCAAAAGATCCAATAGAAGACCTAACGAATTTATGACTAGAAAATTTGCCACATTTTTAACTTCAAGATGATTACTTTCTTCATAATAAATTCGGTTCATCAGACAAAACTCTCTTTCAGCCTCCACAAAACTTACAGCAATGGTATTAATTATATTTTTAGCTATTATATATCGGTTATTAATATATAAGATTATTTTCAGATAATCCAACAACCAGTTCATTAAACTTTTATAATTTTCAAAATCAGTTTGTGCAATCTGGTACAAACCAGTTGGATGTCACAACTGCTTGAAGATAATAGCTTAATAACTATACATGCTTAAAAGTAGAAACTTTGCAGATTAATAACTTGATATATATTTTAAATGATGCATAATTCTTATCTTTCTCCATAAATTTAATTAAATTATATTTTAAGTTGGTATCTACCCAGTAGGGATATTGTATTTTATTAATATTTTTCAATAAAAAGGTTTTTATTTTGTCTAAAACTGATTAATTAATAATGTTCTAATGAGGTGTCAGCTATAATTTGAGTTGATTTGTTTGTTTTACCAAATTTTAATTTATATCGATTTTTAAAGTTTTTCTTCACAAACCCAGCAGATTCTTATATAGCTGTTTTCTGCTTTGATTTCTGATGTACAATGGTGGTTAATAAATGAATTTACAGTGAATTTGATACTCACTGTGTGCCCCGAAAATTTTGGTCATTTATCAGATTAAGTTAAACTTAATAAATATAAAATGTCTCTTTCTACAAGTGATGTGACTGCCAGTGTTTCTACAAATTTACTAAAAACATTTGTCGATCTTCAAAAAACACAAAATCTGCTGTGTTGTTGATGAGTGATTCCATATATGGAGTTGATAAGAGTCCAAAGTTGTGGTTAATATGAGATCTTGAATAAATGCATTTCCCCTGCTGCATTCATAGACATTTCACCAACAACAACCCACACGTACATACACACACACACACATACACACACATAAACAAATGCAAAAATCTATATATTAAGAAGAAAAAAGAAAAGAGAAAAACAGGCCATGGGGAAATGCCTGCGTTATTGGAGTCTGAAATCAATTATTTGTAGACAGATGCTGTGGGTCATAAAACAAAAAAAAGTGACTAGCAGGAGCCATAGAAATTTCATGGCATTCCTATTTGAATTTTCCGATGAATCATAATTTTTAATTTAATGATTGATTAACTTCCTTTTAAGTTCCACGACATTAAAATACACATAAAAAATTCCCCTATTGCATCGTCAAATATTTGAGCTTAACAAATTTAATCAGATCTGTCATCTAGTCTGCAGTCTCTCTCTCACTGATGCGACGTTGCCTCGCTCTGTCTTTTTTATAAATACTTTCACGGTAATTGCTCCGAGGAGCTGCTTTCGCTGGTTCCTAGGCCTCATGAATTTAAACGTCCCACCAGGCTGGCATCCCGTTCCCACCCCTTCACCGTTGAAACTGTTAGATGTAGACGTCTCTTCGACTCCAATAGCTTCGTGTCTCGCACATCTCGCCTGTGGAACTCCCTTCCTTATTCCTGTTTCCCTGACAAATACAATCTCCAACTATTTAAGTATAACGTCAATCGACATCTCCAGCTGCCTTGATCTATCCACTTCCCTTCTCCACATCCTTTCACCTTTCATTCCTATCTGCTCTCGCTCCAAATCTTCTGTAACCCCCTTGCCTTGATCGATCCACTATCTTTCTCCACATCCTCTCCTTTACCACTCCTATCTGCTCTTCCTCCAAACCTTCTGTAACCCCCTGCGTACTAGTGGCTTCCAGCCTTGCTTGGGGGTGATATGCTTAAAAAAAAAAAATAAAAAAATAAATATTGCAATAACAAGCATAAGTATGAATGCAGGTCATTATTTAAAGAAGTAAGAGGGTACAAATTAAAAAAAAAGATTAAAAATTGATAAAGATTCCTGTTTTGCTGAAGCAGAAGTTAAATGTATGAGAGCATTATTCCTGCCTCTGTCTTCCGTTTCTTTCCGTCTTGGGTATGATGATAAACTACAACCGGCAGCAAGGCTTCTGATCAGGCGGTTTTGAAGAGCTTGAAACCACTTGTGAATTGCTGTTGTTCCCAGGTCCACCCTGACCCAGGGTGGCAGCACCTGTTAGGGTCCCAACTATGGGAAAATAGTGAACCTACAAACTGGGGTCAAATCATGAAAATATAAAAATACATTAGAAAAGATTTAGTAAAAAGAAAATAAATAAAAAGTTATCAACAATACATGTTTTGAAAAAAAAAAAAAAAAAATTTACCAAAGCTCACAAGAAAATAAAATTTCAGCATTAAATGACCCATAAGGTGTTGATATGCCATTAAACAAACAAACAAACCAAACCGATTCTTTCTTCTATTTAACAGTCCAAATAAGGTAAATAATGTAAATGTAAAGAAGTGACCAACTCTAGGATGTGCACACAAGGAATGAAAGAATGACAGGAAGATATATAAGCACTCCACCCAAGAAGGAAAAGACAGAGAGTCTCTCATCATTATCATCATCATCATTGCAAAGAAGATCTATGCTTAGAGAAAGTCCCACACTCTCACACAGATATCAATTGACAAAGTCCAGAAGAGAATATACAATAAGTTGACATATGAGAGATTCGGTCATGTCTTATTGGTCTTTGCAGCGATAACGTTAGGATTTGTTAAGCTAATACATCGAAAATGTTTATATACATTTTACTGATTACTTATAAAGTGAGACAGGTAAATTCTCGTGGTAATAGATAATTAAACAGTAAGCTGCCCCCAACATGTAAACAGGTAGTTGATCCAGCTGCACTTAGGACGTACACATGTAGGACAACCGGGTGACAGGAAGATATATAAGCACCCCACCTTAGAGGAAAAAGATAGAAAGTCTCTCACATTATTGCAAGAAGGAGATCCATATTCAGAGAAAAGCCACCCACTTGTTAATATTGATGAACTCCAGACATGAATAAATGATGATTTTACATAGGAGAGATTTAGACGTTTTTTTATGAATCTGTGCAATGATGGTATTGCACATAGCATTATGGGACAGAAATGCAAGATTGTTACCCAAACAAATGATAAACTTGCCAACCAGCTTGCCCCTCATCATATAGATTTGACAAATCTTTAGCATTGCTATATCGATTGTTTGACTTAGTACAATCATTCCTGTCAAACCGTGTATTCAAGGTCGTTCTCAACAGATTCTCCTCCAGCTCCTACATCAACGATCTTCCTGATGTCATAGATTCCCAAGTAGGCATCTACGCAGATGACACTACAATTTGCTCCTGCCTCAAAAACAAATCTAGCGTTGTTGACAAAACTAACCTGGCCGTTCGTCTTGAAAAGAACCTCCAATCGGTTGTGAACTGGGGCAGGAATTGGTTGGTTTTGACGCCTCAAAAACAAAACTGCTCTCTATTACTCTTCACAGAGAACCATCCCTTCTCCCCCCCCCATTAGAATGTCTGACGCTCAACTTCTCGAGAGCTCCTCTTTGCGACTACTCGGTCTCACATTAACTGCTGACCTGAGATGCAACAAATACATTGAGTCAATAGCTTCGTCCACCGCAAGGAAAGTCGGCTCCCTGTGTAGCGCCAGGAAGTTTTTCTCCCCGGAATCGATCCTTCAAATCTACAAATCAACCATACGCCCTTGCATGGAGTATTGCTGACATATATGGTCTGGAGCCCCTTCTGTTTGTCTCAAGGTTCTTGATAAGATTCAGGGATGGATATGCAATGTAATTGGCCCTGATTTGTCATCTCGTCTGCAGTTGCTCTCCCACAGACATGCCGTCACCTCCCTGTCTTTTTACAAATACTTTCATGGTAACTGCTCTGATGAGCTGCTTTCACTGGTTCTCAGACTTCATGAATTTAAGGCTGGCAACCCGCTCACACCCTTTCACTGTTGAAACTGTTAAATGTAGCCATCTCTTCTACTTCAACAGCTTCATGTCTCGCACCTCTCGCCTGTGGAACTCCTTCCCCTGATAGCTATAATCTCCAACTGTTCAAATGTAATGTCAATCGACATCTCCAGATGTCTCGATCTATCCCCTATCCTTCTTTTCATCCTTTCCTCTATCACTCCTATCTGCTCTCGCTCCAATTCTCTGTAACCCCTTGTGTGCTAGTGGCTTCCTACCTTGCTTGGGGTGAAACGTTTAAAAAAAATAAATTAAAACCTATAATTTTAAGATGAATTCTAATAGTTCCAAAAACGGTTCAAACTATTGGTGTCATTCTTTTTGTATCCTATTTTGGCAGATCTGTTCTACAGCCTTCCTCGATTGTATAATCCATATAGAAATAGTTTGAGGGGGGGAGGCAAATGTTCAGCAATATTGTAAAGTTAGTAAATGTTTGCTAAACAAAAGAAAATCAAACTGCTGCCAAACTCATAATCATCAATAACAATATGCTTATAAAATCCAAATTTCTGACCACCAAAATGTAGTTTATCAATTTTGTTGCCCCCATACAAGACTGTGATTCTTGTAATAAACCAAAAGACAATTCCAATGCCTACATTGACCTGACATACTATTCTTGATTTATTTCTGGTCTAATTCTACTAGGTACTCTATTCATCAGAATCTGTTAGGTATTTTGCTCACATTCTACAAAGATGGATCTACTAAGATCGTCCAGTATGTCACCACTGTTGTATATTTATTTGTTTATTTATTTTTTTGGTTGATCCTGAAATCTTCTAAGGTTGAGAGTATCTTTATTACAATTGCATATGCTCCAGCTTATTGACTACTGAAATATTTTTGCCAAATTTATTTCAATTTACAGTTGGCTTACTGAAGAAATTAAATATATTTCTTAGTGGAGGGAGTTGTGTCACTTCTGCCATCAAATGGGCACAGTGTATATATTTTGAAAATCTAAAACACAAGATTAACAAATGTTTACTTGCCTTTTCTCCTAAACTGATCTAAATGCTAAGGTTGTTACTACTTCTGGAACAGAAAGTTTCTTTGTAACTAATCATAAAAGCTATCAACAATACAATCCTTCATTTATCAACACCACAAAAGACGAGGTTGGAAATGAATACTAAAATGAAACTTTTAGAAATTATTTTTTAGACTTGAACATGTCTACATAAAAATAAATCCCATAAACCCAATAATTTCAAGTTGCTTTGAAAAACTTTTGTCAAATTTTAAACACCAAAGCTTGTGTTAAGTTTTTAGGTAGCTACAACATGTTTTATATTAACCTCTGAAATTTAATAAAATCTATTTTTTCCATATGTTGATACATGGGTAATGGAAAGGATCTAAGAAATATTGAAAAACGGAAAATAAAGTTGAGTGAGTGAATGTTCACATTCGAGATCTCACAAGGAACATCAGAGATCATGAAACAATAAAGAGGACTGTTGAAAATATAACCAAGTTACAAACTAGAGGCAAAGGAAAAGACTTTAAGAACTTGATTCCTCGAGGGGAACATAAAATATATAACGAATTATAGTGAAACAACTACTTTGATCTTTGAACAGGCTGGAATTGAGGGGGTCAAGAAGGACAAAAAAACAAAAAAAAAAAAAAAACAAAACAAACAATAAAGTAGTTAAACTGAACAGTGATAACTATTGGGATTTTATAGACCAGACTTTCTTTGAATCTTACCATTCCCAGCCTTGCAGTTTCAAAGTGAAGTGTGTATTTAGGCATCAAAATGCTCCTTCTCATCTAAGGTTATCCAAGAATTTTTTTTTTTGAGTGTAAAACATTTACATAAAAGAATATAGTGGAAGGGCCACCATCAAGTCCTGATCTGAATCTGATCAAAAATCTGTTTAATTGTGAAGATGAAATCATACGAAGGTGGCAAACAATATGAGAGCAAAGTAGACCTATGTGAAGTAATTAAAACCACCATATCAGAAATTCAACCTACTGAAGTAAAGAATTTAACAGAATCTATGGCTAATGGAGTGATGGTGGTTAGGGGCAAGAATGGTCATTATATTAAGATGTAAATACTTCAAAAACTTATCCCATTATTTAATATTTGCCAAAAATTTTTCAAAGCAAATTTGAATTATTGAAGTTTATATGATTTGTCTAACCACTTCAGATGAAGAGTCAGTTGGTTATGAGAGACATGCTGGTAGATATAAAACTGTATTTATATATTTGCACATCCAAAACGGCAACTCTGCACATATCTAATTTGCAGGGTTTTGACAGGGGGGGACACACACACAAACTTTGAGAGCTATGTATTAATCCTTTTCTGAAAAGGAAGGAATTGGCTTGGAATTTCAGAGGCAATATGAAAAATTCTTACATTTATTTTTTGTTTCTTTCATTATTGATGGTTTGAATAGATAGAATGAAAAGCAAGTATAATTAAGATGGAAGAAATAGGAGTCAAAAATAATAGCCAACATGGCTTTAATAAAATAAAAACATTACTACACACAGAAAAACAGCAATATAGCAGCCAGCAATGGGGGGGGGGAGGAGAAAGAAATTTGGATGGCTAGATTAGATTTATGTCAGCTGTAGCATTTTCATATTCAATTGGCAGAGCAGCTGATGCAGTTAATGTGGCTTTCTAAGGCAAAGGGTCTGAATTTGAGTCTCACTTGGATGGAGACATGCATGCATAGACAGAGGCATGCACACATATTTATATGGAGAAGTAAAAACAGTTTGATTAGTTGAGGACTAAATTAACTGTTTATTGCCTAAGCAACAGGTTCTAGAGACATTGGTTTATAAATAGTCAGCTTACCAAAGCATATCATGAACTTGCTGTTTCTATAACCAGGTTTATTAACCATATCAAAAACTTATTCCCTTTATGATTAATTATATAAGAGACATGACAAACAAGAGATTAAAGCAATAAACAAGTTTGCATGTGAACTCAGTCGAAAGAATGGTTGTCTTGTGCTTTAAAAACTGAAAGATTGCATTGTTTAAGCATTTTGGCTAGATTGCATTTTGGGGAGGTGGTGCAATCAGCAGTGGAAATTCACACTGATAAATTTAAAGCAAAGCCGAACCAAGAGAAAAGATCAAAATAGATTCCGATTTCATATACAGAGAAATAATTAGCAATGTGTGCAGAAGCCTGGACAGAGTTTACATTCTCTTTTTCAAAAGGTCTTTATTTACTAACAAAATATCAAATGTAAAACAGGAAATTTTCAAATAAAAATAAGAAAATTTTTTTTATTATCATTTAATTGCACAAAAGAAAAACGGTCAGAACTGTTCCATTTCAAGATCAATTGTTCAGAATTTAATATACAGTCAAGTTTACATTTAAGACAGAAAGCAAAAGAAATAAAACCATTATTAAAAAAAATTTTTTTTTTTTTTTTTTTAAACAGAAAAATAATTCCTGCTGCCATTGTATAGTTTCTGATTTTATTCATTTTGCTGACAGAGACAAGGATGAAATTCAACCAAAAATAGTTTTCATTCAAGGGACATAACCAATCAAATGTATTAGGTACTTTGTATGTACACAAATCAATTAGCCAGAAATTCAAGGAATTTCATCTGCCCTTCCCGGAGTTTGGAAGGAAAGAAATCATTGAAAACACTGTATATGAAAGATTTAATTTGAAGTGGAAATTAAGTGTTAGTTTAATTAATATTCCAATTCTCTTAACTTTTTTGTTTGTATACACACATGAAAGATATTTTGGTTGTTTCAGTGAATGCTATGAAAGGACTTTATTTTCCCCTTGCATGCACCAGAATTACCAGCAAAAATTATAAACACAATCAAAAAATAAATAGAAATAAATAAAACAGATTATCATTCAGATTTTACTGTAAAGAAAATTCATAAATTTGTATAATTTTGGAACATTCTGATAAAAAAAAAAAAAAATTTCCTTTATGTCAGAAAAGACAATAAATCTAATATTTTATAATTAGAGAAAAAAAAAAAAAAAAAAAAAAAAAAAAGAAAGAAAAAGAAAAGATAATTATAAACAAAAGTATATATATATATATATATATATTATATATATATATATATATATATATATAAATAAATAAAAAACATTTGGTTTTTAAAAAATTTTTTATAACATTTCCCCCTCTAAGAAAAAAAAAAAAAAATTGTTTCTGGAAAACATTTATCAATAAAATTTTACAAAAAGTCTGCTGATCAATCATTTTCACAAAATGATCCCATGGAAATCTTATTGGTTGTACTTAAGCAAATTTTACATAAATTTTGGTGTGTATTTAAACAATTGACAGGTTGTATGCAATGACAGCCACAGTTAAGTATCATTATTTTTTGTTTTTTTAAAGAAAGTATACAGCATACAGTGGTAATATATAACTGATCTCATTGAACCAAAAGTATTTGAGTTAGATATTTACTAAGCTTAACATAATGCTGTAGTGGAGACAATTGTTTCAATCTGGTAAGTAGAGAGTGCGGAAAAACAACAAAAAAAAAAAATAGGATGTTGAAGTCCTGGATTTTATTTAAGTTTTAACCCTAACACCAGTGGGGAAGCAGGTAAGTCTTACCGTTCCCCAAACAAGCCACCTTCTATATAATTATTGACTTAAGTGATATCAATACAGTTTCAATTGAGTGAAGAAACTTGCTCAAACACTTTAATAGTCTCCTCCTATTTATATTAAAAGAATCAAAACGTTTTCTGTATTTGAAAATTCAACAGCCACTCCTTTCTGTAACCTATATCTATCATTTCTAACAATTGGCAGAGTTGTCAAGTTAGAGTCATTTTATAGATTAGACAAGCTTTTATTTCACTCTTCCTTTTCAATATACTTTTGTTATAGTTGCATTCAACATTGTAGTCAAATGAATAATTCAATTTTATACAAGACAACAATAAAATGTAGCACAGACCATATGTGTCAAACGGATATTACATGTAACAGATCAGAGGTAAAACCATGAGAGGGGAATCTATTACTTGACATGACTGGATTGCATGAAACAACCCTTTCAGAGAAAATTATCATTGAATTTGCTCTCTCACAAATGATATATCATCTGCACAGCAGGGTGAAAGGGAAACCATTTTTTTTGGCCTCCAAATTTAAAAAAAAAATTCTCATACAAAAACTAAATAAAGGATAGTACTTTATAATTAGCATTTATTAGTTATCCCATAATATACATGTCATCCACAGACTGTTTCACAGCTCCTCAGTGTGGCTAGACGTCCGAATGTGTCAAGCAGAGATTGAAACCTGACCGATTTGACATCGGTCAGATATCTTACCCCTACCCTAGGCCATTGTTGCACAGCAGAAAAGAAGGGAATTTTAACGTCCTCCCCCAATATTATATATATATATATTATTTATATAATATATATATATATATATATATATATATATATACACACACACACACACACACCCCCCCCCTTATCAGTGCAAAAAAAAATCTTATAAGAACATTCAGTTACAAATCACATGGATTTTTTTCCTTAAAAAAAACAAACAAAACAAAAAAACAAACATTAAAGTATTTTAACTCAATACCTCTGGCAAAAATACAGCATTAAATTACGGATTATTATACAGAATAGGATGTAGTATAGAAGTAATCTCAGCTTTATTATTCACCAAGTCATTTGAATTGTTGAACCATTTCGTTACAAAAAAAAAAAAAAAAATTCTGTTTAATCTTCGATAATAAAAATGTTGCTAGAATACTCATGTCATTTAACTTAAAATCAATTGAATTATGGCCAAAACTTTAATATAATTTGTAATCATTGAATTTTCCTAGCAGTAAGATAAGGTGGCTTTTGCTGGAGATCAAGTGACAACAAATCTTCAATATCCCACCCATCTCTCCAGTATTGCAACACTTATCACACTTCATTTGTATATAATCAAATAATTAACATATGTTACAATCATTCCATACGACTTACAGTTACACAGCAATCAATTTTAAAATCTGATTAGATGTTAATACATTGTAAAAGGTTTCTAAGGGTCACATGACAAGGTAGCAAACATTAGTCCCAGGTACGTAATAAACAAATCAGACATATATTAGGTAGATCTTCATACCATATGGGTATGGCAGATTTTACCAGTACATGAAGTAAAGACAACTAGGAGTTAGTAAGTTTGTGTAGTACCAATCTGATAGAGGTAGGACTTGTTAATTTTGAAAATAAATATCTGTAAAGCCTACTCTCTTTCTTTGGACACTGTCTGTTGCAGAAGCAAACCTGTTATTTTAGACACCAAGAAAATGTGGAGAGAGAATGGAGTTCCCTACAGTTTATTTGATCATAATTTTAATAAATTTCATGAAAAGCAGAATGATCAGCACTTGGACATTTGGAAGAGACAGCAGTTGAACTTGAATGCAAAGGGAGATCAAGTATTAAATGTGTATAAATAATTCAAATAAATAAGGAAGAGGAGGAGCAGTACAAAAGATTTTATGCAATATCGCTTTGGTAATATAGCTTTATTGTCATGGTCAGATATAAAAAAAAAAAAAAAAAAAAAAAAATGGCTTTTTGTTTTGGCGACCACAACTTATTACACTGCATTTTTTGTTTGTACAGCTCAAAAATGTAAAACAGTTATTTCTCCCCCCACCCCCAAATCGAATGGTACAGTTGGTGAGAACATTAGTATGAAAGTGTTGTTATTACATGATAAAAAAAAGAAAACAAAACTTAAAATGAGAGATTTATTTTTTCTAAAAAGTTTGATATTTCGCAAACAATTCCAAAGACGCTATCGTTTCAATTCTGAATCTTATCAAAGCCATACAACCATTTTTATTATTTGTCTGGTGTTGTGGCGTGATGTGACTTGGTATAGAAAATGAAATTGAAAGAGTGAAATTTGCCTGGCAGTGTTTACATTCCCTTAGTACAAGTATCCATAGGGAAGGCATGAATCAACATCACCCTGTACCAGATATCTTGACAAAAGGTCTTGTCACTAGCATGGCCGACAGGAAAAGAATTAGCAAATTATTTTCCCTATAACTACCAAACCTACTTAAGCAGTAGCAGTCTAATTACCCCCATCCACATAATGAACATTGACAGGGTCTAATATATATATATATATATATATATATATATATATATATATATATATATATATATATAAGAGAGAGAGAGAGTATCCAAGGTAAATCCTTTGGCATAGAAACTTGTTAAAAGAAACAACTTAATATCAGAAGTTCAGTTCTCATGGCAAATTTTGTTTCTAATACTATTAATCTTAAGCTTTTATTATATATATATATATATATAAATAAATGACAATAAGAAAACAGTAATTGCTGACGCGTTTCGTCCTAATGTGGACTTTTTCAAAGCAAGTAACGAAACGCGTCAGCAATTACTGTTTTCTTATTGTCATTTATTTACAAATATTGTCTTCTCTAAAAGTTAAATTTGAGAAATTTTCATATATATATATATATATATATATATATATATAAAAAAGTTATTCCCATGACTGAAGGAGGGGAGGAAGTCTATTATTGTATTTCATTAGATGTTAGTGAGAATCTAGGTTTTTACAAATACTAGCTGTTAGTCAAATTGCTCCGATGTCAATAACCCCCTCTCCAAACAAAACAAAAAGCCTTGAATTAAAAATCAAACAGTTTGTTTATGAGATGAGTCATGCCATTAAAGCTGTTTTCATTAAGTAAAATGTCACAGAAAAGGTGAATTGGTCAATTAAGAATAATTAATGCTCGTGTCTTTAGAGGAAAAAAAAACAAAACAACCCACGTTTTTATTTTTAAAGTGGCTGAAACACAGGTGTTTATATTAAATGGACACAAATGCATGAAGAAATTTTCTCAAAATAAGACTTGATGATTTGCAAGAGTATGTTTTCTTCCAGAATCATAGCTGCACCAATGAGAGATGATGAGGCATTCACTTGGCTGGAAATCATCAAAAATGCTTAGTGAAGAGAATTAGTCTATTTGAAAGCGCATAAAAACCAGCTCATTGTATATTTTCTATGTCACAATGGAATTAGGCTATGTACAAGTACAGATCGTCTACAGTAAACATTGGCCTACTAGATACTCAAACTTTACATTAAGAACTTGGTGATACCTTTTGTTGTTGGGAGGGGAGTGAGCACACACATACACGCAAGAGAGAGCTATATGTTATCAAGTTCAGTGAATTACATTGAGAAGATATGAAATCTGCTCATTTGAAATTTCAAGTTATGCATTTTGTTTTATCAAAGTTGTTGCATTAGGAGGGGAAATACAATTTCTGAATAATTTCAGCAGCACTTTTAAAAGTGCTTTATTTTGATTTCTGTTTGTGTGGTTAAGTTTGCAAGAATTTTCTTCTAGAAAATATTCATATCAGATTCTTTTTCTTATCAAGAGGTAGAGTTATTGTTACTAAATACTGTTTTACAAGATGACCAAAGTTTGAAAATGAACCCAACTTGTTTGATAGTTACAAGAATGCAGACTTAACAATTAACTGACCCTTTCAATATGTTGGTTGTAGTTGGAATTGAAATAATACACTGAAATCTATCCACACATTATACAGGAGAAAATACTAAGTCATGTGATGGAACAGCTTATTTGTCCCTCCCCCCAACCTAAATTGAAAATGACCAATTTCGCTTTTGTAATAGCATTACAAACTTTCCTGCAATTTGTCTGATATCAAAATTAAAAAAAACAAAACAAAAAAACAACAGAAATCAGTAACTAATAAAAAGAGAATTGATATCTTAATTTGCCTATTTATAGATATTTACTGAGCTTAGTTAAGTTTGATACAAGGTCATAATTTAGGGGACCCGGTAAAGATTAAACTCACTCCACTAATGCTTTGATTATTTTGTTCAGCATGGCCCAATGATAAGGTTCTTAGTTCTTGAAACAATTCACATTGATTAAAGAACTAATTTTGATAAGGAATAAATATTGAATTTACTGATTAAACATGAAAATAACCAAAATACAGTTTATTTATTTGGAGCTATTTACTTTAGCTTCTGAAAAGGAAAATTTTTAGTTTGGTAATCGATTATTGGAAATAAGATAAGTTCTTTGAATAAACGTTACAATAGATTTTGATTTATACATTTCTTTTCAAATCTGAAATCATATTTGCTAAGCACTTTTGTGAAATTTTTCAAAGTGAGTTTTTATGGATGGGTGAAAGATTTATGTAAATTTGCTAACAAAAAGGAAAATGTCTTTTTGCAAGACAATCCAAATTCATTTTAAATGTAGAGAATTTAACAACACATTGACTAGAGCTCAATAACCAAATGCTGTAAAAAAAAAAACAATTTCCAAGTTTCTTATATAATCTTTAATTTGGGAGTTTTAAAATCTTTTCTTTTTTTTAAAGAGTCATTGAAAAGTCTTTAATATGGCAGTCAAAATATGAAATCTACATTAAAAAAATTATAGATATTTGTTTCATTTGAAAGTGGGAGGGAAAGGAAGACACCTAATATTGAGAAGTTTTCCCCAGCTATTATTAAATATTTTTTCTGGGAGGAGGGGGAAGTGAATTTTTTTTTTTTCAGTTTGTATGTAGGGGTGTTGAAAAGTTGTGTTCAACCCATTAAAAAAAAAAAAAAATAAAAAAAAAAAATAATGTGGAATTTTGATCAAACATCAGAAGGCCAGAAACTTTTCATTAGCCTACTCACATAACAAGAGAAAAAAAACTTAAAGCCAAAAAAATATGAAGTCGTCATGTTACGAAAAATGAAAAGTTTTAAATGATTTATACAAGAAATATGTATTTTGCTGTTTGCTTTTTTGACAATTCAAGTCAAATGGTTAGAAATTATGATGCTATGAAAGCATAATCAAGTAAGGCTAGTTTAATTGGAATCAACAGTTCTGGAAATTTGCAGGTTATGATCAGATATAATCAAATGTTGTAGAAGTAGTCAGCACAATCTGCAAGGTTTTTTTTGTCCCCCCCCCCCCTCAGAAAAACGTCATCAAAAGAATAAAGACAATTCAATGGTTTAGATTGAGAGATGAGACACTTGTTGGATTTTAGGCGTGATGAGACAACTGATGAATTGAAAGCCAGATTGGAATCTGATGATAGCTAGTACTAACTTTATTTCAATATGAAGAATCAAAAACAAAGTTTCATAAATAAAGTTTGCATAGCTGTGCACCCAAATAACTGGTTAAAGCACAAGTAATTTAGAAAAAGATTTGCACACATGCAAGACCACAAATCAAGATGAAGAAACTTTGCCCTATTTGTCACATCCACTGAAAGGTTCTTTTGATTGCTGTCTTTACAGAATTATAGGAGAGGGTCCCTGAAAGTTTCTTGGCACAATCTACTGCCTAAATATCAGTATTTCAATTACTAATCATTAGAAAACTGATTTTGGAAAGTGGACCGAGGTAAAAAAATTTTCAATACCTCATTGTGTATGTAATTACATGACAGACAGGCATTACAAATGAGAAGGAACATTTTTAACTGAAGTGGTGGGAGGAAGTAATTTAAAATTATATATATATATATATATATATATATATATATATATATATGTTTATTTCTAAGAAGCAGGAAAGGTTGAAGCTCTTAACTGCAGAACAGTGAGGTAAATTCCTTTAAAAATTGAAAAAACAGCATTCTCTTCTGCACAAATACATTTTTGCAAGCCAGCAAGAAAGTTGTAAATAAGATGCCTACTACTTTCAATAAATAAGATTTTTAACAATACATTTTGTAGTAGGCATCTGTTTAGGCGTCCATAGTCAAATAGGTAATCTGGCTGTCGATTTTACTTGCTATTTTTAGTTGCATTTTTTTTTGTTCCTGTGCATTAGATTCAGTGAATTGGAGTGACATTTTTTTTTTATGACAAATGGAAATGAAGATCCAAAATGAGAAAGTTAATGCAGAAAATGTTTTTGTCATGAAGCCTTTGCTGCCTGCATATCATTGCTGACCAATTTGGAAAGGCGGCTGCAGGCCAGGGCATAGGCCTTACAGCCACAGTGGCACACCATTGCGACCAAAGCAATGATGATAACCAGCAAAAACACAGAGGCCACAAAACTAAGTTGGTAGATTTGGGGAGAGGACATTCTGTTAAAGAATCCCTGATGACACCACCTTAAAACAAGAAGAATAAGGAGAGTCACTACGGAGGTAAGGTTGGGTGGTGGAGTGAGGTAGGGGTAAGGTAGGAGGAGGAGGGTAAATTCACAATACCAATCAGTTACTGTGACATGTTGAATGATTTCAGGCCCTCTATTTTAACCTTGTTACTTTAGTACATGGCATCTTTGTCCTCCTTGTTCAAGAAGTAAATTCTCACAACACCTCTGGAAGTTTCCACATCTTCATGACAGCTAACCAGCAGCCAACAAGCCAGACCATATGCCAACGTAGGGATGCCTAGAGAAGAAAAATGAAAGAAAAAAAAAAAAAAAAAAAAAGAAAAGAAAGAAAAAGATTACAAATAAAAAATTTAGAGCAAGCAAAAAAGAGAAATTAACTATTTGAAATGCGTGCACACACACACAAATTGCATATTTGGGCAGCAATTCCTCTTTTATACAAGTTTCACTAAAGAGGACCAATGAGAATTTTCCTTGTGTTTGTAGGAGCATTTTCTTTTTGGGATATAAAAGTGTGTAAAAATTAACCAAATGTTCTGTATATACATGTGTTTTTGTCTCTTCTTTTAGGACATTATCAAGGATGGTTTTTACTTTCATTTTTAACTGATTGTATGGATTTTTTATTTTCCAAACAAAGTCAGCACATTTTTCATGTTATTGAGTGTTGCCAATTTCTATTTTATCATTAATGCTTCCATTATAATTAAGACTTTTTTTTTCATGTGGAGGAGGCTATGGAGTTTAACTGCAGTACCTTGTCATTAATATTATATATATATATATATATATATTAGTTGTATTCTTTGGTAAAATGATTTTACAAAGGAATTTTGAAAACTTCCCTGTTCAAATATCAGTTGCTCAGGCACCTCATATAATAAGAAACAAACAAAGAAAAGAAAAAAAAAACAAAAAAAAAAAAACAAAAAAAAAACAAGAAAAAAAAAAAACCAAAGAAAAAAAGAAGGTGAATGGTTGGTTATAGATTCATGCTTAGTGAAACAAGCATGAAATTCACATATTTAAGCAGCTTACAACTGGAGTTTTAATATAGAATATATTAATGAGGAACTTAATAGAGCATAATGTGTGCCAGTTTTTAGTTGTCCTGTTTTATTATTGTAACTTTATCAACACTAGTTGGGAGGAGGGAGGAATTTCCTTTTTCTCTACACATGATCAGCCATGTGTGATTTCATAGTATCTCCATCAATTACAACATTTTTAATGTTATTCAATTTTTTTTTTTTTTTTTAGCAGGCATCCAGAGTGTGATTGTGTTTATCGTCCCCATGTAATTGTGGGCGATATTCTTTTCTCATGAATCTTTAGAGACTGGCAATTATTTTACTATTATATTATCCTTCACAAGGGAGTGATGAGAAGTTCTTAGCCTGACCAAGAAGCCTTTACAAAAATCCGAGGTTTAGCTATTTGGTTAAATTTTGGGAAGTGGGTTAAACCAATAACTTGACACTATACTTGCAGAGTGTTCTTTATACTGATGATCTTCTGTTGGTAAGGGTTCGGTCATTACTAACTAGTTTTGACTAATGATATAAACGATGTACAGTCCATTTCTGTATCGATGGTGGAAATGGAACTTCAGTGAATGTTGGCTTGTGATATATGGATGTTTTGAATTCTTTCTCTAAGTTATAGGCACACCCAGGTTTCTTTATCAGTTGTGAATACTATTGAAAGATTATAAAGTTCACATGATACTGAAATACTTGCACATCCTCCTAGGAAGGTGTCATCTATAGACTTTAGTTAGATGGTTGGCTTCAATAGCATTGTCCTTAAAATCATTTTGTTATTAGATAGATATATAGATACCACAAAAAAAAATAAAAATAAAAATTTTAAAAAGTGAAAAATTTTCTTGATTTATTTTACTTTTAATTTCAAGCTAATAGATTCATTTTATATTTCCAATAACCTAAATACTTTGCTGTATTACAAACCAAAATTAAATGGATTGGAAAGCATTTTTTTATCTATCAGTAAAATCACTAAAATTAGCCAGATTAACAAACACATAATCCCTTTATTAGATAATCTTTCAAAAATAAAAATATACTTTTCTGAAACTTTGAGGAAGATGAACTGCTTTAAAGTTTAATTAATTTGAATTAAAATATTACTTATAGTTTAAAACCTTGCAGAAAAGAATTTTTTTTTAACAGAGGTGGATGTTTTTATGAGGTCTTGACATCTATTCGTAACCTGTTTTTGCAAGAAATATTTTTTTTTTTTTTTTTTTTTTTAACTACCCAGCATTCTTAAAAATTTTAAGTATTTAAAAGATTTTAATATTTTTTTGAATTTTAGGTAGTTTGGCTTTATAGTCTTAGTTACAAAGACACTTGTGAAGAAATGTTAGAAAAGTATCAATAAATTTTAAATTTACTATAGTTAATGCTTGTATTTTCTGATAATCTGTATAGACATTTGTATTTGTAAAAATTGGCATGTTCATATGCACACAAAAAAAATTCAAAAATACCGTGAGGAATGCTGAATTGTAGTAAGCTTTTCAATTTATTATAAGTAAATATAGTTTTTACTTAATATCACTTGACTGCTACAAATTAATACAGAATTTAAAAAAAATTTAAGTTTAAATTTTTCTAATTAAAAAAATGAAAAAAAAAAAACAAAAAAAAACAAAAAACAAACTGTCTGCAGTACATTTTATTCATAAAATCATTTCTAATTTAATAATGTCTTAGTTTTATTGATTTTCTTTTACAATTAAGGGTAAATTTTCTGTAACTGGGGGTCCTGTTTGACCAAAAATATTTGATAATTTATATTCTAAGACTTGTCCTTATAATATAAACATTAAGTGCTGCTAGAAAAAGAATTTCTCAGAAATTCATAAAAAAATTAAACAAGTGTGGAGTAATAAATGTTAAAAAAAAAAAAAAAAGAAAGAAAATAAACCAAAATTTTGAAGGGTCTAAAAAGGATTAAAAAAATAATTTTTACATAAAAAAAAATCCTATGGTTTTTTTCTCTTAATAAAGATTCTGATGATAAAACATTGGTTTTATTAAGTTTTCACCATTTATTCATCATGTATACTTTTTGGAAGAGATATATCTCCAAATGAAGAGAAAGAACAGATTTAGAATCCAGTTCTTTAGCATTTACTTTTTTAAAAAGTGCTCAATACAACATGATTTTCTCAATGTCACAATGTAAAATATTTTTTAAATAAATAAATTATATATATATATATATATATATATATATATATATATATATATATATATATATATATATAATACACACACCATCATTGAAGATGGAGATTGCATAGTTTTCAGTTTGTCCCAAGGGCCACATGTGTAAGAACTTTGGTAAACAGGATCACAGTATCCAAGCACCTGGGTATAAAAAGTGGAAGCATCTTTACTTGCCTTGACAAAGTTCCTTATATTAAAATACAAACTTGTCTATCAATGAATTGACTAGAGCTACCATGAAGTTGTTCAATGGCTGACATGATGGACCCCTACAAATAACCATTTGCCTTAAATGAATATAGGCTTTGTGAATTTTAGGAAAGAGGTCTGGTTGGTTACTGTATTATTTAGCCATCTGTATTCAGTTCTGAAGTGACACCAATTCACACAGAGGATCCGAGTGTGTTCCAATTGGCCAAGCAACGTCATTGAATCAATTGCTAGTTGTGCTGTTAGGAAAGTTGGTTCACTGTGTTAGACAATTTTTCTTGACAGAATCTATAATACAGATTTATAAGTCTACCCTTCTTCTATGTATTGAATATTGCTGCAACATCTGATCTGGTGCTTTTGTTATTTGTTTAGGTATTCTTAATAAAATTCAAAGGAGAACCTGCAATGTTATTGGTCCTGACCTGGCATCTCGGCTTCAGTCACTGCCATAATGTTACTTCCCTGTGCCTTTCTATAAATTCGTTCATGGTAATTATTCCATGAAATTTAGGTGCAGTACTAAATTGGCAACTAGGTTTCGTCATTTTACAGTTGAAATGGCTTGATGTAACCATAAGTTACATACTAACAGATTCTTTTATCACACTTCTTGCTTCTGGTTTCTTCATTTTCAGTTAACTTTGATCTTGAAAAAATTTAAATGCAATGCCAATCGTCTTCTATTTCCTTAATTTTTGTTTTTTTATTGGCCTTTCTCCTTAAAGATTTTTTTTCAGGTTCTTTTACTCTGAGTATCTTAATGGCTTTATTGCTTTGCTCGAGGCGAAATAAGAAAGAAAGCAAAAGAAAGCAGATGAATGCAATAATTATACTTATTACTTCGATAATGCAAAATAAAATATCCACCAGCATAAAATAATAATCAGACACAATTGATATTTTCCCCAAATATTCTTTTTTGTTTATTATTCAATACCAAGGGAGGTTACTTTAAGCATGAATTATCTCCCTTGAATTAAAGACTAAAAAAATAAATTTATTTTTAAGTTTTTCAACCCAACACATAATGAGGTAAGCGATCTTGTAGAAGTTGACACTAGCAGAACTTATTGCAGGCAAGAGTGGCAAAGGAAAGCAGCGAGTAACCTGCCTAATGAGCTTGTGCAAATGAATGACAACAGAGGGTAGTGAAGAGACAAATATTGCTAAGAGATACAAAGGATACAAAGTTGTGGAGAGCCATGATTGTCCACGTCACATAGAAGATACATCAAGCAAAGCTTATCTATATTTCAGAAATGAGGCATTGTAATTATTTACAAAGAGTTGTCCTAAAGAGCTGTAACTTCAATACCTGGCAACAAGATAGTGAATAAAAACTTGGAGATTTGAGTTAAAGGAAGATAACCGAGACATCTGGAAGTGGCATGGCAAGTAGAACTAGAACAATCTACTCTGGTGGACGAAATAAAGACTTCAGTTTGAAAGTTGAATCACCTGAAGAAGGCTGGAGTGTAGAATGGGCGAAATGTAGTGCATATGACAAAGATGAGGACAACAGTCCAAACAATGTAAATAATGTAAACAAGCAAAGCTAAGTAAATATCAATTGTAAAAAAAGAAAAAGAAACAAAAGCAGTTTCAACTGCATCCTTTCATCTTTCTTTTGCTCTCAATCCATGAGGAATTTTATGCATTTCAATCCCATTTCTACATGCCATAAAATCTTCCATTGTTTCTTGATATCCGGCCAGCAAGATCATCTGATGTCATCCCTTCTCTGCATCCTTCCCTACTCTGTCAATCTATATTTATTTTCGTTTCACCTAGATATTTTTTTCTTCAATACACCCTCTTTCCAAAATCCCCCCTTCCTGCTTGATTTCCGAGTCAGGAAATTTAATAACAATGCAGAAAGTTTGAAGACAGGTAGAAAAACAGTAAGTGTTGTGTATAGAAACAAGTGGCAGAATCAAATCAAATAGTTTTCGATTCTGACTTGTCATTCTAAAGAATTTAATAAATGAACAGAAGAATTTCATTTTATAATTTATAAATACTAAACTTGGTTTAGTCTGGCACAAAACCAGATGGAGCCTGTAACAAGGAGGAAGACTGTGTTGCACCAATTTTAATCCATAAATGAAATCTTTGCTTTTAGCTGGGCTCAACCACAGTCCATCAAGTGATGGGAAATATAAAAGTCTCAACCACCAAATAGGCTTAAAAATGACTGCATGGTTTTAATATAATGCAAGAAAAAAATGAATTAATAATAAAGTAAAAAAAGAGAATTAGAGCCTTAGTATGAATAGTTAGGATAAAAATAAAAGGAATTAAAATATGGTAAGGAAAATACTGTTTAGGCTAAGATGCCACAATAGTCAGACATCAAAAGTGAGACAATAGCCTTATATGCAAACCACACTTTTCCCAAGATATTGGAAAAAATCCATGCAATCTCAATTTTCAAAAAAAGGTTCTGTTCATCTGGATTCCTAGCCATGTACAAATTAAGGGCAATGAGAGAGCAGAGAAAAGTGCTAAACAGACATTAAGACTAGTTGCTGAAAACTTCTAAATCCCATAAGAAACACGTGTAAAATCAATGGCAAAAACAATGGAGCAGAAAAAATGCAAAATAAACTAAATACAATCTTAACAACCCTCAGGGGAAAAAAAACCCTGCCATTATGGAAAATCTAAGGTTAAGGTTACTGTAACATGACTATGAATAGGTCATACTAAAATTATGCATTCATTCTTGCTAAAAGATAATGACCATTGTGTCTTACATGCTAAACCCAATATATGGTAAAACATTTTTTAATTGAATACATTGGTCTTGACTCTAAAAGACAATTTCTTCAAGGCAAACAGCCTAAAAGAAATATTTAAAAATATTAAAATAAAATTATAACATTTCTGAAATCAGTTGGATTATATCTGAAAATATAAAAAACAAATCCAAAGATTGTCCATTTCCCCTAAATATAAAACCAAATAAATCAGTCTTGGCATAAAATGAAGGAGTTGATATGCTGTTAAAAATCCACTTAAACTTTGCTGTACAGTAGATACTCAGACTTTACATAGAAAATAGGAAGTACCTCATCATAGAACAATGCTTAAGAATTTTAACTGAATGCATGCATGCTAGTGTCAAGCAAATGTTTTAGGCTCATAGGGTAAAAGGATATTAAATATGACAATTTGTGATTCTAGATTTAATCTAAAATTTAAACAGATGCTTTTGTTTTTAATCATTTTACCCCAATTATTGAGGAGAAAGGACAATGAAGTCATAACTGATAAATGATAAATATATATAAAAAAATTTTAGATTCTATTTTATTATTTTAAATATACATAGAGATTTTATTAGAAATTACAAACATTTTAGCAAGCAAATGTTTTAGACACTTAGTTAAAAACAGGATACACCTATGTTAGTGCATGGAAAACAACCTTAGGGTTTTGAGGCAATGAATAACAAAGAAATTGTTGATGACAAAAAAAAAAAAAAAAAAAAAAAAAAAAAAGATTGGATGTTCAAAGAAAGACCAGTTCAGAATTGATAATTCAAATTCAGGAACAGTGCCAATGAGGATTGAACACTGTATAAACTAAGTTACATTGAATAAATTCAGTAAACTTTAATTTTATCCACTTCCTCTTTTACACTTTTGGTTTAGAGATGACAAGTTATGGCTTTTAATAGGGTTGGAAGTTGGGACCAATCCAAATTGTAGGTTTACTTTTCATACTAACTGCCATATAGTAGGTCATTGTGAAACTGCTTTTAACTTGTCCAAGAATGGCCATGTGAAGCTGGACAAAGAAAGTTCTATATGACAAATCAATTATTAAATTGAGCAAATCATTAATGTTAAAATTGCAGGAGAAAAACCTTATATAGGTTGGTAGTTAAACCTCCAAAGTAAATTTCCACCGAGCTGCTGCTATCCAATTTACATTTTGATTTAATGAAGACAGACACAATACCCTAAGATAGAGTATTGATGGAGGACTGCCTAGAATTAGTTCAAAGTAACTTGACTTCAATAAAAATCATTTTATAATAACAGTTGTCAAGGTATTTATATTCAGCCAATATCAAAATGAGATAATGCCATACTTGAAAAGATGGCCTAGATGGTGGTGTGGGGGCTGATCATTGAGAAGGTAGAGATGTCATCAGAAGTATTGGAATGTTTAACCTTATTTTGAAAGATTTGAGAAAAATTGTTTCCAAATTATGGCAAAGAATCGTGTTAAAGATTGTTTCATAAAATCTGTACAAATCATAGAAATAGCATTAATAAAAGAGAAAGAAATAATTTTACCAAAGTTTATAATTTTCAGCCACCTGTAAAAGGAGTCATCAAAAGTCAAGTCTTCAAATGGGCGCCGAGTGCAATGGTATTTGATGAAAGGGAAGCAACCAGTTCTCAAAATGTGATAATTGGAGTCGCCAACTGGCCAGTTGAAATGGGACAACCCAAAGTGGTCGTTGCATACAGATTTCTGGTAGACACTGAAGGATGTCCAATGAGGCAGCTTACGTTGTAGAAGGTGACAAGTGAGAACTTCAGAAGCTAAGGGTTTGTTGCCAGGGTTACGAAGGAGGGTCTTCTGGATAAACTTATTAATTTGCTTCATTTAATTTAAAATCGCATGGTGGTCATCTGAAACAAGCAATGCAGAAGTTTTTTTTTAATAAAGAAAAAAAAAGAGAGAAAAGGCATTAACAACATGACCATCTCATATTCTGAGATGACTTTATAGTTTTTGACAGTGTTGGTTTAAGTTATTTTCAATTTTGTATGTAATAAATATCTTACAGTGTAGATTTATTATTCTATTATTTAATACAAATCTTTAGATGGTTATAAAGAGATTTTCAACCAGACTTGGGTTGGATATTTGGTGGGAGATGAGAAAAAGAAAAGTATTTAAATTTTAGTTAAGAGCAGAAAAAGATGTGTGGGTGGGAACAAATTGCCCCAGAGAATGAAATGGGAAAACAAAAACAAACACAAACAAACAAAACTAGCCTTGCCTTTAAGCAAGTGAAACAGGTGGTTGCATCATCAAACCAGCTGTTAAAAATTTAAAGCTTCTAATCCTACTTTAGAAATAGAAACTTTATTTTTCATGCAAAATAGCCAAAATATTACACAATGATAAATTGACACAAAAAGAATTAAAAATTTCTAATAGATGAAGCAATCTACTTATAATCTTTTCTTGTGTAACAGAGAGAAATACAAATAGACATTACCAAGTCTTTGGCCACATAAAGCCTTTAATATGATGGGAGATACTTTTGATGATCACTTGCAAGTGTAAAGAACAAAAACGAAATAAATTAGGCTGAAGTGGTAGGGTATGTCTATTGTTTAAAATTTTAGACCAGAATCTTTCAAATGAAAGGGCTACTTCATTCCTCTATAAATGAACTCTTTCTTTATTGCTAAAAGGAGCAAGATGTTTCTGTTTCAGTCTTTTTGCAAACTCGCTTGGCCATTTATGGGTGAGGTGGTTTAGTTAATAAAAATTTATTAACTATATAATATATATATATATATATATATATATATATCTCACATAAAAAAAAACCCAAAAAACAAAACAGGAAATTTGGTACTTTAATTGTTGGAATTTTTGTTACATTTATTTGAAACAAAAAACAAAGGGTAGAAATTTAGAAGCTTAAAGCAGAACAAAACCACAAATGTAAGATGTGGTGTTCAAACTAAAAAGTAATTTTTTTTTTTTTTGAAAATCTTGGTAAAAAATATTTTTTTTTATTTATTACATCTGTTACACACTTCACTTATTTAATTTTATGAAATTGAGAAATTAATAATTATTTTTTTATTTTTTTTAAAAACTTTTGCTTGGTTTCTGAAAATTTGCTCTGAATGGTAAAGTAAAAAATGTTATAAAACTATGACATTATTTAATTAGAAAAGCTTTTACTTGCTTTTCTGAATACAATATATTATGGATACTATTATCTTAAGAAATTTTTTTATTTCAATGAATAAATTTTTACAAGAATGGGTTTTCATTATTTTAAATTTTAATGAGGTTAATTTATTAAGTTTTAAATCTTTTAAAATTAATCTGTATCAATTAAGTGATAGTTATTAAATAAAAACTATATTTACTAATAAATGAAAAGAACTTATTACAGATCAGTGACTACCAGTATCTTGAAAAAAAAAAAAAAAAAAAAAAAAAAAAAAAAAAAAAAAAAGTAAATATTTTTGTGTGTATAAATGTGCCCATTTTTGCAAATACATGTCCATATACAACATTATCAAAAAATAACAGTGATAACTATAGTAAATTTAAAGCCAAATTATCTAAAATTCAATAAAACATTAGATTATGGACACTATTTTCCTAAATTTTAAAGATTACTGGGATGTTAAAAATTACATAAAAAAATGTGCTGATGTCATTCCTCATGTAATTTTTACAGATACATTGTGCTGTATAAAAAATTAGGTAAACTTCTGGTTGTCAATCAAACTGTCAACATCTAATCAAAACACCTACCTCCATGTTAAAAAATGCATTTATGCAATATTTTAAAGTAATATTTTTTCCAAGCCAGATTAATTAAGATTTAAACCAGCAAATATTCATCAAATAGTTTCAGAAAAGTATATTTTATCTTTGGAAGATTTTTTTATAAAGAGAAAATTACATTGTGCTGATGGATAAAATCAGTGATTTTTACCAAGTTAAAAAAACATTCAGTCAATCTAAAATTAAAATAAAAATAAAAGTTGCAAGAGAGATTTTTCATTTTTTAAAATTATCTATAGCGTTTCTTTGGCGGTGTACACACACACACACACACACACACACACACAGAGTATCCTCCCACTCCACCAGGTCAAGGTGGTAAGAGAGTTGGGCAATTTTTACTACCAATCCCATGTACACATAAGCCCTTTTGCTGTATTCCACTTGGGTGTGGTGCATGCAAATAAATACTGGCTTTTTTGCAGTCAGCCTGGTAAGACTAAGTGTGAATTATCTTGCAACTAATATCCACAACCCCAAATATTCTTTTCCACTCTTCATTTTTAACATTTACAATTTAAACTGTAAACCATTTTAAATTAAGAAAAAGGAAGTTTACTTTAATCTTAATAATTTCCTAGTCACACAAACTTCTGGATTTTCTAAAATTCTTTATTGCACTATAAATAGATCCTGTTAATTAGAAAGCGTGTTAAAAGATTTGTGATGAAATAATTCAAAGTGTTAAAGATTATTTGGTCTAGTCGACTTAAGGGACATACATTTAATGTTGCACAGATACTGTCTTTGCAATAAGATTCTTTATGACTACGCCTTTTTTTCTTCAATGTTTTATTGTGAAAACAATGTAAGCTATAAATTTATTTTATGATAAGGTATTTTTGGTTAGAAATATAGTCATAGATAACAAAAATATTTCTGCATTTCAGAAGAGTAGGTAGTGGGAGCTTGCATAAAAATCATCAACATAATCTGTTTAGATCTCAGCAGATATCAAAACACACCTTTGGACTGTAAAGTCATTTCTCTCACCTGACATTAAAATCTATTCCATGTGAACCTATTCAGAAATATCTAAACTGTCAGCTGCATATAACAGATTTCTCAGATCAATGATTAAAAATGCTTAATGTGAATGAGCCCTGTAGGTGTTTACAAGGACCATCGTTCTTTGAACCTTGTGGTCTGGCACTATAGAATCACAAAGAACTGTAATAACAGAAACTTGAAGACTTTCAACAACAGCAACAACTAAAATGGATAGCACATGTAAATTGAAGAGAAAATTGAAGATGTCCACTTTCCACATGGCTTTAAACAAAAAGGTTAGGATGGAAGTCCCCATTAATACTGGAAACTGCAATAACAGTTACTGAACTTGACAAACCTATTTTCTTGAAAAATTGTTTTAATCGACAGATTTTTTTATAAATTTTAACTAACAGTAGCATTGGCTGCTCGGTCAATGAATGTCAAAGGTTTCCTTCTATGGAAACATTTAATGGTAAAATTAAATAACTTATTTGACATCAGGAGAAACTCAGGGGGCTTAACTGACATTCCTAGAAAGATTTTTATAGACGATTGATTGCTGCTTATATTTAAATTCTATTAATAAATTAATCAGGTTTTAAAAAACAACCCAATTCACAGCGGAAGTGCTGTTTTCATTAAGTAGAAGATAATCACCCAAGTAAGAGAAAAATTTAGATTCTTTTGTCATTTTGTTTTAGCTTCCATTCTTGGAAACAGTTTTAATGAGGTACCCCCGCCCTCCACCCCCCCCGGTAACTATTCCACATTTCAGTTTCCTTATAATGCCAATGAACACAAAGAAACCTAAGATTGTAATCACCAAGTTTTAACGATGTCTGTAGAAATGGGATGCTAGATTAGGAGATTTGGAACAAAACAATACATAAAAATTGGTAGTTAATTTTAGAAAAATAGTTTACATCATAATATGACTAAAAGTGCTTTTTCATGCCTACTGTATATAAAGATATTTGTTGTCTGAAATGGAAATAATGAATTATAGATACTAGTATGTTCATCTTTGTTCTTTTTAACATTATTTGGCAGATGAATACAGTAGCAGAAATAAAAAGAAGCACCTTCAGATACTGTTAATAATTTAGTAATATATTCTTAAGCTAACACATCACATTGGGAATAATAAGCACATTCCTTTTCTTTGTTGTGGACGATGTCATGAAAATGCTAAGTGTAGTGTAACAACACCATGAAGAAGAAAGTAAGACACTTATTTATAGAGACTTAAGATGCCACCCAAGGTTTTCAGAGTTGTGTTGGATCAGGTAGGTGTCATAAGTTAGATTACATAGTACCAATTCAGAACACTTGACACCTGATGCTCATACCATGTTTTAAGTACTATGATTTGATAGAAACCAATATCAGATGTAAATAATTTTGTTAGAGTAAAAGATTGAACAACATTCTTACTCATTTTTGTTTTTATTGCTTTGGATATAAATTATCAAAATACATATTCAATGGACAGATTTTCTTAATCACCAAACCATATAATTATTAATATTTATTTATACATTTCCTGTCATTTGATAGAGAGAGAGAGTTTATATTTTCTTCATAAAAATGAGATTTTTTTTGATAACATTAGATAATATAAAAAATTTAGTCATCAATCAAAAATCATCAAACCATATAATTATCAATGTGTATTTATATATTTTCTGTCCCATCTGAGGGCCTAAGACAAAGAAATACAAGCGGTAATAATAAACATTTATTTATAAGTAACAATTACTTTCAGACCAATATATCATGGGATTTTTTATTAATATTGCTGCAGAAAATGCATCAGTCACTATATATTTTATCTGAATATGTGAATTATAGTATCCAAGATTCAACACTTTTACCCTCTAAATATATAATTGAATAATTATTAAGAGATAAATTTAGTATCAATATTGTAGGTGTAAATAAAAGTTCTTATTTAAATACATTTTAGTTTTGCATTGTATCCAAGATTCAATACAAACTTGCTCTATAAATGTAGAATTTAAACAATTCCCTTTTACATTATTTTGTGCATTTAGGAAACTTTTTGTTCAGTAGACATAAAATGGAAAATTCCCTTGAAGAAAGGCAGAGATTAGAACGAGAGTGAAAATGAAGGCAACAATTATATCTATCTCAGGATCAGATACAGGCATGGTGAGTGTCTGACAGGAAAAGATATTCACAGGCACCACAGGAATGACATGAATCAATAAGAGCACAAGCCAGGAGATGCGAGGCTCAGATGTGAACTAATTAAACAGAAGAAGAAGGTAATAGGAGGGAGAGAGAGAGAAGCACAATGACAAAATGAAAGAAGAATCTAATGCAAGAATGGAAGATATGAGAATGCAAATGGAAGAAGGTCTTTGGCAAGAAACTTAAGAGCAATGCAAAAGGAGGAGGAATGAGAATGCTGGTGCTATGAGAAATGCAAGAATTGCACAAAAATGGAGTTTGTAGAGTAAACAATCTTCACTTCTCTGAAGCCAATTATCAATAACGTAATTTTTGACAGCACGGTTACATTAGTAGTATGTAAACTGATTTTTATCACAAATAAGCATTTAGTTGAAATTCAATCCTATTTGCAAAGCTACAGATTTTGGGTATTATCGAATTATAATTATGTTGGCTATCTGAATTATCAGTTAAATTTCATGCTTATGAATGAATGATTTTTGGGGATGTAAATTAGTTAATTTACAAATCACGTGAATCAAAACTAATGCATTAATATGGGTGGAGATTGAAAAATATGTCAAAAGATAGGGTCAAGTGTGGGTGGAAATTTGAAGCAGTTTCAAGGGAAGGGTTATTTAGTGAAACCAACAGTGTACACAGAGAAATAATTTTCACTTGGTGGGTGTTATATGGTATTTATTAATTATGACATAAGTAATATCTACAAAGTCTGACTTCTGGGATTATGCAGAATTTGTTAACAATTCCTTATCATTAAGAATAAGCAAATGAATGCTATGAAAGATTTTCCAGTTTCAATAGAATTATCTGATGTTTTAAGTGTCTCTATGAACATATACTGAGCCATGCTCCAAAACAAATTGTAGGCAAGATAACAGTAATAAAAACAAAAAAGTTAATAGTAGGAAAAAACAAAAAGAAAGTCATCTATGCACTGTAACATGGTATTAATGATGATTAACAAGCTTGTCGTGTGAACCGTTTCATAATGTAGTGAGTTTGATCCTCACTAAGTGGTGCACTTTGTTTTTAACCATATTTTTTATTTGTTTTTTATGGCCTATCAACGTTTTGCAGATTTAAAGCTTGAAAATGTTTTTAGATTGTAAGAAGTTTTTGGAGATAATGATTTACTGATACAAATCCTACTATTTAACCCATAGCTGGAGAAGAAATAGATTTATACCTTTCCCAAAAGTATTTTTTCATAAGTGAATATGACAAACCCAAGTGGAATTGAAACTCAGCTCTGATTTCCAATTCAGAGCTGTTATCTATTAAACCACCTGCATATTTAAACTTACAGCACTTGGTATACCCAATTGGTCACTTATTTAGGAACTGATCAGGCTCAACATTGCTTAACCTTGGTGATCGCATGAAATCTGGGGTTTCAAAGTGATACGGCTGTAAGTCCCATGTTTTTTATGCAATTTAGCTAAGATTAACTAGCTCAAAACAGCCATATATATTTCTTTCTTTTCACTTGATAACTGCAAAATTTTAATTTTATGTTTAAAAGAAAAAAAAATCCTTACTTTAAATCTTACATTTTGCTTTTATTTTTCCTAATAATAAAATCAAGTTTTCTTCTACATGTAGTAGATAAGCATTAGTACAATTCAAATAGTCTGATTAGACCTACTATGGCAATAATCTCTACAAATAGAAAGCTATTTGGAAATGAGACACATTTATTATTTGTTTGCCAAACACTGAATGATTTTAGTCTTATGATTTCAGGTTGAAAATAAATTTTGTGCAAAACTAAATATAATGTACATGTACCATTTAAACATTTAATAGAAATCTATTGCTGGAATAAAAAGAAATTATAGAAGAATAAAAGGCACCTTGCCAGAGGGCCTTTTTGCCAAGGTTAGTGATCGCAACTGAACACAGGAACAAGCAATGCATGTGTTTAAGAATTTAAAAAAGAAAGTTTCTTAAAAAAAAAAAAAAAAAAAAAAAAAAAAAATTATAGAGTAATAAGTAAAAATTGAATTATAGAAAGAAACAGATAGTTAGAAATTTCTGTGGCTATGTTAAAGTTGACCTAAAAATGTCATGTGTTACAAATGCCATTTCTTTACAACTTTTAATTATTCATATAGATTGCGTTTCTGATAATGAAATAATATTTTTAGGAGGCTAATATTTTGATTTTATAGTTTTGTACTAAATATTTACATTGTGTAGTTGTAAAAGTTATTAAAGTGTAAAACTTAAGTTTGATTATCCTTGTAAAATTGACAGGAAAATCTCGGAAATCAATGTTGTAGCAATAAATATTATGTGTATTTATTAGGATAGTTTCAACAAAAAGGTAAAAACTTTAGTGTTGCTAGAATGCAAAACTGGTCAAACCAGTTTATTAAATGTTTACTTGGCTCAAAATAACCACGATAAAGAAAAAGGAATAGAATTTCTATGTCATTTACTTCAGATAAACAAAATGTTATATATAATACTGACTTAGAAAGGATTACACATGAATACACTACCTAGAATTAGTCTATTTGGAGTGTAAGTATAAACCATAAATAAACTTAGGAATCGTAATATTTTTATTTCTTTATTACATTTGTAATACATATTACTATTTTACCCATTGATAAAGATGTTCTAGATGTCACGTTCAATGCATCTTGTGTTAAAAGAAAGTGTTAAAGACAAATTCAAGAATGTTTTTCATAATCATTAGCATTTCATTAAAACCAATGAAATTTGAATCCGCAATGAAAATATGTGAGAAAAAAAATGAACATTTCAGAGTGTTTGGCTGTCAATCTGAGGACAGTGAAGAGGATTCAGAAAGAGTTGGAGGAGTCCAATGGTGATTACAAAAGGTGTTTGGAGTGAGCACTAGTGATGGCGATGTTATGCCTCTATCTTCCCACAAAGCCTGACTTAACAGAGGTCTACATCAAGTGCCTTGAGGACATCGTGCTGCCCTGGGTCAAGAGGATGGCTGTTGGAAGACCCTATATCTGGCAACAGAACTCTGCACCATGCCACACAAGCAGGAAAACTCAATCATGTCTGTGAGACAATTTCTGTGACCATATCACCACTTACATCTGGTTAACTCCCCAGATTGCAACCCTCTTAATTATTATGTGGTGGTGGTGGTGGGGTAAATTGTTCAAGAAACCCATAAAACTCCTTGTAACACCAAATATGAACTGAAGCAGCATTCACCAACTTAAACAAGGAGACTGTTCAGGAGATTCTGAAGTTGTCTGGAGGCCATGATTGAAGCAAATGGTATTTTATTCAATTAATTTAGTCTTCAGTATTTCAAGATATTTTTGTGTAATTTTGGTAAATATATCTGTTAAAAATGAAATGTCAGTGTTATTTTCATTTTTGTGTAATTTAGATGACAATTTATTCATCGCACCCTCTGTGTGTGTGTGTGTGTGTGTGTGTGATAATGATATATATATATTTTTATGTACCAAATTATCTAATCTATGTACCAAATACTGTTGCATTGGGGAGATTGTATGACAAAGTGGAAAACATTCTTGTGAAAGCATTTTGTCCTTCAAAACTTCAGATTAAATTTGTCATGTTGGTGTAACTAAACATGCATAAGAATGAGGGGTGCTGGTGATTTAAAAAATTTTTTTTTTTTCCTTTCTCTATCACTTTCATTAGTAGGTATCTCACACTGTGATAATAGAAGATCTGCCAGGAATTGTGAAATGTACATTTATGCCCTGGCTCTTACATTTCATGATTACTAGCAAATCTATTATCATAGTGTGGGATACTTACTAACAAAAGTGATGGGGGAAAAAAAAAAAAACAAACAAAAAAAAAAAAAACTAAAAGAATTTAGCTAGATATAATAAAAAATTCTAAAATTAATAATAAATTATCATTAACGTTAAATGCATTACAGTCTAATAATAAAAATAGTTATATAGTTATGTTTGCAAAAATATAGTAAAAATATTAATAAAAATAAATAAATAATAATATCAATACTAGTATTTGTAGTCCCCAGGCCTGGCTAGACTATATTAATCTAGGTCAACATGCTTGAGTAGAAATTTGGTCCTATGTAGGCAGGTGCTCATTAATTCACTTTTGTTTAAGAGATTTAGATTGTTTATACTATTTGGGATCATTAATTTTTCAGAAAGACATAAGTTACATCTGTCACCTTTCTCGTTGAAAGGTTTAGATTTCGTTATGCATTCTCAGGTGATAGTTGGTTTTATTCTTGCTTTTAAGTTTCCAGAAATATTTAGAGAGTGCAGTGCTGTTACGATATTTGATATTGCTTAATGTTATTTGGTGGTGGTAGAAGGAAAATTTCCAGTGGTTTTCCATAGCCCACATAGAAATTGACCTCGTCAGCATATTTGATTTCAGCTTTATCGATTAATGATTTCGTCATACATCTGCCATTTAATGGGAAGGGTTTGTTTTTTCAGTAGTTGCATTCCTTAGTTGTGGGGATGATGAGGTTTTATAGGTTGTTGAAGTGTTTGTTTAGAATGGAACAGTTTTGCTATGATGTATACCGGTCATTGTAGCTGTCATTTTTGTTGAAATATCTTATTTAGTGTTGGAGAATGACAGGAGTACTTATGGACTAATTTAAAAAACATTTTCTGATATTTGACCCATCTAATGGGCTTTATAAACCATATATTAAAGATTTATACAACCATAGATACATCAGCAAACAATCCAACCAGCATCCTAGAATACTAAATTTACATAAATTGGACCAATTTAGGTTGTTTACCCACTATCAATAAGGATATTTTTGTCAAATATAAAAGACAAATGTTTAGAAACACTAGGACATAATAATCGTAAAATTAACCTAGAATTCTTAGCCAATAGCAATAATGATGTCAACAAACCAAAACGTCACAAACACAATATGGTTTAACCTGCCTTTCAACAAAAAAAAAAAAAAAAAAAAAAAAAAAGTCAAAACTAATATCAGAAAACTTTTTTGTGAAGGTAATGATTTCAAAACATATGTTGCCGATAAAGAGACCAAGGTGGTCATCAAAATAACATTTGATTCCTCTGGACAAAAGGGTCAGGAAAAACCATCTGTTTTGAATCAGCCACACAGAAGAGAAATGTCCCCACAGAGAAAGACAGATTTGATGCGTTCGTCATTATAATTTCTGTGACATTCGTCCTGAGAAAAATTTTCTATTGAAACCATAATTTGGATTCCTTTGGTAAGGAAAAATTAATTACTATTTTGAAGTGACTATGGACAAAAATGCTGTGTGGCCTGATTATCATAAAAATGCATAGACAGAGAAAAGGAATTTTCATTTTAAGGTGAGTGGAAATAATTTTTCTTTCTTTTCCAATTCTTGAGTGGTCTGGTTGATCAAGAAATTACAGCATGGGACCAGCTAATAAAGAAAGAGTAATGTTGGAAAATCCCTTATGTTTTTGTTAGGTTGGAAGTTGTATTTGTCACATCAGCCCTAAGAGTGGGCTGAGGTTAGCTGCTGAGAAAGTGGAAGAAAGATTATCACTGTCTATATGGAGCTATGGTGTGAGGTCAGACGAGAAGGAAGTTGGAGTTAAGAGGACAGCTCGATTCCTCTGACTATTCTCAAAAGGGAGCTGGACAACCCAAAATTTGGAAAACCACTTCAGTTTTATTTATATAAATATATATATATATATATATAGTGTGTGTGTGTCTCTCTATGTCTACGTAATCTTAGAAAAGGTTGATGCATGGGGTAGAAGACAACTAAACCCAGACCCTAGTCAAACCTACCCTTGCTGGATGCAGGATACTATATAAGCAGGAATTTGGGCAAGCTGGAGTGATTTCCCACACTACTGCTATTGGAATCCACATCATTTGCCGAGATCTCCAGACCAAGACTATGTACCATCCCTGAAGACCAGAATTTTATGTTACTACTAAAACAAGCTGCAGACTGGATCCAAATGGCATTTGATTATAGTAACAAGTGGAAAGAGTTAAAACTGCTCTATATAACAAATCATATACAAACCAAATTGTTACATTTTAACCAGAGTTAATACTTTATTCCAAAAGGATTCTTTTTATTTTTTTTTTTTATTGTGTAGTTCCAGCTACCCTGTGAGATCAAAAAACACAATGTGGCAGAGGAGTGAATGGTCATGAACAACTTGTGGGGGTGACATTATTGGTTACTGTTGACTAGGTCTGATAAGTGGCCTTACATTATGTCCACTATAATTCATGCGGCCATATGTAAAAATCATATTTGCCTGCTCATGATATAAATATCCTGCCATTGTTAAATGGAACACTTCTCAGTTAACTCGCTATTACACATGCTGAACATTGAAAACAGACTAGCCACAAACGTACACAAATGACAAATATTACCTAATCTACATGGCAACACAGCAACATTTAGCGTAAATTTTCTTTAACCAGCCCCTAAAAGTATTTTTGAGATATATATATATATATATATATATATATATATAAAAACATGTTTTAAATTAAGTGCATCTAATAATTTAAGATACCTAAATTCATTCCAATAAAATTCCTTTGTAAGAGGAGGGGAGGCAAGTATATTGGAGGGCAATTAAATTACAAAATTCAATAATATACATGGCTCCCATTATAAATATGAGTGTGTTCTTAGATTAAATTAATGAAATGTTCAGGTAAAGACATTTTTTTTTTTTTTTTTTTTTAAGCGTATCACCCAAAGCAAGGCCGGTGGCCGCTATCACGCATGGGGTTACAGAAGGGTTGGAGGAAGAGCAGATAGGAGTGGTAAAGGAAGGGATGTGGAGAAAGAGAAGGACGGAGGGTCGATCGAGGCAGGGGGGTTACAGGAGATATAGAGAGCGAGCAGATAGGAATGAAAGATGTCAGGAAGTGGATAGATCAAGGCAATTGGAGATGATGATTGACGCTACACTTAAACCGTTGGAGATTGTATTTGTCAGGGAAACAGTAATAGGGAAGGGAGTTCCATAGGCGAGATGTGCGAGACATGAAGCTATTGGAGTAGAAAAGACGTCTACATCTAACAGTTTCAATGGTATGAGTGAATGCAGAAAAATCAGTCTTTAAAAATATATCATCTTATATAGCAAAGTGTAGCTTCAGGAGTCTTAAAAAAAAAAAAAAAAAAAAAAAGAAAAAAAGAAAAGAAAAAAAGAAAAAGAAAAAAAGAAAAGAAAAAAAGAAAAGAAAAAAAGAAAAAGAAAAAAAGAAAAGAAAAAAAGAAAAAGAAAAAAAGAAAAGAAAAAAAGAAAAAGAAAAAAAGAAAAGAAAAAAAGAAAAAGAAAAAAAGAAAAAGAAAAAAAGAAAAAGAAAAAAAGAAAAAGAAAAAAAGAAAAAGAAAAAAAGAAAAAGAAAAAAAGAAAAGAAAAAAAGAAAAAGAAAAAAAGAAAAGAAAAAGAAAAAGAAAAAAAGAAAAGAAAAAGAAAAAAAGAAAAAGAAAAAAAAAAGAAAAAGAAAAAAAGAAAAAGAAAAAAAAAAGAAAAAGAAAAAAAGAAAAAAAAAAGAAAAAGAAAAAAAGAAAAAAAAAGAAAAAGAGAAAAAGAAAAAGAGAAAAAGAAAAAGAGAAAAAGAAAAAGAGAAAAAGAAAAAGAGAAAAAGAAAAAGAGAAAAAGAAAAAGAGAAAAAGAAAAAGAGAAAAAGAAAAAGAGAAAAAGAAAAAGAGAAAAAGAAAAAGAGAAAAAGAAAAAGAGAAAAAGAAAAAGAGAAAAAGAAAAAGAGAAAAAGAAAAAGAGAAAAAGAAAAAGAGAAAAAGAAAAAGAGAAAAAGAAAAAGAGAAAAAGAAAAAGAGAAAAAGAAAAAGAGAAAAAGAAAAAGAGAAAAAGAAAAAGAGAAAAAGAAAAAGAGAAAAAGAAAAAGAGAAAAAGAAAAAGAGAAAAAGAAAAAAAAGTGAATTTGACAGAAGTGTATAATCAGAGATATTAGATAATGAGGATTACTAATAATATGGATCTAGTAAGAAATACTTTAGATATCATAACTAATTAGTAAGATTGAAAATGTTTCTAAAATCTTAAATTGATCGCCTAATTTACACAATCTACATGATTAACAGAAACTGGTTTATGCTTATTTTCAGAACTGAACCTAAAACTTTTCAGTTCACTAGACTCGATCATAATCACTCATACTAAACATGTGAGTACATAATGAATATAATTGAATACAATAAGAAAGCGTCTGGCTGTCTCTAGAAATTTCAACCTCCCCACTTTCTAAGCTTCAAACATTTATCTCTCAAAGAGATAAAATTCCATGATAAAATTAACAGTTTTATTATCAAAATCATTGTTATTAAGAGAAAGGATCAAAGTATTTTTTGATTATTTAAATTTACTTATTTTTTTATTTTTTTTTTTTTTTACTCCTTTTTAGAACATTTGAAATTTTGATTAAAAAGCCTGTTTTTCTTGCATCAGTGGTTGTACTAAAAGCATAGCAAATTTTGCCTCTTTTTTGTTGACAGATGCATTAATTTGGAAATCAAATAATTGTCAGAATTTGATATTTTCAGGACAAATGAGAGAAATTTTGTCAAATTTTTTTGTTAGAAATTCTTGGTAAATTTTTTTTTTCTTTTTTTTTTTTCAAGATTTGTTTTCATTTTTTCAATTTTAAATTGTATAATTTGTGAAGTTTTAAATCTTAAAATTTGTTTTCAATGTGATGATTCTTAGGAAAACTATATTTACTAATCATATATTGTAAAGCTTATTACAATCTGACGACCATGAATATTTTTAAAAGAATTTAAATTTGTTTTTGTAAGTATCATTATGTGCAGAATGACTCAAGTATGGATGTACAAACCAATAATTCTAGCATTTAAAAGTCATGTTTTAAGGGTTGTCCCCCTACTTATGGCAAAAAAGAAAACCCTTAAACTTTATCGTTTGCCCCACCATACTTAATGAATATATTCAGCTGTCAATAAATCAATTAACACATCAGAAAAACAAGCCCTTGTAGTTAAATGTTTGTATATAACATTTTTATGCTACAAGTAATACTTGTTTCAAATCAGATTTAACTCTAATTTTCCTCAAATAACGTTTCAGAAATATTTTACTTTTGCAAGATTTTTAAAAGTGAGAATTAACTTTTGTTTACAAATGTGTTAAAAAAAAAAAAAAATTAAAATATCGATTCCGATCAATATAATAATTTCTGTTTGAAATATACCAGAGTATTTTGCTTACTGGAATTGGTAAATTAAATCCTCTAGCTTTCAATGAAAGCTCCATGAAAGATTGTTCATTTTAAAAAACCTTACGTACTCTATACCGAATTAGTGGGGGTACCGGTTAATGTTTATAACTGGCTAATTAGGAAACTTGCCAAGTTTCCTAATTAACCAGTTATAAACATTAACCGGTTGTACACGTTGAGTAAACAAATTTTTACCAGTTCTATGTAAATTTATGAAAATGTATATATATATATATATATATATATATATATATATATATATATATATATATATATATAAAAAGAACGCATTTTAAAATTAAAATAGAAAAGGAGGACGATTCATTCATGTATTTTCCACTTAATTTTTAAGAAGATCTTGGTGGTTTTTGAAAACCCTTAATTACATCTTGTACTAAATTAGTTTTGAAGTTCAGTAACTTTACTGCACAGTTATCTCGGTAGCTATATATATTTTTTGTAATTACAAACAGATGTGCGATAAGAAGTGATCACCAACTTATCTTGGCTCAGAGATGACAAATTCGATCAGTGCCTTTTTGTTGGTTAAGTTGTTAAGTAAAAAATTTATCACAAATATTTCAGTTTTCTAAAATACTAAATTATTAAATTTTTTAAAGCATTCAGAACAAAACTTTGGTTTAAATTTCCAAACGATTTTTGCAAGAAAAAGAAAAAAAGTTCCCTATTGAGAAAACACTCAACATACAGAATTATTGTGTAAAATTAAAAACATTACAAAAGAGGTTAATAAAGTTTCCATTTTTAACTATGACCATACTAGACTTCTCAAAATTGGACACCTTGACAAAACCAAAAAGAAAACAAAACTATTTTCAAATGAATATGACGCAGAAACGTTAAACTTAATTTTTAGAGAAAAAAAAAAAAAAAAAAAAAAAAAAAAAAGGAGGGGATTGGAAGAAAATCCGATAAAATTAAAAAGTTAAAGTTATGCTTTCGAAAGTTATGTTTACCGTCTACATAAGGAAAGAAAAAAGAAAAGAAAAAGCATTCGGTACTTAAAATAAAAAATTAAAAGTGGTGGGGAAGGAAGGAAAAGAAATTTAAATAATTAGTAGAAATATTTTCTAGGAATTCAATCCCTGTCTTCATTTATTATTTTTTTTTCGGAAATACACCTGCTGAAGGTTAATTTTTATCAAGAATTATATATGAAAACTGCAATAAACTAAAAATAGTGAATGTTTTGGAAACTTTTTTATTTGAAAAATAAGATGACATATGCGTATTTCAAAAAGAGACATTTTTTAATTTTAAATAGTTAAAAAGAAAAATATTCATATTTTCGGTTACACACTTTTCTTAAAAATGATGTCTTAATTCTGAAAATTACTTGTCTGAAATAGTGGTCCCATATGGAATGTTATGACATGGAGTCAGTAATGTTGCTTTCATTTTTTAATCAGATATGGTCTGAAATGGTTTTTCTAATACTAAAAGAAACAAACTTACTCTCACAGCAAAGATAAATAGAAAGCTTTTTTTTGTTTTGTATTTTTATCAAGATTTCAAAATTCAAAATCATCTTGACTAACTACCACACATGCAGAAAAAGAAGTTCTAAACAGAAACTGGACAAAAAAAACAAGAGTAAATAAAGTAAACAGCCGAAAAAATCTTTTCGTTTTTTTTTTTTTTTTTCTTTCTTTCTTATGTCTCAGGTTTCGTTTCACGTTTCAATGACACTTGAGATTTTACGGTTGTCATCCACGATTTGAAAAAAAATTGAGCATTAATGTAAAAAAAACAAAAACAAAAAAAAACAATTGATCAAAATAATATATTTTGCTTTATTTTAGAAGAATTGCTGCGATTGTATATTTAACAATAAATAAGTAAATAATAAAAAAACCCTCATTTTTTTTGTCTACAAGAAGATTTAACGGGGGGGGGGGGAAGGATCCAAGGGTTCTTAAATAACACATTTAAAAAGGCGTAGGGGGGCATTAAAAATTAGAGCTTTAATTTTTGGTCTTATTTATAATTTATTTAATTTACATTAATTTTTTTTTTTTCACTGCCTCCCTATTTTTTTTTTCACGTACCAAAAGAATTTTTGACAGCATTTTTCGTTACTTATCCATCTCAAGAGTGTTACGTTGATTAAAAAAAAGGCGGGGGTGAATAAAAGAGAAAAAGTACAGTGAAAATCGGGAGAAAGGTATTTTTCTCTTATTTATTTGGTCAGTTGGTTACATGACGAAATTAATTGGCAAGACAATGCTTATTGGAAGGTTTCAATATTTTTGTTTTAAATTCAAATGTTACTTGCATTTAATTTAATTGTTAAAGAAAAGCAGAAATTATTGCATAAAACTTTAAAAACGGGACAGAAAAAGTAAAGTTTGTCTCATTTACTTCAAAGTTCGATTTGAGTCGAGAGGGAGAGATAAAAATAAAATGAATTTTTTTTTAAATAGAAGGGGAGAGAGAGAGAAAATAAAAGTAGGTTTTAATACACTATAAAATATAAATTATAAATTTCCACTTTTAGTTTTACTTTTAAATTAAGAAAAAAAATGTAACTCATTTTTTATTCAGGGCTTACCGTTTACTTTAAATTTCATAAGTTTGTTTTTGTTCACAAGATGAACAATTTAAAAAAAAAATTCATTGCTGTTCTTTCTCTCTTCGTTTATTTAAGTAAAGTCATATCTCACGAATTCAAAAAATAAAAGCAACATTCACATTTTCTAGTGATTTTAAGACATATTTAGAAATTCTTGGAAACGTTTGTTTCGACATGAAGTTAGCGTTTTCAAGGATAAACCATCAAAAATGGAAGAACAAAAACAAAAAAAACAAACAAGTAATTTGAGATAAACTCTTTTTTGCCGTTGAAATCAATTCAGAATAAAAAACAAAAAACTTCTTTTTTTTCCCGTTGTTTAGTTTGGAAATCAATTCACAAAAAAACCCCAAAACTCACATTTTTCAATTTTCTTTTCAACCTTGCCTAACTCATTCATTAATTTTTCATTGTTGCTGTGAAAACCAAAATAAAGAGTTATTAGAAAAAAGCATTAAGAATGTGCATATTCATAATCAGCAGACAGCATATTTTTTTGCTGCAGATCCAACAAATATGGACACATAAAGCTACACTAATTTTACTTACATAAGAAAATCTTAGTATTGCTGTCGTCCCACGTCCCTTACTGTTTATTACCGTCTGCATCAAATCGCGTCGGCGTATAACGCGCGATGCATTCTGGGTACTTCACTTCCGCCGGTGATCTTCAAGCATGACTTCTAAAATATACCCACCACACAAGGTTATTAACCGGGTAATTTTTTTTTTTTACGAGAACTAAAGAATTGTAAGTTTTTAGTAATATCCACAACATATTTACTTAAATCTAAAAAAAAACAACATATTTCTTCGAGCGGCTGGTTTTATCAATTTGTGAAATCAGAGATACCCTTTAAATTACACATTTTTTGTGTAAAAACTTCTACCTGACCACGACAACAAGAACAAACACAAAAAAACTAAAAAAACACCACCACCATTTAACAACAACAACAACAATGATGAATATTCTTGAAAATTATTAATTTGCAATTTCTTTCTACGAACAATAAGTATCTATCCTAACCCGAATGATTTGTTTTGAATTAAATTAAATTACTTGGTTGTTTCACACACGAACGGCTACCCTAGACTAGTTTCAAAGTCAAACTTAAGATTTGGAACAAGAAAGGCCATAAGAATGTCATCTACTGCAAAAGCAAAAGTAAAACCGATTTGCTCTCTCTCTAGTATTACTCCACAGTTCGATATCAAATGATTAGTTATTTTATTTATGAAGCATAGTTTTTAATTTTAGATATAGCTCAAGGCTACGAGTATGAAGCGCTTAGTGTGGATCCAACTCACTACTACTTTAAAGTCTGTAAAATTAGATTACGACGGAGGGGAGTGGGAAAATTATATTACAGCTGATTCTGTTTCCTTCAAGTCGCGTTAATACTCTTTGAAGAAAAAACATGAATCCATCTTCCAACCATAGGTCAACTCAGCAGGGTAGACTTGGCTCTCTTGCCTTAAGTGGCAACCATAGAAGGAAAATTGAATTAAGTTCATGTCTTTCCTGGATGTCATATCTTACTTAGCCTTTTGACATTATTCCGGGTAGGTTTAAAATCCGTGATAATCGAATATGGAGATTTCGTGGTTTATTGGGCACCATAATTCATCCGAAAAGTGTGGCTGGTGTTTTTTTTTTCTATTTCGGACTCTTTTCTTGGTTTCAGGTGACAATTTTAATATAAATTATCCGATGTCTGAGTACCTTCGGCTTTCATAAGCTATTATCATAGATTTTTTTGTTGACATTCAAAATATTGCGTGTTCACGCGTCGTGTCCATCATTATTTTTTCTTTAAAGTATTGCGTCTTCATGCTTCATTCGTGTCGTTTGCCTTTTCATTTTGTTATATATGAAATATATTTAGTAAATTTGTTTGATTAAATTTTGTTTGTAGCATCCCGCTACCACTTTCTTATCAATGTTGATTTTGTACAATTTTGTGCAAAAGGTGGATCAGAAAGCCTACTCAGCTTAGTAAATATTTTCAGGAAATATCAGCTTCTAATTGGTCAATAAACACACAAGTGGGCGTTGCAATCCACCCACGTACAAATATTTTTCCAGCGCGTGACCAAGTCAAGTTTTCCCGCCATTTTCTGTGAACCTGTAACGTGATTACATTATTTATAAATAGCAGACACAAGATTGCTGCTTTCTCTTCTCTACTCTTCGCTTTTCCTGCGACGATGTGACCTTAAGGATTCTCGTTTCGACCATGGGCGGTCAGACGTTAAAAGCATATTCACGCATGCACGTACGTACGAACTTTCCCAACCTACATTATAAACATACGAAACAATTCCAAACAAGGAACAAGAACTTTTCTTTTTGAAATATTCTTCTAAAGCTACAGTTTATTCAGCATTTCTCAGCTTTATAATTAATTCAACTTTTGTGAGCCCAGATAAAAATATTTCACAGTCTAAGGGACATAACACCAATAGAACTTTAACTTCTACGAATGTACATCAATACACAAAATAAATACAAATGTTATTGTTTTAAAACCATTTTGTTCCTTCATGTATTTCATGTTTTGTGGTATTTTACGTTAAATATAAATTGTGTGGTCATGTTATTCACGCAGCCATAAACAGACGTCTACAGATGGTCCATTCATACTAACATACCACTACATGTTGATGTTACGTGGTTTGTTTTTCATTATCAATGCCTCTAGTATTTGTAGTCGCTTAAAGAGTTTTATGTGATTTTGTAATTTTATTCTTTTGTTGTTGTGTTGATTGGTGATCAGATATACGATTTAATTGAACTATTCGTTAACAATTAGATCTATAATGAACAATAAAGATTTTATAATAGTCATTTGCATGTTATCGGGATGTATTGAAATATCTGCATAAAAAATGCATGCGTTCCTGTCAAAGAGAATTTTTGTAAATGCTTTATTTGTATTTTCCATATTTTCTCTTATGTAATGCTTTTGAAAAACATGTTTGTATTGGAAAATATCAAGTTAATGTTGAAATAATAATTTCCTCGTATATATATATATATATATATATATATATATATATATATATATATATATATATATGTGTGTTAAATATAATTAATAGTAATAATTAATTTATATATATATATATATATATATATATATATATATATATATATATATATATATATATATATATATTATAAAGTTGATTGGTAATGCGTACGGATAATTCCAATGAGGATATAAAAGCCCGAGATTAATTATTACTAGCTCTGTTTATTACATTGAGCTCTCGGGCTTTTATATCCTCATTGGAATTATCTGTACGCATTACCAATTAACTTTATCATATATATATATATATATATATATATATATATATATATATATATATATATATATATATATATATATATACATGACCAATCCAAATTCATAAATAATTATATTGGATATACTACAACATGCTTAACTCACGTTACATGTCTCTGACCATAGGTCAGTTACGTTTCATTTAAATACACACGGAGATCTACCAAACTCCACCGCAACATATTCATTGCTAATAAAAATATAATAGCCCCATTCACACATCAAAAGGATAAACATAATGGAAGTATTGTTAATAAAAAAAGAAAAAGCCAACACTCAATAATATCAACTATGAACACGGCCATAATGTGCTGACTGTGTTTGTAAAATAAAACATTCCTATTCTAGATACATACATTAAACAATATATATATTCAGTTAAGAGTACAAATAAAATCATCTTTGATGATGGCAAAAAAATGTGTAGTAGAAAGCGCTTGGACATACAGAAGATTAGGACAATTTCTGCATGATACATGTACAGAAAAGAAGAAAATTATAAGATCACAAAAAAAAAGAAAAAAAATGAAATAAAAAAAACTTAACCGCAGTACCTTGTCATTCGTTTTTAATGAAACTGGAATAAAAAAGGGATTACTGCTCAATATATATATATATATATATATATATATATATATATATATATATATATATATATATATATATGTAAAGACATTTTTATGTTTAACATTCTTTTTTAGATCTTTAAATAATTGTTGGACTTTGTCTATTCCATAATGTGTGACGTCATTTGTTTACATTTGATACGCCATGAGCAGTTATGAATGTACGTGAGAGATTCATGGAAGATTGAAGTTTATAAGCAGTAATTTCGACCTTGCCAACCGTACGATCCTCTGTGGCCGAATCGGTTAAGGCACGTCTGGCTATATGACGGTTCCGTATAGAATACAGGTTCGAATCGTGTCGGAGGACGAATATTTTCTATGAAAATCTCTCGGACATTCAGGCTGGTAAATGTTGTTTAATACTGTTTATTATAAACAGAGCATTTACTTAAATACTTGTATCTATAAAAAGAATGTTAAACATAAAAATGTCTTTAAATAATTGTTGGACTTTGTCCATTTCATAATGTGATATATATATATATATATATATATATATGCGCGGTACTTGGTGGAAATCGCTCAATATCAGTGTTAGAGCTAACATAAGTTGTATGGATATAAATTTGTGATCCTGGGTTTCACGCTTTTTATACAATTTATTTTATATATATATATATATATATATATATATATATATATATATATATATATATATATATATATATATATATATATATATATATATATATATATATACTTTAGAAATCAAGTTAAACGGTCATTTGATAAACATCGCCTGAGGATACTGTAAGGTTGAAACCAAGGTAGCAGATTCAACTGACCTCCTGATTTTTAAAGTTAAAAGCTCCACATATTTACTTTTATTTTATTTTTCACACGTGGATTGAGCACTTTTTAATACTACTGTCTCCTGGTCTTATTCAACTCTGACCATTAACCTTTTATGTGTGTCTGTATATATATATATTCACTTTTTAAAAATCTAGTAACATCTAATTTTTGTAACGATACAGTTAAAATAAAAATTAAGCGTTCAAACTTAACGTGAGTTACGTTTCATCTCGCTAATGTCGATGTCCCTCTGTAATAAAATTAATTTTCTAATGACGCCGGTCCCTTGGTGAAACATGTCGAAATAAAAACTCTCTAAATTTTCCCTTTCTCACACATCCCCACACATTTGGTGGCCGTTTATAAGATGAATAAAAAAAATGATTCTAGGCTTTTAGTTATGCTTTATAGATACTTGTCAAATACGTCATATGCATTGAAAAGTATTGCGTATGGCCGGTACTCACAAATCACAGAGCACATTATGATGGTTTGAGCTTTCGTGTTGACAGTGTACCCGATGGCATATTACACTAAAGTGAACGCCAATTCTTTAAAATTCTTTAAAATTGGATCATGTAAAACAGCAGAGTATTGCTATTCGATACCACGCAAAATTTCGAATACTGGTTGTGAAGGGGAATTAACATGCACTAGCACTTTCTTTAATCTGACCTTTGAACCCACACGGTATTCATCCGTAGTAAGACAATTTATTTAACTTTCCGTATATAAGAATCAGTCTTTTATAATTAATTTATAAACACGCCTATCATTTTGTTATTATTTCTTTTTTGTTTTGACTATATACCTGGAGACATTAATATTAATATTAATAAATAATAATTAATATTAATAGTAATAAATAATAATTAATATTAATAAATAATAATTAATATTATGCTTGCTTTGTAATTTTTATATTTACCGCATATAATGATTTTTTACTACAAATTTTAGTTTGGATGTTCGGGTGGTGTAACAGATATCGACGCAAAAAGTGAAACCAATGAACCGTGTTCATGTAACAGAGAGAGAGGCATACCTCCCCCCACATGAATGCACACACGCAAATATAACTTTTATTGACTGGAAATGGAAATAGTGTGTATATATCAAAAAGATGTTTGTTTACCGATGAGAAACACGATCTCAGGGCAGGAGGCGATGTTTTAAACCTGGATCACTAGTAAACAATGGGGATGGGTGAGATACTTGGTTTTGTTTAACAGTATTTGTTTTGATTAAAAGGTTGAATCAATGTTTAGATATCCCAAAGTATAATTTTGGTGAAGCGAGAAGAACTCGTGATTGAGATAAGGTAAATAATTGGAGAATAGGGTTACATGTCAAAGGATAGTTTTTGGCACTTTGGAAATCGCATGATTAGTTGAGGCTCGTGGTAGCTGCGTGCCAGGCAGAGGGTCAATTGTCATCAGCTGATCCTTTTTCTATATTAACTCGAGATTTTGCTAATAAGGAAGAGTCTGTCGTCGAAAGAGTCGGGGGAAAGAGACTGTCGTCGAGAGAGTCGCGAGACTGTCGTCGCAGTGAGTTGGGAGAATTTTGGAGGAGAGAAAGAAGACTGTCCCCTGTTCTGAGAAGTCTGTATGAGACTGGACTATTAGTCATAAACCTACCCCAGGCGATTCAATATGCGTTTATCACACACAGACCCTCTCTCTGTTGGGAATTCGCTGGATGCATTTTGTCTTTTTTTTTCATTTATCTTAAATGTTTTTATTCTCCCTATAATCTCTGTTTTGATGTTATTTTCTTAAATAAACGACATCAATATTTCCCCCATTGTTGTCCGGCTTCTGCAGATATTATTTCTTGTTTTATTTTGCCACAATCTAATCTTCCTAGCGCCAACTCTCACAGCCGTGTCTACATCCCCAGTCGACCGTGAACGTATGGACAACACCCCGCTTACTGGATCTAAAAACTAACACACCGTGGGCAGCGAGCGGGACTTGACCAGTTGACCGGTCGAAATAATCTCAGGGAGCGTACGGCCAGTTACCCCTAAGTTCGGTTCAGACCGAGTGGACACCTCAACCCAAAGAGGAAGACGCCGGAGGTTGAGGGGCTGGGGACGAAGTGTTAGATTCAAATTCTGGGCAAAGCCGTTGCATTCACTTTCGTACTATTGGATAAAGGCAAGATTCCGTCTCTTCAGAATTTTACTCGAAACGCATATCTGCTCTGTTTCGTATACGAAACGTAAACAAAGCAATTTCTAAAGAATAAATGGATTTTATTTTCTTTAATACGACATATTTTTATTACTTCAAAAATTATTTTTAGTGGATCCCCGTATTTGAATAGGTTCTCCGTTTTTTTTTTAAGGTTTGCTCGAATACGGTAGCCAGTAGGCGAAATAAATACTGTTTAAAATTGACGGAGCATCTACTCAAATACGGATATTCACTAAAATTACATTTGAAGTAAAGAAATAACAGAATATATTGAAATAGATTAATTTCCGTATTTCTTCCTGATTTCCTGGTTATTGCAAATATAATGAAAGATACTAACTTGTCTATGATTTCGCATGAACAAATTGCAATAAATGGAAAGTAATATCATTTTATGCATACTGTTAGATTTGTCTCACAAACAATATTTGTCGGACTCATATGAGTCTGAGTAAAAAGAATAAAAAAATGAACTTTAAACAAACAACAATTAATAAATGTATTAACAAGACTCGTTACAGACGGATAAAGAAAGAAACGAAGTTGAAGTTATGAACAGTTCAATACAATCTTCAGGGTGTGTCTCTGAAGTACTTACATGTCTCGTGTCTATCGGAGTGAACCGAAACGTGTCTTGCCGCTCCAAAAGTCAAAGTCTTTCAAATATTAAGCCGCCTGTGATTATCGTCAGACAGACACAATATCCATTGATTTAGTTTTGAAAGTGTATTATCAAAACGTCTAAGATATTCATATTCAATGATTGTTTTTCGGTCTAACATCCCCGTTTTTGCCGTATCACTTTCATCTTGTCTCCATCATTTTCAGTAACGGCTGATATGCTCCGCTCGAAATTTCTGAGTTGCTTACTCCCATTTTCCCTTTATATTGACAACGAACTTATACATAGAAAATTAATAACTAATTTCTGTTTGGATTTCTTTGATAAGAGTTAACGTTATTTACACTATTGTCCCCATCTTTGTTGTTGTTACCACATTGATGTACCACATCAGGTACGTACCAATTCAATAATTTCTGTCCAGATTTCTGGGATAAGGAGTTATCATTATTTACACTATTCGTAATCTGACTATTGTCCCCATCTTTGTTGTTGTTACCACATTGATGTACCACATCAGGTACATACCAATTCAATAATTTCTGTCCAGATTTCTGGGATAAGGAGTTATCATTATTTACACTATTCGTAATCTGACTATTGTCCCCATCTTTGTTGTTGTTACCACATTGATGTACCACATCAGGTACATACCAATTCAATAATTTCTGTCCAGATTTCTGGGATAAGGAGTTATCATTATTTACACTATTCGTAATCTGACTATTGTCCCCATCTTTGTTGTTGTTACCACATTGATGTACCACATCAGGTACGTACCAATTCGATAATTTCTGTCTGGATTTCTGGGACTGTGACTTCCGATATTCACCAGGTGTATATCGATCCGGGTAACCTACAGGGAATTCCGATCTGAACACACTCTACGGGTGTGAACTTTTCTCGTTCCACTACCCATGTCTTGAAATATCTCATCTAGTTCTTGTTTTTAGCACTGCTTATTTATTGCTCGCCCTATTCCCACTGAGTACTCACTACCCGGCCCAGGGATTGAACTCACAATTACTATATCAATAAGATTAATATCTAGTTTAATTTTTATTCAGTATCAAATTTTGATTTTTCACTGAATAGCCTATCATGTACATCGTGTTGCGGGTCTCTGATGATACATGTCAATGAGTTGGAAATTTCTAGAGGTTGGTTAGCATTCTGGGATCGAGAATTTCTCATGTAGAAATTAAAAACGATAGGTTTAACTCAGTTATACATATGAAGTTAAGTCCTAATCATTAACTTTGTCTATGCTTATATTCTTATGAAACGAATTAAATAAAGAAACACGACCCAAATAAATACCTTCTAAAAATAAATACCTTCTAAAAATAAATACTCCCCTTTAAAAATGCTGAAAGAGAGCGATGATTTAGAATTGAAATTCCATCATTTGTGTTCGTTACGAAATGTCGAGAACTGCACAATTTCTATTCCAGAAAATAATAGAGCCATGATATTTCTAGACTACTCTAAGCTTACTAAGTAATTACTAAGCGTTTGCTTGGTGCTTAAATAGTTGGTTTGGTTTGGTTTGTTTTGTTTTACGGCATATCAACACCTCAATGGGTCATTTAATGCCGACAACTTTTTTTTTCCTGGTAATATTTTTGTTTTGTCAAAAATCTATGTCTTAATATTTTTTTCCTCAAAAATGTATAGCTGGTAATATTTTTTCTCAAAACGTATATTTTTCCAAAAAAAGTATAGCTGGTAATATTATTTTTTCAAAAAACGTATAGCTGGTAATATCATTTTTTCAAAAACGTATAGCCGGCAACACTATTCTTTCAAAAAAAAAAAAAAAAAAAAAGAAAAAAGAAAGTGTATAGCTGGCAATATTTTTTTTTCAAAAACATACAGCTGGCAACATTATTTTTTCAAAAACGTATAGCTGGTAATATTTTTTCAAAAACGTATAGCTGGTAATATTATTTTTTTTTCAAAAACGTACAGCTGGCAACATTATTTTTTCAAAAACGTATTATCAGAGGCCTTGCTGTTGGACGTAATTTATCGTAATGCCCAGGACGCGGATGTAGTTTATCGTTATACCCAGGACGCGGATGTAGTTTATCGTCGTATCCAGGACGAACTTAAATAGTTGCATGTTCCTATCAATGTCAGTGGTCTGTGTTCGAGCCAAGGTAATAGGTTGGTTTTTGGATGCGGGCCGGTGTACGCGTTGAGAGATAAACACGTGCGTCTCCTGAAACGCCCACAACTAACATGACAGACTAGGAATATGAGTCCACGCAAAGAAAAATGTAAAGAAATAACAAGGATCAATATATATATGTACAAATAAATGATAAAGTATTAACATTAAAGGGTTACATAAACAATAAAATATTGTGTGTTACTGAACAATGAACATGAATGAAAAAACATTTAAGCTAGTGAATTGTTTGCGTATGTGTAGTTTGGTTTAGGAGAAAGTCTTAGAAAAATGAAGTGAAACGTGCGTACGTACATGTGCGTGCGTGTGTGTATTGTTCATGCATTTTCCAAAAGTTAACGCGTTCTTCCGTGAGAGAGTTACATGTTGTCATGTAATTGGAAAAAGTGAGAAAAAGTGAGCTGGAAAAGATATCGCCGAGTATTTATAGTCCGGAAAGCGTCCCCTAGTAGCGGTTTCGAAAATTAGAAGGAGGTAACCCGACACTGATTTCCAACACAAGCATACATTTTCTGCTTGTAAACTATTCGTGGAATATAAGGTTGCAGCAATAACACACTAGGTGATGTTGGTTTGGTTTCAGTAAAAATGACTATTACGCAGTGGAGTTGCTTACTCCATCCCAACTGGGTTGAATTCAGAATTCTCGTTTTCCTTGATTGGTTGCAAAACAATGATAGAGAGAAAAATTTACCCTACTATTTTACCCGTAGCTGGGATTTAGGAAATTATCTCAACAGAATATTTTATTTCGGCTCACATCATTTTGTATTGAACTGTACATTTTTTACTGTTGCTTACGAAGTACAAGGCACAAGAGTCACTCAAGCTAGAGGGTTGGGGATTTTGTATATAGATAACCGTTAACTCTAGAATTTAAGATCGTACTGATCGGGGAAGCATCCTCTTGGGAGTCTGTTCTATAAGGTAGCGTTTCTCTAGAACAGTGTTTCTCAACCTTTTTAAACAACGGCACATCTAGGAGCAAATGAAAATATCACGGCACACAACAACATTTTTAAAGAGTATATATTTAAATGTTATGAAATAAAACCATAGATTTTACAAAAATACACACGCAAATAATAACTTACTTTATTTCAATGTTTCTATTCAACTATTTGCGCAGCTTATTTAATGTGAAACCATTACTACTTCTACACATACACACACACACACACACACGCGCGCGCGCGTGTGTGTATGTGTGTGTGTGTGGTGACAGTATTTTGCGACACACTTAAGAGGATGTGCCGCGGCACGGAGGTTGAGAATCACTGCTCTAGAAGATGCTGAGTAGAACTTCTTTCTTACTAATGCAATACGAAAGGCATGAGGGTGATTCGATCTTGTTTATGTGGCATGGCGTGTCCTATCTGTAAAGGTCGGAACTGGTGGAACTAAATAATGTAGCTCGTCTGGACATTTGTCATAGAAATAGCGTTAGAATTGTGATAGGCTTGCTACGTTTCGTCTGTAGAAAAAAAGTTTGGATAGTGGAAAATAATTTATCACACGATGCCACGTAAACAATTTTGAAGCTCTTTGAGACCGGAAAGTGAGGATTGAACAGCCCCAGCCAAGATATGGCAGCAATAATCCATTTTTGATTTGCTCTAACTCTTGTAAAGACCATAGCATGGTAGGAGAAGTCTGATAATTTCTAGAGTGGCACAAAGAACCGACCATTTTTCCAGCGTCTTTAGCGATGGATCGTACATGCAAAATCCACTTAAGGTCTGGGGTGAGCTTGTGTCCCAATAGCCGTTCAAGGTTATGAGCCACCTTGGTTAGAGTAGGCAGTTACTTTCCTGAGCGGTACAAGGAACTGAACATGTTTACAGCATCATTAGCGATGGGTCGTATATAGTAGTACCACTTGAAATCTGGAGTGAACTTGAGTCTCAATAGATGTTCTAGACAAGGGGGCTTTATTAAGAGTACAATAGGATTCATTTGTTTGTTTAATGGCATATCAACTCCTTATGGGTCATTTAATGCCGAAATTTAATTTTCTTGTGAGCTTTGAAGTAATAAAAACAAAATACATTATTCTACTTTCACAACTGAATAAATGGTAGATGATACTCAGCTTTGGTGCATATACATGTTAGTGTGGAGATAATTACTAGAGGTGGTGATATGTGTGTTTTATGTTATAGTTTTGTTGAAGTTATATTTTGAAATACAGTTTGATTTCTTTAAGAAATTGTAGCATATTATATGGATTAATGTCATGAAATAGTTCTTTCCTGATGGTCAGTTGGTTTTTAGCGACATATCAACACATATATAGGGTCATTTAATACCGAAATCTTAATATTTTGAACATAATTTTAAAGCTCCAACTAAATATATTTTGAACACAATTGTATGCCTTCAACTACAGATAAAATATATTGTTGTTCATTTTGCTATAAATAAGTTATGTTGGCTATTTTGCTATAAAATATATTGTTGGTCATTTTCCTATAATTAAGTATTGTTGGTCATTTTTTTTTTAATAAAAATTTATTGCTGGTATTTTTACTATAACAATGTATTTTTATATTTTCATAATGTTTTTTGGGGGGTTGGGGGGTTTTGTTTATTATTTGCCTATAGCGGAGACCCTAACAGATGCTACCACCACGGGTCAGGGTAGACCTGGGAACAACAGCAATTGCGAGGTGATTTCATATACCTCAAAACCGCCAATCTCCCGATTGGTGGCCTTGTTGCCGGACGTAGTTTATCGTCAAGCCCATGAATAATTATGACAAGAGACACGCTACGAGTTTGGTTTTGGTGATATTGAATGCTACAAGCCTATTCACCTACCCCAGAAAGATGTTAGAGCAGAGGTTAGTAAATATCAAAGACAAATCATGATGAACAATAAATGCTGTTAGTGGATCATTGGAGAAGCACAACAATCTTTTGTGTTTGCAGAAATGATTTGATCTGAGAGTGAATTAAATAATGCATCATCGACATTATTATTCAGAATTTTGTAATAAATAACAAAGGCAAGTAAACAGAGAACACAAACAGCTTTACTTTTGATTGGAAACATGTCAGTGAGTGATGTAATCTGCACGCGAAGGAACACTGATTGAATACATAAAGATTACTGGATCTGTTTATCAATATTTCGTCATAGACTATCCCGCAATTCAGTGCACCACCTGCTGGTCGACTGGATCTTTAGAAAACAGACAAGACCAATTTTCAAACGGGGATTGAGATCAATTTCTTCAGACGTTAACGTGGCAGACGATACCATTTGGTCGTAGAAATCAGTTAAATTCCAACTAATACCAGAAACAGTAAAATAATCTGAAAACAAAATAAAAACTTGCAGCTTGGAATTCTTTGTATAAGAAGTCTGATCAAAAAGTATCGAGACTGTTGCTATTGTAACGGAGTTAAAGTACACAGAGCGAAGTCGCTTGGCCAAGATTGACATTGAACTCTGTCGGGCCTTATAACGTTGTCGCTCACTTTCGTTGTTTGCAGCAGTGCTTGGAAGGAAAGTGTATAGAGTGTGGGCGTCTCACCACACCACAGAGGTTTTGATCATCTTGTGTGCAGCAGGTTTGCAGCGGTTATTTTTTTATGATCCACCAAAAATACGTCGGATGTGAATTCCTCCACACTAAAAACTGACAATGCTTTGCCGGCTTACGACCACATCACGTTGAAACACCTGCTCCCGTACGATCACCGAAGATAAGCAGCGTTGAATCTGGCCAATACCTAGATGGGTGACCGCATGGGAATACCAGGTGCTGTAAGTTTGTATGTGCGCTTGGTGTAATTGATAATGGATCGGAATTGTTAATCGGAGAGCCGAGTTCCAATTCCCGTTGTGTTCATTATATTTACTTACGCTGAAAAACCTTTGGGAAATATATGAATTCACCTCTTCTCCCTCCAGCTATGGGTTAATTAGTACGACTTATATCACTAAACCATTATTATCTCAAAAACATTCTTACAATCTAAAAATATTTTCTGGCTTTAAATAACCAGTAAAGGGGTTGATAAATCGCAAAAATGAATGAATCAATCAAGTACTGATTAGTGATTAGCTACGTTGGCATGTCTTTTAGATTTATTTACATTCCCTGGAATATAAATTATAGAAACTATCGTGGCCACAAAGTCAGTGATCAGTTTACATATTGACTGTAAAGTAGAATTGAATCCCCAGTTTATATCTACATTATTTTTTGTTTGTTTATAAAATTTTGATTAGGTATATATTCACCTCTTCTCCCCTCTAGCTATGGGTTATTAATTAGTCAAACTTGTATCAGTAAATCATTATTACCTAAAACATTTTACACTCTAAAAATATTTTCTGCAAAGGGTTGGTAAGCCGTAGAAAATGAATCAATCAAACAATATGCTTTGCCATTGTTGGAAATAGTTTCCCTCCCAATGATACAACGGGTTAGATCAGCAATAGGACCAACAGAAACATTTGTATGCAGAAAGAAGAAAATTGATCTACCCATTAATGCTGACCGTAAAATCTGATATTAATTATAAAAATTCAAGACCGAAATCTGTTATTAATTATAAAATATTAAGACAAAATCTGGTATTAATTATAGGTTTCTAAAAATCTGTTATTAATGAAAGGTTTCTACCTAAATCCGATGAATGTTCACTCTACCATTTTTGTGACTGAGCGAATTAATGGATTAGATAGGTTTAGTATGGTTTGTTTTATTGTTTTAAGGCATATCAAAACATCAATGGGTTACTTAAAGCCGACAAGATTTTTATTGCTGGTAATATTTTTTTTTCAAAAATGTATTACTGGTAATATTTTTTTTTTTTTAAAAAGAATTTTTGGTAATATTTTCTTTTAAAAGTATTTTTAGTAATATTTTTTCCAAAAAAAGTATTGCTGGTAATAATGTATTGCTGGTAATAGTTTTTCCCTCAAAAATTTATTGCAAAAATGTTTTGCTGGTATTAAAATCTATTTTCACACGTTTTGACCCCAGGTTGGGGGTCAAACACTTGCCCAACAGGTGCCACCAGCCCGAGGACCTGGAAACACCAGCAACCAAGAGGCGGTCCCATGTTTCTCAAAACCTCCCAATCAGAGGCTTCGCTGTCGGATGCAGCTCATCGTCTAACCCAGGACGCGGATGTAGTTTATCGTCTTACCCAGGACACGGACGTAGTTTATCGTCTTACCCAGGACACGGACGTAGTTTATCGTCTAACCCAGGACGCGGATGTAGTTTATCGTCTTACCCAGGACACGGACGTAGTTTATCGTCTTACCCAGGACACGGACGTAGTTTATCGTCTAACCCAGGACGCGGATGTAGATTATCGTCATACACATGACGTAGATAGGTTTAAAGAGATCTATTACTTATAACTGAGATCAACTGCCTAGTGGCCGTGTGACGTGTATCTTTTCACTCGGTGTTTGTTTGCCTATTTTCGTGAAGTAATGATACCGAGTACGTCTCAGAGGCTGTGTGTTCCTAGAAATGTTTGCTGTAAAAATGGAACTGTTCTTTATTAATCTTCTGGCATAACCTTTTCTGCATGACTGATGCTAATCTCCAGACGAGTGACTCGCTGCACTTTCTCGGGCTGACGTTTTCCGCTGATATGAACTAGAAAGATTATATTGCGTCAATTGCTAGGTGTGCTGTTAGGAAAGTTGGTTCACTGTGTTATAGACAAGCGTATGGTTGCAAGACAGAAATACGACAACAGTAGAAATAGATTTACGTGATTTATTTCAATAGGAACGTGTGGTTTTGGGACAGCTACCTTGTGGTATAGTTCATAAGCCGGCTGCCGATCCGGGTTGATCTTTCATAGTAGTTCTCACTGGTTGGCATGGCGCTCCTCCTGCTGACTGCTGCTGACTGCTGCTGACTGCCCAGACTGACCTTGACAGATCAGTTCACTGGCCTCCCGTGGACGGCTTAGTATTTCCCTGTGTGACCCTTTTTATGGCGTTTTTTATGGCTTAACGGGCTCGAAAAACGATGCGAGTATAATTAGGAGGGAAGCATTTTTATTGGTCGAAAAATAGAAGCACTTTGAAATATTATTTTATTTTTCGACCGGAACTCGTGCGTCGGGCCTATGCGTAAACGACGATAATGGTCATTTTGTGACCGGGCCTTGTCCCGTTCACATCCGGCTTTCGCTCTTGAGTATGTTCGTTTTTTTTGCCTACAAATCAGCCGATATATGTCTTATTTTATTTTATAACAACTGTGTCATGCTATAGAATTTTTATCGCCTGAATCTCTCCTACATATTTATAATTCTCCCATGTTTTGAATATTGCTGCCACATATAGCTCGGAGCTCCTGCTATATATTTAGATATCCTTGAGAAAATCGAAAGAAGAATCTGCAAAAGTAATCGGTCCTGATCTGGTATGTTGGCTAAGGTAGTTTCTCTGTGTCTTTTCTATAAATATTTTCACGGTAATTGTTTTGGTGAGCTTTCTCTTTCTTTTCACAAATTTAAGCGCAGTACTAGATTGGCAGCTCGGTCTCATAATTTCACTGTTGAAATTGATAGATATACCGTAAGTTTAATGCTAATAGTTTCTTCTCCCGCTCTTTCCGCTTGGGAAGTTTTCTTTCCTGTCAAGTATGATCTTAAAAATATTTAAATGCAATAAAATTAGATTAACAGGTAATCTCACCTGTAATCTATCTTCTTGAATGACTTTCTTTTAAAGTCTTCTTCCACTCTTTAAACATTTGCGTCTTAGTGGCTTTTATTGCATTGTTTGGGTGAAATGATTACTCCATCAGGGTATATATTGCCTAGACACACCACTGCTGCACATGGCGCCCCTTTGACCGTAATGGGTTGCTGAACTCGTGACGTGACAAATAGGCTGTTTTTTAACTAGTTACAATAAGTTGGTATCCATGTAGCGAAAATAATAATATATTTACTTAATTTACATATTTATTTTATTTTTCGTGTTATAGATCAATTTAACCAAATTGAAAAAAGAAATACCCCGTCTTGGATATTTTAACAAGGGACGTGATGACGAGACATTAGTTGCCATCTTCCAGGCTATTGAATTGTTAATGCTTTTCTGAAATGCCTGCATTCACCTTTCACAATTCTAGAGCTGGTAGCGATCAGAACATTAAACAACTTAAAGCGACCAGTGTTAGCAGGACACTCACTTGGGTGATAATTTATGCACGCCCTTATTCTAGCATTTAACATTTTTACGTTACACTGAATTCTTTTTATCATTTATACAATTATTTGTAATTTATCAGTCATTATTTCCATTTTGGCGTTATGAATTAATTAGAAAAATGGGTTGTGTTTTATGGGAGATAACCTGTATTAACAAACAAAATCTTTTTTTGGCAACCTTTAACTTTCGCGCCTACCAAAAAACAGCGTGTCAAAAGGGCGATGATTAGAATTGTAATTAAACCTGAACACATGAAAGTAAATTTATACATAATTTTTTTTGTTCTTGAGAACTTACAACTTAAACATTATTTATTTATTAGGTTGTTTGTTAACTATTCTATGGCTATTGTTATAATATGCTCTTATAAGGGTGTTCCAATAACTTGGAACGATTTTATATGTGAATTAAATTTAAGCGTCTAATGATTTGTTTCTTTCTCTTTCAGATTTGGTGGACATTTGGGCGATATTATTTTTCACACATAATTGCCATGACTTAAATAGCATGCTCCAATAGAGAAATAAATAAATTTTCACCAATAACACTGATTTATTTACTGTTGACTTTGATCCGTATTAATGAAACACCCTTTAAAACGTACTTCACCATGACGCTTGTTGTCTGAAAACTGACTTCGATCGGCTAGGTATTTACTCGGTCTCCCCCCTGTAGACAAGATGTGACATGTCGAGTTTAACGTGGGTAATCCTAGCGCCTACACTTGGGGCAAAGGTCAAAATTTACCCAGCCCTAGTAGACGCAAGATCAGGCACTTTGTATTGTCTATGCTTCTCAGCCGAGTTTCCATACCTGAAAATTAAATAAAAATATCTGAAAACTTGCTTACCTTTTACTTTTTATATAGCTTATTTAAAATAAGTCTAAATGTTACCAGTTGAAATATTTTGATCATATATATATATAATATTTTGATCATATATATATATATATATATATATATATATATATATATGATCAAAATATTATATATATATATATATATATATATATATATATATATGATCAAAATATTATATATATATATATATATATATATATATATATGATCAAAATATTATATATATATATGATCAAAATATTTCAACTGGTAACATTTAGACTTATTTTAAATATTTCAACTGGTAACATTTAGACTTATTTATTATAATATATATATACATATATATATATATATATATATATATATATATATATATATAGTATTAAAGTGTGCTATATTTATGGGATAAAGTGCTCAATATCAGAGATAGAGCGTGTGTAAATATAAAAGTGAACATAGAAGTTAACACTTAGAGGCGACAGTCTGTTTCATGTTAGATGCAATCGTGAGGCAACTCTGCCTGACGATTGCATCTAGCATGAAACAGACTGTCGCCTCTAAGTGTTGACTTCTATGTTCACTTATATATATATATATATATATATATATATATATATATATATATATATATATATATTATAACACCTCTATTCTATGGCTATTGTTATAACACGCTCTTATTTATATAACGTACTTCGCCGTGACGCCTGTATAGTTAGTCTGAAAACTGACTCCAATCGGCTAGGCATTTACCCAGTCTTCTCACTGTAGTCGTGATGTGACAAGGTCGAGTTAAACGTACATTTGAGTCAAAGGTCAAAATTTACCCAGCTTTCTGGCAAATTTTCGCTGATTATATTGCTGCTACTTCATAGTTTCATGCCAGGCTTATTTTCATCAAAATCGTATGTACGAGTTCAACGAAGTCTGAGTTGAGTTCAAGTCCCAATAGGTGCTCAAGATGTGACACCCGGTCGTCGTGATTCGTGATAGTTCTGGGTTCAATTGGCGATGAGGAATGTCGCTAGTTTCATTATCGAAGCATTGAATGTGACCAACCTGTTTTTTGTTTCCCTACTGAGCTGTTAGAGCTCGCTCAGGGGAGAGAGATCAGCTTCCAATCCCTGGTCAACTCGAGTTTTGGAGGTGTACCCATATACTTTTGTATCATCAGCATAGGTATTCACAAATGATCGAAGTATACTCTTAGGCAGATCATTTATGTAAAGTAGAAAGACGGTTGGTCCGATAAGCTAACCCTGGGGGACGCCTGCGTTGATTACTAGGGCCTCAGAGGACAGACCGTTAACAACTACCTTCAGGGACTTACCTGTTAGGAAGGATTTTATGATTGAGAAGACTCTTCCAGTGATTCCATCGCTAGAGAGCTTGTGCAGCAATCCACATCATGTCAAAGGCCTCTGAAATATCTAATGCGATCGTCCTTGAGATCTATTTGTTGCCTCACTGATTCTGTGAATAAAGGATATCAGCAATGGATCGGACCAATCGAAACCCGTACTGCTTGTCGCTCAAGAGGCTGTTCATTTTAATGTGATCAACAACCTTCTTGTTGATTATAGCTTCGAAAGGATTGCTAATAAGACTGAAGAGATTAATAAGTCTATACTGAGAAGGGGTTAGCGCTCACCCGCGTTATTAAATATTGGACATACACTTGACACCTTCCACAGACTTGGGGAGGATTTCTTCTTGAAGCAGTAGTTAAATAATTTCCCTAAGATTGGGGATAACACCAGATTGATATTCTTAAGAACAGCCATTAGAATTTTGTCTTGGCCAGTGGCTTTCTTAAAGTCAAGATATTATGTCTTCAGTGTTCTCGTGCTGTAATAATAATGCTACTGAGATTGTGCTCAGAGAGACGGGTGGCCCGTGTCATCTAACATCGAGTTAAAGGCAAAGATCGAGGCGAAGAGCTTCGCCTTATCTAACGAGGATGAGATGAACTGAGGGCCATTTATAATAGTGGGCACTGACGCTTTGCCTCTATTCAGAATTTGGCTGGGGATCTCCCAGAACTCCTGTGATTCAGTTTGTTTGCTTTCAACCTTGGCCTGAACTGCATTTTCTAGAACTTTCTTGCAGTGATTGCGAGTAGTTCTGGGTGCAGCATGTGTCCAACTACTCCTCTCCCTATGATAGATATTTTAGTAGTGGTTACAGTGAACTATGGCTGCAGCACATTTAAGATTTTAATTGGAATTGTTTCTAGAGTATAAAACTCTCCATTTCAGAAAGGATCAATTCTAAGACGAGGGCAACAGTAACAAACTATAAGGGAATCCTCATTATTATTTTTTAATCATTTCACTCCAAGCAAGGCAATAAAGCCTCTAAGGGCTTACTGAGTGTCAGAGAATAAGAGAAAAATATTATTAAAGTGAGAGGACAATAAAAGAACAAGAATTAAGAAGACAGTAGATAACGATTGAAAGTTTTAAAGATCAAAGTTGATTGGGAAGCATTAAGCTGAAAGAGAGTTCCACAAACACGAAGTACAACAGAAGAAACTGATAGCATAGAACTTACAGTTACATTTAGTCATTTCATCTATAAAATGATGAGACCTACACGCCAATCAAGTAATGCGCATAATTTCATAAATTTACCATAGAGGAATGTTCATTAGAACAATTACCATGAAAGTCTTTATAGAAAAGGGAAGCTACATTACGGTGGTGGGAAAGTGAGTATAGCCGAGATGTCAGATCAGGACTAATAATATAGCCGATTTTTCTTTGGGTTTTATCGATAATCTCTAAATCTATAGCAGGAGCACCGGACCATATGTGGTAGCAATATTCAAAGCATGAACAAATGGTAGACTTCTGTCAACCTGATAAATCTGTAAGACAGATTCTGGAGAGAAAGATTGTCTAGCACGTCACAGTGAATGAACTTTCCTAGCAGCAGACCTAGCAATTGATTCAATATAATCTTTCTACTTCTTATCAGCGGAAAAGGTTAGCCTGAGAAGGTGCAACGAATCACTCGTCTAGAGATTAGCATCACTCATGCTGATGGATGGCAGAAAGGGGTCTTTCAGTCAGATGATTGATAGAGAGCATCTTCGTTTTGGAGGCATTAAAATGAACAAACCAGCCCTTTCCCCGGTTAACAACAGATTGTAGGTCATTTTTTGAGATCAACTGCCAATTTGACCATACCGAACTGATCAGACCCACGATTAAAAGAGGAATAAAAAGTTGTATCATCAGCATAGATACCGAATTGAAACCTGATGCCACCAGGAAGTTCATGTATGGAAATTAGGAAGGTCAAAAGATAGAACTCTGGGGGACATCTGCAGTAATGCAGAACGACCTTGAAGAGGGGCCGTTCAAGACAACTTTCATTTCGCGATTTGAAAAGAAAGACTGAATTATTTCAAAAATTCGCCCAGAAATACCATAACCTTTCAACTTGTGAAGAAGACCGGTATGCCGCACCTTGCCAAATATCTTCGAGATATCCAAAGCAACAACCTGAGCCTCGCCATTCTTATCTAAAGCTTGATAGACTTTTTTTTAGCAATAATCGTTAAAATATCAACAGTTGACTTAGAGAAAGCCATATTGCTTATCTGAAAGAAGACCCTGCGTTATGAGATGCATGGCCAATTTAGAGTTGAGAGTTTTCCATTTTATAAAGTTCGAATCGATTGGCAATTAGCCAATGTTTTTCCAGCTATTCCAATAAACAATATGATAAATAGTGTAAATAAACAATCGAATAAATAAATAGTTTTTATTATTTTTGTTCTATCTCAATTCTCAAGAACAAAGAAAATATATGAATTCATTTTCATTTGTTTAGGTTTTATTAAAATTCTAATCATCACTTTTTAAAACTGTAAACATTGCCGAGGGGTGAAGATAGTTAAAATAATAGCGGTGTCAAGGAAACAATCGTCCTTTTGACTCTCAGAAATTTTGCGGGTACGAAGGTTAAAGATTGACCTTTTTTTAGAGAATATTTATCGCATGATATTTTAAGGATTGGCGCAAATAGCTTACAGGGTTTCCTTTCATTCAATGAAATTTAAGCAACTATATGCAATGTCAGGTCACTTTACTAGTATATTTTGGAATACAGTTTGATTTCTTTGAGAAAATGTAGGATATTATATGGATTAATGTCATGGAAGTGTTATTTCTTGATGGTTCGTTATTTTAATGCCGAAATCTAAACATAATTTTATGGTCTCAACTAAATATATTTTGAACACAATTGTATGCCTTTAACTAGAGATAAAATGTATTGTTAATTCTACTATATGATTTATTGATGGCCATTTTACTTTAAATGCATTGTTGGTCATTTTTTTAATATAAAAATATATACTTTCATAGTGTTTTGTTTTTGTTTAGGGGTTTACTATTTGCCCACAACTGGGACCCTAACATGTGCTGCCTCCTTCCGTATCAGGGTGGATCTGAGAATGATAGTAGTTAAAAGGGGATTCTACGCTCCTCAAACCTACGATCTCCCGATCAGAGGCGTTTCGGCCGAATATTGAAGTTTAGTTGATTACAGAGTATTCTCCTTTTATTTATTCATTGTCATAAAGACACTCCAACGAGTGCACAGGATCGCCTCGTCAGTGATATTATGACTTGGGGTCATGACAAGTTTCGGGTCTTGCAACATCATACTTGTTTGCCCAAGAGACCCTACCGAAATAGTACTATTCCGGCAGGCGATCCTGAAGCAAAAAATACGCCAAGCTCGCAACACATGGACTCATTAAATAACTGCCACTGCTGATCTTGAAATTGTAAATTATTATAATATAAATTCTATAAATACAGAATAACTTGACATCAATCTTAGAGAGAGCCTTTGGCGGCCTTTAAGCGAGCATTTGTAATGGTACCAAAACTTCACTTCAAGATCTCAAAACAAGAATGTTAGTCTTTTGGTATTGACTATATAAAGTATTAGTGGATTTAAATTAAACGTCATAGTAGCAATGAAAATAGGAAATGGAATGTTTCAGAATCTTTTACCTGATGTTAATTTGTAAGTTTATAGGGAATTATTTATTATTCAAAGCTGAGATTATGTATCAACCGCAAAATATTTTTATTATTTTAAGCGTATACTAGCGAACTAGTGTCCTGGCTAATCTGGGTTGAGCAAAGGAAAACAAGTTTTCATTGCGTAAAGTATTCAAAAGCCTACACTCGCCGGGACATTTCTCATGAACTACTTAAATTTGCAGGTTTGTTTACTACCTTACTCACAAATGGATTGATTCTCTCACCTTTCACAGGTTTCTTCAGTTGTTATTTTTCAACGGGGTTATGTTAAAGCACGACTTCCATACGCATTGTCCTGATCTTATTGAAGCTTTATCTAAGTATTGTCAATTCCCAACCCATTCTTGTTGCCTTGAAACGTGTGTTCGCAGATCACGTAAATCGAGTCGAATTGTCGCCACAATAACCCAATAAAAAATGGCTGTCCTTTTAAATAATGTCATGGCTGGCTGGCTGGCTGACAGCTGCCTATACTTGCGTGGGGCTCAATCGCAGTAGCAGAAAGTTGTATATATATATATATATATATATATATATATATATATATATATATATATATATATATATATATATACTGTGATCCAGCGACGCATAAGAAGAAAAGCAGAAGAAAATAATATCTGTTGCTGTTATCAGACATACAATGCAGGTGATGTTGACTCGACTCGAAGTAAAAGAAAGCAGCTGTTGATACATAATAACAAGGTTTATTCATGTATATGCAACATTTTTCAATAAATATATGTATCATAATACGTTATGGCTAACTGAGAAGAAAGTTTGTAATAAAATGTATTATGCAAATTATTTTAATACAAAAGATAATATAAAAAATGTATGAAAAAATTAAGAAAATGTTTGAATTTGTAAAAATTAATATAAAACTTATGAAAAACTAATTAAGAAAAGTTGAATGTAACGAATACGTTTTATTTAAAAAAAAAGAAGCCTGAGAAAATGAAGCAAGACGGTTTATAAAGAAACATGAATAAAAATTGATTTGTAAAAATTTTATAAAAAAATGTATCTCCAAATTGTTATTGTAAAAAAGCAGACAAAATAAAGTCAGACAGTTTAAATAATCTCTGACAAAATTTTGCAAAAAGTGGATCAACTTTGATGTTGTCAAAACCCAGCCAAATTAAGTTCCAAACGGCCGCGGTTTGAGTGGATAGTTATTCTTGAGTTTTTAACAAATGGGGATAAAAAGTTTATGCCCTTAAGGATTTTTTAATCCGCTTAGAGCTACATATTTGCTATATAAAAGGGGGTATTTTGACTGCCAAATCAGAACGTATTGACTGTCTCGAGTTTGGAGAGGATGCTATCTGTATGTAACAGAAGAGAAGAATGACTATTGCTGGAGAAGTGAATAGGAAATGATTGACCGCCTCAGGCACATAAAGTCTGCTGCTGCAAGAGGGATCACCAGACTCGGGTAAGGTAAAGAGCTGCTATCTGGGATGAGAAAGACTACTACGATTGCTACCGCTGCTCCTACTTCTACAGTTGTTGAAGAAGAAGAAGACGACGACGACGACGGCGAGGAGGAATAATTTCTCCTCGTCGTCGTCATCGTCTTCTTCTTCTTCAGCAACAGTAGAAAAAAGAAAAAGAAGATAGAAGAACCCTTAAAGATTTATGAGAATTCTGTTCACAAAAAATATATTTTTCTAAACCAAAGATATTTATCTCATTTGAATGTGAGAGTTTATCTCATATTTGAGAACGCTCGTTCCAAACATCTAAATATTTTGTCGAAAGGACTCAGAAAACCAAATACACCTGAGGTAGGTCAACCTTTCTCACCTCCCTTTGACCTTCGACAATTGTGAACTTTTCGAAGTAACTAAATTTTTTGTTACTAAGAAATTGATTTATATGAACTGTTGCTCTAAAAGAAAGTTGTTAAAATTTCTTCGTTGTTAAGGAAAAAATGTTTTTCATGAACTGTTATTTCTAATAAAAAAACGATATTTTTGCAAAGAACTGTCAATCTGCCTTGATAGTTTCGGGCGTTCAAGGGAAATTTTGTGGAAGACCTTATATTGTAATTTGTACAACTTGTATATTGTAAAAATATTTTTATTACTTTAATAAATGTTTGTTTCTTTACAAGTTTAAATTTGAGAAAGTGTTATGTCTTTTCGTTAGCGCCTTTAAAGGTTCTTGTGAAAAGGAAAATAAGAGATTTTAAATCTTTCTCCTCACCTTGCCTCCCTATCGTATATTTTCTTTTTAGTATCGAATGTGAAAAGTTTTAAAGCCGTAGAACGTTTTGAAAATAATAAAGTTAACCGAAACGAGAACAAAATGAATTTAATTAAGTCAGTTTAAAAGTCAGCATGTTAGTAGAATTGGTGTCGAAAGTTGGAGTGACAAAGGGACATAAGCTCAGAGCACGGTTCATAACACATTCCCAGCTTTTTAAAGGCTTTTGGTTTACTTTTTATTTTATTATTTCCAAACGGAAGCTCTGCGTGATCCAGCCGCAAAGAAACACATTTTAGTCATTTATCCTTTAGGTACAGAATCGTTACTGGGCACGTGACCGAATGGTTAGAACATTCGCATTCTGACCACGAGATCCGGGTTCGAATCTCACCAGGGTTGATTTGTCAGGTAGAAGACCTCGCATTTAAATGTTATCGGACTGGAGGGGTCGACTCCAGTATACCGCACCTTTTGAAAGCACCTGAAAACAATACCACGGGTTGACCCAAGCCTTGTGAGTGAAATTGGGTATACGGAACCGTTGATAGCAGTGCTAGCACGAAATCACAAGTCATCGTGGCCGAGAGCTTGATCGTGCTGGTCTTGTTTAAATTGCTGATCACGCTAGATAACACACTCTTTCCCAGAAACTGTAACTAAGGTCTGCTCAGCGTAGTTGCAGTACAAACCACAGGTGGGCTCTGTGGGTGTTGAATAAACACAAATGCGCCTGAGCAAGCGTCTGCAATAGGGATTGGCTAGCCGCCCTAGTAGACAGGTATCCTCGAATACGAGTGGCCAGCTATATATATATGTGTGTTTAAACACTAAAAAATTTAACTTTTTGGACACATTTTATATATATATATATATATATATATATATATATATATATATATATATATATATATATATATATATATATATATATATATATATATATATATATATATATATATATATATGTGTGTGTGTGTGTAAACACGAATGTGCAATGTCTGCAATAGGGATTGGATAGCCGCCCTAGTAGAAGGGTATCCTCGAATACTGTATTCTTTTTATCCACCAACTACAATTTTAATCCTGATCTCGACATTAGCGATCTTAGTACCTCTTGGAAATCTCGACTTCAATTGCTGCTCCCCTTTTTTTAAGTCACCAATTAAGATGGTACCAATTTCTCTCATATTTTTCTCCCTTCTACCAACCTCTTATTATTTACGATAAAATAGACGAGTAGGTTAGTCATCTGGGTGGCCGCTAAATTTTCGGTCAGATTAGCGACAGACACAGCATACAGGGAAAAGATAACAACGTTTCGGCATTGTATTCTCTTACATTATCTGTCTTTTACTTTTTTAATCATTTCATCTCAAGCAGGGCAATAAAGCCACTAAGACGGAAGGGGGTTAATCAGTGTTAGAGAATATGAGAAAAAATACTATTAAGGAGGGAGAACAATAAAAGAACAAGAGTTAAGAAAAGGGAAGATAACGATTGACCTCGCATTTAAATTTTTGAAGATCAAAGTTGACTGGGGAGCAAAAAGTCGAAAGAGAGTTCCCCAAGTGAAAAGTGCGATAGAAGAAACTGTTAGCATAGAACTTACGGTCACATCTGCCCATTTCTTGTGTTCATATATTATTCTCGATTGCGCAATCCAGATTACAAATTTTCAAAAAATTGTTTTTTAAAATTTTATTTTATTTTATTTTTTATTTTCAACAATTTAAAAAATCACGTCTTACATTTTGTTTTGGCTTCTGTAACAAAATCAATTTGAATGAATTTCCACAGCAAACCAGGACTCCTATCAAATATTATAAAATTTATTAATTATTTTATATTCGTGACTTAGATTGTTTGCTTGATCTATCTATCTATCTATCTATCTATTCTTCTTCCTCTTCTTCCTTTTCCTCTCCTTCCACTTCTTCCACTTCTTCTTCTTCTTCTTCTTCTTCTTCTTCTTCTTCTTCTTCTTCTTCTTCTTCTTCTTCTTCTTCTCTGTGCTATATTTCCTTTCGGATGATCATGGCATTACACCATTTCCTGTCTTTTGTAGTTCCTAATAAATTAAGTCTTTTCCTTATCTTTCCTAATCTCTGTATTGCCAACAGTTTATACAAACTCCTTAAGTTGGTCATGCACTGTATTCCTCTGTCTTTCTTGCCTTCAATATATCCTGTGAGTATCAAATTTGCAGAGCCCTCTTTTCATATTATCTATTCTCATGTTAAATATAAATGTCCTTTTTGTTTCTATTTTCATTAAAGCTTCTTTGTTGCTCACATATCCAGTCCATTGTATTCTCAGCATCCTTCTGTAGAACCACATTCCTGTTGTTTCATCTGTGATGAGAAGGTCCAGCATTCACAGCCATATAGGAGTAATGATATTACATAACAGATTTTTTTTTTGTTTCTAATGAAATTTTCCCGTTTCTTAATATTTTGCTTAGTAATTGGAAGGCATCTTTCGCTATCCGAATGTCCCCTCGGAATTCGGTGTCGCATGTTCCGTCCTCTGTTAAAGCACTTTCTAGATATTTAAAGCTTTATACTTGTTTGATTTTGGTGCCTCCAATTTGCAATTAGCATACTGAATTCTTTTTGTTGACAAAGTAATATGAAAAAAGAATATGGAAATTTATTTATATGTAAAATTGTAAATTCAAACTTTTAGATTCAAAGTACTGATTATATAGCGTTTATGAAAGAGGTTATATAAAAGTCAATTTTCGTGTATGAGGATATATAAAATCAATTTTCGTGAAAGAGGATATATAAAAGTCAATTTTTGTGAAAGAGTTTATATAAAAGTCAATTTTTCGTGAAAGAGGATATATAAAATCAATTTTCGTGAAAGAGGATATATAAAATCAATTTTTGTGAAAGAGGATATATAAAAGTCAATTTTCGTGAAAGAGGATATATAAAATCAATTTTCGTGAAAGAGGATATATAAAATCAATTTTTGTGAAAGAGGATATATAAAAGTCAATTTTCGTGAAAGAGGATATATAAAATCAATTTTTGTGAAAGAGGATATATAAAAGTCAATTTTCGTGAAAGAGGATATATAAAATCAATTTTCGTGAAAGAGGATATATAAAAGTCAATTTTCGTGAAAGAGGATATATAAAATCAATTTTCGTGAAAGAGGCTATATAAAAACAATTTTTGTTAAAGAGGATATATTAAATCAATTTTTGTGTAAGAGGATATAAAAGTCAATTTTCGTGAAAGAGGATATATAAAATCAATTTTTGTGAAAGAGGATATATAAAAGTCAATTTTCGTGAAAGAGGATATATAAAATCAATTCTCGTGAAAGAGGCTATATAAAAACAATTTTTGTTAAAGAGGATATATAAAATCAATTTTTGTGTAAGAGGATATAAAAGTCAATTTTCGTGAAAGAGGATATATAAAATCAATTTTCGTGAAAGAGGATATATAAAATCAATTTTTGTGAAAGAGGATATATAAAAGTCAATTTTCGTGAAAGAGGATATATAAAATCAATTTTCGTGAAAGAGGCTATATAAAAACAATTTTTGTTAAAGAGGATATATAAAATCAATTTTTGTGTAAGAGGATATAAAAGTCAATTTTCGTGAAAGAGGATATATAAAATCAATTTTCGTGAAAGAGGATATATAAAATCAATTTTTGTGAAAGAGGATATATAAAAGTCAATTTTCGTGAAAGAGGATATATAAAATCAATTTTTGTTAAAGAGGATATATAAAATCAATTTTTGTGTAAGAGGATATAAAAGTCAATTTTCGTGAAAGAGGATATATAAAAGTCAATTTTCGTGAAAGAGGATATATAAAATCAATTTTCGTGAAAGAGGATATATAAAATCAATTTTTGTGAAAGAGGATATATAAAAGTCAATTTTCGTGAAAGAGGCTATATAAAAACAATTTTTGTTAAAGAGGATATATAAAATCAATTTTTGTGTAAGAGGATATAAAAGTCAATTTTCGTGAAAGAGGATATATAAAAGTCAATTTTCGTGAAAGAGGATATATAAAATCAATTTTCGTGAAAGAGGATATATAAAATCAATTTTTGTGAAAGAGGATATATAAAAGTCAATTTTCGTGAAAGAGGCTATATAAAAACAATTTTTGTTAAAGAGGATATATAAAATCAATTTTTGTGTAAGAGGATATAAAAGTCAATTTTCGTGAAAGAGGATATATAAAATCAATTTTCGTGAAAGAGGATATATAAAATCAATTTTTGTGAAAGAGGATATATAAAAGTCAATTTTCGTGAAAGAGGATATATAAAATCAATTTTTGTGAAAGAGGATATATAAAAGTCAATTTTCGTGAAAGAGGATATATAAAATCAATTTTCGTGAAAGAGGATATATAAAAGTCAATTTTCGTGAAAGAGGATATATAAAATCAATTTTCGTGAAAGAGGCTATATAAAAACAATTTTTGTTAAAGAGGATATATTAAATCAATTTTTGTGTAAGAGGATATAAAAGTCAATTTTCGTGAAAGAGGATATATAAAATCAATTTTTGTGAAAGAGGATATATAAAAGTCAATTTTCGTGAAAGAGGATATATAAAATCAATTCTCGTGAAAGAGGCTATATAAAAACAATTTTTGTTAAAGAGGATATATAAAATCAATTTTTGTGTAAGAGGATATAAAAGTCAATTTTCGTGAAAGAGGATATATAAAATCAATTTTCGTGAAAGAGGATATATAAAATCAATTTTTGTGAAAGAGGATATATAAAAGTCAATTTTCGTGAAAGAGGATATATAAAATCAATTTTCGTGAAAGAGGCTATATAAAAACAATTTTTGTTAAAGAGGATATATAAAATCAATTTTTGTGTAAGAGGATATAAAAGTCAATTTTCGTGAAAGAGGATATATAAAATCAATTTTCGTGAAAGAGGATATATAAAATCAATTTTTGTGAAAGAGGATATATAAAAGTCAATTTTCGTGAAAGAGGATATATAAAATCAATTTTTGTTAAAGAGGATATATAAAATCAATTTTTGTGTAAGAGGATATAAAAGTCAATTTTCGTGAAAGAGGATATATAAAAGTCAATTTTCGTGAAAGAGGATATATAAAATCAATTTTCGTGAAAGAGGATATATAAAATCAATTTTTGTGAAAGAGGATATATAAAAGTCAATTTTCGTGAAAGAGGCTATATAAAAACAATTTTTGTTAAAGAGGATATATAAAATCAATTTTTGTGTAAGAGGATATAAAAGTCAATTTTCGTGAAAGAGGATATATAAAAGTCAATTTTCGTGAAAGAGGATATATAAAATCAATTTTCGTGAAAGAGGATATATAAAATCAATTTTTGTGAAAGAGGATATATAAAAGTCAATTTTCGTGAAAGAGGCTATATAAAAACAATTTTTGTTAAAGAGGATATATAAAATCAATTTTTGTGTAAGAGGATATAAAAGTCAATTTTCGTGAAAGAGGATATATAAAATCAATTTTCGTGAAAGAGGATATATAAAATCAATTTTCGTGAAAGAGGATATATAAAAGTCAATTTTCGTGAAAGAGGATATATAAAAGTCAATTTTCGTGAAATTCTTATTTACATAGTGGTTCACGACTTTTTCATCGTCTAACTGAATATCTTTGTGAACAGACAAAAGAACAAGTGTGTTAAATGTCTTCGCTTATTGAGCGCCTCATACGATGTTTTATAAACTTCAAAGATGGGTTGATCGCTCAACAGAACTAGCGTGCACCCTTTACGACCCCGCTCCCCTCCTCCGGTTTCATCTCAGTATTCGAAAGTACTCGGGAAAAATAATATAAAATAAATATTAACTTTGTTAAATTTACCGATAACAAAACAATTAATTTGGAAATTTTAAAAATTAAAAAGAAATATACTCCTAAGGTGTGCCATATTTATGGGATAAAGTGCTCAATATCAAAGATAGTGCGTGTGTAGATATAAAAGTGAACATTGAAATCAACACTTAGAGGCGACAGGCTGTTTCAGGCTAGACACAATCGTCAGACCACGATTGCATCTAGCATGAAACAGCCTGTCGCCTCTAAGTGTTGATTTCAATGTTCACTTTTATATATATATATATATATATATATATATATATATATATATATACCCCTCCTTACATTCTTTCACCCTATCACTCACTAATATTAAAATATTTTCCTTTTCTTTTTCCTGGATAAATTGACTCCATTTATTTAAAAAAAACTTCGGTCTGAAGAGAAAATAATTGACCTTATAAAAAATTGCGGACATTTTATTATTACATTGCTCTGTTACGTACATTGAGTTCACTTTGGATAAATGTCCTAATGGTTATCAATATTATGCTTCTCGGAGTTTTTTTCTTTCTTTCAGTAACGCTTGCATTCTTTTCTAATCACTGACATTCCCACTTTCCTCCTTTTGAAGGCACAACATGCAACAAAAGTTACAGACGATACTTGCAAAATTCGACAGTCATCAAATTTTGCCCTAAGTACTAATGTTACCATAATGATTTTCATTAATCTTTGGAGCAGTGAATGATTTTCACGACTTGTTTTGACTGGATTCCGTAATAATTATATTAACAAAAGAATTTATTTTATTCCTTTCCTGCATAATCTAACCAGAGACATACACAGAACCAAAACGATAGCGATAAAACTAATTTAGTAATCAAATTTAAGCATTTCGAGTTCAAATTCCGGCAGTGTCCATAGCGTGTTTCGCAAAAATACTTTTAAGAAATGTATGAATCTCAAGCTATAAATTAAAGCTATAAATTAAATAGCAATGCAGACTGGTCTTTCTAGTCTTGGTCGGTAGCCAGTCCAGGAAAAGAACAACTGTAAGGTTGGCAACTCCACTCAGTAAAAACCTATTTACTACAGAAACCTCAGCAGTAACATCTGGTGTAGCGAGGCTTTCTCCTTTTTTCCACAGGATAGTCTAATGACAATAAGCACGAAGAGAAGGAAGAGAACAATCTATGATTGATATTAACGATTGATTTTAGTATTTGTTATGTCACTATTAGAACAAATACAATTTTGACGTACCTATTTAACAAAACTTGCCAGTGATATCACAAAAGATGTTTATTAATTAATACCGCCTCCTCACTCTTATAAAAAGGGTTGAGAAAAACAGTTTTATTTTGGTTAATAATTGACTTGTATCATATTGTAGATAATTTTGAAATACTGATAACATCAGTAATGTCTTCTCGGCGGTGGAAAATAAAAGGCGAAGCAAAATAAAATCAGTCGCTATATGACAGACGATTCTTTGTTACAGTTGAACTATTTAATGTTATATGAAATCAACGGAGCGTGAAAGAAAAACAATAAATGTAGCTGTTACGACAGACTTAAGAAGTAAAAAATAAATGCTTGTTGACGTCTAAAAATCTGTGTAGTTGGAAATATTTGCACCGTGATTCTGTTTAGCATTGTAAAAATTGTCTTTTGGGACCTACAGTAGGGGAGGGTGTGCTTTTATAAAATAAATCTTTTTCTGTGGTTAGACGTTTGATAATATTTCCATAAAACTTACAATACCCATTAATCAATATAAAAATTAGTATGAACTTGTATTTAATGATACACGGAAAAGAATGACAAAACCTCCTACAGAAGGTAGCGAATGAGAGCGAGAAGAAGGGACTAAGCATAAACTACAAGAAGACAGAATGCATGGTCATCAGTAAAAGGATGAGCCCGAAATGCAATTTACAGATTGGGGACACTAAAATCAAGCAGGTGCGGAAATTTAAATATCTGGGAAGTGTTTTGACAGAGGACGGTAAGTGCGACGCTGAGATCCGAAGATGTAATGGGATGGTCAAAGATGCATTCCAAAAGCTAGGCAGAGTATTACAAGACAGGGGGATTTCTTTGGCAACAAAGGAAATAGTGCTAAGCTGCTACGTGAAATCTGTTCCCCTTTACGGCAGCGAATGTTGGCCGGTCTCCGCAAAGATGAAGAAGAGACTCGAGGTAACAGAGGTTTAGTTCTACAGAAGGATGCTAAGGATATCATAGACCGAACATGTGAGCAACGATGAGGTTTTCGAGGGGATGCAAACAAGGAGGAAGCATATAATTAATATCAGGAAGAGGAGCTGAAATTTCTGGGACTCGTAATGAGAAATGAGGGCTTGGAGAATTTGATACTCACAGGTCGAATAGAGGGAAAGAGAGACAAGCGAAAGCAATGCGTAACATATCACGAGGAGCTGAAATTTCTGGGACTCGTAATGAGAAATGAGGGCTTGGAGAATCTGATACTCACATGTCGATTGGAGGGAAAGAGAGACAAGGGAAAGCAATGCGTAACATATCACGCGGGCTTAAGCAAGTGTATGACAGAACATGGCCTGGGGGAAGTAGCAAAGGGACAAAACTTATTGAGAGCTACAAGGGATGGAGGATGTGGAGAGCCATGATCGCCTACGCCCTGAATGGACACGGCACATGAAAAGAAAAAAAGAAATGAAAAAAATTTTCTTCGGGTTGCATACTTACGATAAACATATGCAGGAAATATAAAGTTAAGATATAGTACAAATAAGATAGTACTAATAAGATAGTACTAATAAGATAATACTAATAAGATAGTACAAATAAGATAGTACTAATAAGATAGTACTAATAAGATAGTACTAATAATATAGTACAAATAAGATAGTACTAATAAGATAGTACTAATAAGATAGTACAAATAAGATAGTCTGTCTGCATTTCTGAGATGAGGTATTGTAATTATTTACATTGTTCGGACTGTTGTCCTCATCTTTATTGTCATATTCACGATGTTTCGGCCGTTGTACGCTCCAGCCTTCTGCAGGATCTGTCTATATTTCTGAGATGAGGTATTGTAATTATTTACATTGTTCGAACTGTTGTCCTCATCTTTATTGTCATATTCATGACGTTTCGGCCGTTGTACGCTCCAGCCTTCTTCAGGTGATTGGAATTTCGAACTGAACTCTTTCTTTCGTCTTTTAATAGCTCTAACATTTTCTCTAACTTGTTCTGATTATCATTTCTATTTTTATGATAAACGATGACAACCATCAAGCTAACTCAGCAAATGAAAAAGGCGCGCTATAATCGTTGCTTACCCCAATGCGCCTTCAGATTTCGCTGTTACCCTTTCCGTCCTTCCCAGATATTTAAATTTTCCAAAGTCTATAATGCTTTTCTTTTCTTTTCACTTATCTGTGAACGTAATTTTCTGTTTTCTTCAATTATGTTTATCTTTACATAAAAATCTTTATAGTTAAATTTCTCTACATGTTTGTTATGGTTCAAGTTCCTTGTACCACGGTGATGGTCCAAGGTAGAACCAATGAAGAATAACTCGAACACAGGTATGGAATAACACAGATATATTACAAAACAGAAATATGTACAAAGAAGTAGAAGTATTAGTAATGACTATCAGATTTGGTTAGAGTGAACTATGTTGTCTCGACAAGTATCACTATTCCAATGTCTTACAGTCATCGTCTGACACGACACTGTCTCTGACTCTGACTGACTCTGACTTTCTGTACGACTCTGAACTGACTCACACTATGTTCAACAACACGCCCACATGTGTCGAATGTGGCACAAGGCCGGTTTAATGTGGGCTCACCGAGCCCGCAGGCTCGGCCAAAAAATACCCGTAGAACCCGTATTGGTCAACCTCTCCGAACGAGGCTCTTCCCTTCGGCGGAGCCTCGTCCGGGTTCCTCTCTGCCCAGAGACAGAGAGTTCGACCGTCTAGCCGAGTCGTCCAAAAAGGACTGAACTCACACTATGTTCATTAACACGCCCACGTGTGTCGAATGTGGCACAAGGCCGGTTTAATGTGGGCTCACCGAGCCCGCAGGCTCGGCCAAAAATTGCCCGTAGAACCCGTATAAACGGGATCAGGTTGGTCAACCTCCCCGAACGAGGCTCTGCCCTTCGGCGGAGCCTCGTCCGGGTTCCTCCCTGTCCAGAGGCAGAGAGTTTCCCTCTGACTCAGAGGCAGAGAGTTCGACCGACTAGGTGAGTCGTCCAAAAAAGACTGAATCTCACACTGCTGCTTCCTACTCGAGGCGCAGTATTTATGATGTACGGAATAGTCCATTATTCTTATGGATAAGTTTCTATAACAATGTTGAAATTAATTCCGTCTGAATTCGCTTATTTTGAATGTCTCCATCCTCAACCGCAACAAGTCGTAACTGTCTCCGTGATAAACTGGTGACTAACCGTCTATTTAGGAAAGCAATAGATGAAAGTGAAGGATATGTACTTATGTTTAATAGACTATACGCAAAAGCATTTTGACTTAGGTACGAAACTGCTAGGAAAACTAGATCTAGTTGGAAAGGATGTTAGAATAATCCAGAATTTATACTGGAAGCAAACCCGCCTGCGTACGTATAGAAAATGAAGTAGCTAAACAAAAATAGAAAGGGGCGTAAGACAAGGATGTGTCTTCTCGCCAGACTTATTCAACTGCTACACCGAGGCTATTGTAAGAGAGCTGGGGACCTTATCAGGGCTTATTATCAGTAGGCATAATCTTAACAATATAACAAACGCAGATGACGGTGTGGTGATGACTAAGACGAAAAGAGAACTACAGAACCTCCTAGACCGGGTAGTGAAAGAAAGCGAGAAAAAGGGACTAACCATCAAGACAGAAAGCATGGTCATCAGTAAGAGAAAAAAGCTCAAGATGCGAGTTACAAATTGTAAATGTCAGCAAGAACGCACAGAAATTTAAATATCAAGGAAGTGCTTTAACAGAGGACGGAAAATGTGACACCGAAATCCGAAGTCGTATTGGATTAGCGAGAGAGGTTTTCCAAAAGCTAAGTAAAGTGCTGAGAAAAAGATTGCTGGGTTGCTATGCGATATCCATCTTCATATGGCAATGAACGCTGGACAGTTTTCCCGCAGATGAATAGAAAAATGGAGGCAACAGAAATGTGGTTCTACAGAAGGATACTGAGAATTCCATGGACGGAGCGAATAAGCAACATGGAAGTCTTAGACAAATTGACATTTTTTGGCACATAATGAAGACGGAGGACTTGAAAAGCCCAACCCACACGGGGCATATTGAAGGCAAGAGAGATCGAGGAAAGCAGCCCGCCACCTATCTGACGAGCTTGTGTGAATGTATAGTAGCGTGGGGCTTAGGAGTTAAAATGAGCAGTTGATTTACCAATGCCAAGAAGATTAATGAAGGATGATAATAACGAGGAAAAACACGGGTAATTTGAACAAAACAAGATAAGGAATTTATCCACGAATTTACACGCTTGAAGTAGTGTCAGTAGTTCGTTTCAGGAAACTAAATCAGAATTCTTAAAGTCCGTAGTTTTAGCATATTGTCATGAATAGGAAATGTTCATACAACAGATTAAATGATCTGACACAAAATAATATTAAAAAATGTTTAAGACAAGAGATATCGTTGGTCACTGAAGGGATATATAATTGCATACATTCAAAAGTAGACGAAGAGAGATAGTTTGAAATACTTAGATTTCTTGGATTGTTGAGAGAAAATTCTTTGAAGTGCCTCGTACTGGTTAGAGGTCGATAATATAAATAGCGAATAATTTTACACAGGCGAGTACTTCAACGCTGGTTGCGAGGAATTGAAACGAAAACTTTCACATAACTTCAGACACTCTTCTGATTAATTTAATTATTCTCCTCATTTTATATAAAAAATAATTTCGTATAGGTTCGCGAATTTCTTTCCTCCCTCTTCTTGGCGCACCGGATAATTTCTGTGAAGGCAAGGTTTTCATTGGTTCATAAACAATTTCACACGGATCCGCGAATCTCGTTCCTTCTTCTTCCTCAGTCCTTTGAATTTGAAGGGATTGGATGAAGAGAGGTATTATGTAGCACTGGCTACAAATAGATGGCGGAACGTGGGGATCCTTAGCAAACGGAGAAAAAATGCTAAGAGTTACAAGGGATAGGAAGTTTTGGAAATCCATGATAGCTCAGGCCCTGAAGGGTCACGGCTCGCAGAAGAAGAAGAAGAAGAAGAAGAAGAAGAAGAAGAAGAAGAAGAAGAAGAAGAAGAAGATAGATGAAAGTAAAAAAAAAGAAACAAAACAAAAAACATGCAAATAATAAGGAGGATATTGATTAAGAATAAAAATACAGGTTGATAGCAGCTTGTATAATTTTTTACATAGTGCTAGGACTACGATGAGAATGTGTGAAAAAGAATTATACTTGATCGTTCCGTGAAAAGGTTTCCATCGAAAAACTGGTTTTCAATTGTGCAATTAGTCACTAGTTTTCAAAAATGAATGATGGTAACATTTACCAGCACATGCAATGCATTTATTATCTATGGCATAACTGAAGGATCTTGATCGAATCGCAAAAATTCGGGAATGTTCTGAACATTCGTTTCGAATATAAATGCCTTGTATGGGTGGGCGGAGTTATCTCCCATACTTGCGCCTGGATAGAGTTTTGATTGCGTAGAAAAATATATTGTAACGTTAGAAAAATCTTAAGCATTACAATATGACCGGTGATGCCTCATCAAAAATCTCACGCGAAATAAAAATTTATAATTTTGAATGTTGTAAGGAATTCGGACAATAAAGAGTGGAGAAAATCAACGAGACGTATTGGTTTTAAAGTTTGTAATTAATTTCCCTTTTTATTATGTGGATAACAACCTTTTTTTTTCTCTACAGGGACTGTATATTAAGTCGTTAGTAATTGACAATACGTATTCCTTTTTCAATGCATTCTGGGTTTCAATTGAAAGACGCATTTCAAGTCTTAGCCAGCCAAGTGAGACGAGAGGGCAAAAATAAATGTTTTTAATACAATAAACTACTGTAAAAGATTATGTAAAGAGAGCCATTGTTTTACTGTCTTGTTAAAAACTACAGCTGTTGTGATAATGATGTGCAGGTTGGCCGTCAACTCCTCGTTTACGTTACAGTGTGACGCACCCAATGAAGATTAAACTCGTTATGTTGTAAAGTTTATGCTAGGTTAGCGTTTTAAACGTTATGCAACGTCGGGCCGCTTAAAATTATGTAAAATGTATTTGCTGTGTCTTATTTAGCGTCCACTGTTCCACTAGTGGAACATTTTAAAACATCAACATACCAGATGAGTATTCATTTTGATTATTTTATTTTTTATCGACAGTATATACGGAAAAGACAGTATGTGTTGGCTATTATGGTATGTAGGGGTTTCCTTACTCTGCTCGACGCAGCAGCAACAGGAAGTTTCTGGGGTTATGAAAGCCTTGACCAAACCCGATTTGGCCTCTTTTTCATTTCAGCTGCTTCTACATTCACGGCCAGCTGTCTCTTTCTTGTCCAACGGCCTCTATCTTACGGTCTGCTCTATTTTCCATTTCTCACTTTCAGCGGTTTCTCCCTTCGAGACTCGTACGGGAGAAGGGGGCCTTGCTACACGCAACCCTTGCTGAAAAAGACGAGGCTTGTCTTAGCAGCTTGACACTTAGATTTCTCGTTCCTCCCGTGGGAACTAGCGAATAAATCTCTCTCAACAAAAACAACTACTAGACCCAAGAACTTTGTTAACAGGAAAAACTCATTTTTCTCCGCAAATTACTACTATTTTGCACTCCGTTTCTTTTTTAACCAGGATTAAAAGCTGTGAACATTTATTTTCAAGCTTTGTGCCTTTATTCATTTCGCTCACACTGCCATGCATAAACACACACGAAATTGGGGAAATTTCCGACAGTGCTTACACAACGTGTTAAAATACAATGTATGTCTTATTAAATTATACTGAATTTCGTTATATTTTGCATGTTCAAGCAGTGAATCACCATCTTCAGGCCGAGCATTCTTCTCGGATTCTCCTGACTCGTTCCTTCGAACCGTTTCTGTCAGACATCGCTGTCGTCCTGTCCTCCAGATGGTCATCTACAAGTTGGTCAATGTAGGTGCGATGAGGTCTTCCAACCGAACTTTTACCGCGCAATGGAGTCCATAGGATGATGCCACTCGCAAGTTCTGACTTACTTCTCCAGGAGTGACCAGCTAGCCGAAGCCTTCTCTCTCTTAGCAAAACTGAGATAGGAGGAAGGTGTCCATAAAGGCGATTCATTGTTGAGTGTTCCTTCCAGCTGATGTCCAATGCAACTCGTAAGATCCTTGTGTATGTTCTGTCGAGTGATGCTTGTTGGTGTTTCGTCAGTGTCCATGTTGTTGAGCCGTAGAGCAAGACAAATTCTACAGTGGCCTTAAAGGAATCCCTCTTAAGATTGTCAGAGAGTGGTCAGACCACAAAGGACACGTAAATATGAATGCTGATCGTTATTTTAAGAAGTGGGTACAAATGAAATTCTCGGATTCTCCTCACTCGTTCCTTCCAACCATCTCTGTCAGACAACGCTGTCGTCCGGTCCTCCAGATGGCACCCAGAGTCATCTACAAGTTGGTCAATGTAGGTGCAATGAGGTCTTCCAACCGATCTTTTACCGCGCAATGGAATCCATAGGATGATGTCACTCGCAAGTTCTGACTTACTTCTCCAGGAGTGACCACTTTAAACAGCAACAACATCAAATCCATTCAGGAATTTGTTTACCTGGGCAGTAACATCCAGTTAATGTAGAGAGACATCAAAATCCGCAATGGCAAGGCTCGGGGCGTCCTTGATGGCCTGAGCACCATCTGGAAGTCCTCCCTCTCTGACGATCTTAAGAGGGACTTCTTTAGGGCCACAATAGAACTTGTCTTGCTCTACGGCTCAACAACATGAACACTGGCGAAACACCAAGAAGCATCACTTGACGGAACATACACAAGGATGGTACGAGTTGCATTAGACATCAAATGAAAGAAACACCCAACAAAGAAACGCCTGTATGGACACCTTCCTTTTATCTCAGTTTCGCTAAGAGAGAGAGAGAGGGCTTCGGCTAGCTGGTCACTCCTGGAGAAGTAAGCACTGAATACACACGAGAAATTCTTTTGTTTTTTTAAAAATAGCAAACAAAGAAACTTTGAAAAACACATAATATATTTCTTTCTTTCTTTCTAGTAATAGATAAAATTAAATGTTCGTTTATCTTGTCCGTACTCTGAGTTTCATGGAAATTACATCCATACCTCATGTGACTGGATTGTAAAGTAGAATTTATTTTCAGAAATCATAGTTTCCTTAAAAGACTTTGCTTTATGATGTAAACTTATTTGAAATTGTTAGGTTATATGTTATTTCAAATAATGTCTTTAAGGAAAAACAAATTAAGATAAGTTTACGTCCTAAATCAACGTCACTTATGGAAAATTAATTAACACCTTTTAAGAAAAGTATTTCTGATAGTAAATTTAATTTTACAATCAAGTCTCCTGTGTAGATTTAACCTCCGTGAAACTCAGAGTAAGGACAAGATAAGTGAAACCCTAATATATGGCTTTTTAAAAAAACTTAACCTCAGAATCTCTAACACATTAAGACTGTAACTAAATAGTTGGTTTAAAAATAAGTATTTGTTGTACAAATCCAGCTTTGGTATGAAGTCAAATTTACTATCAATTGTCTGCGAGACAAGCACAATCAAAGAGAGTGCTCCATTCGAATACTATACAAATAAATTGATATTAATCGATTTTTGCGCCGTGTCCAGATCATGGCTCTCTACAACTACCTATCCCTCGTGGGCATTAGCAGCGTTTCCCATCCCCAGTTCCCTCCATCCTTTCACACAAGATTGTCAGGTAGGTGGCGTGCTGTCTTCCCCGATCTCTCTTGTCCGCGATATGCCCTGAGATACTTAAGTTTCCCAAGCCCTCTTTTCTTTTTTGCCCAAACAATTTCAACTATCTCTTTCTGATTCTGAGCATAAGAGTCCATTTTGTTGCCTTTTTCTTCAAGACTTCCTTGTTGCTTACTCGCACCATCTATGAAATTCTCAGTATCCTTCTGTAGAACCACATTTCTGTTGCCACCGGTTTCCTCTTCATCTTTGTGAGATTGTCCAGCATTCATCACCATAGAATTGCACTGATGTTACATAGCAATTCATCATTTTTTCTTTACTTGCATTATTTACATTATTCAGACTGTTATCCTCGTCTTCATTGCCATATACCCAACGTTTCGGCTGTTGTACGCTACGGCCTTCTTCACGTGATTGGAATTTCGAATCGAACCCTTTATTTCATCCACCGGGGTAGATTTTTCTACTTCCACGTGACATGACGCTTCAGGATGTCTCAGTTCCCTTTAACTCAAAGAGGCATGGTACGTGGAACTAGAACAATCTACCCCGGTAGATGAAATAAAGGGTTCGGTTCGAAATTTCTAATCACCTGAAGACGGTCGGAGTGTACAACAGCCGAAACTTTGTGAATATGGCAGTGAAGATGAGGATAACAGACGGAATAATGTAAATAATGCAAGTAAGCATAATACCTCATTTCAGACAGACTTTTTTCTTTGTTTCTAACGATTTTTTTCTGTTTAGCTTTTGGGATGCATTGTTAGCTAGTCCAATACGTGTTCGGATTTCGGTGCTGTACTCTCCATCATCTGTTAAAGCACTTGCCAAATATTTAAATTTCTGTACTTGTTTGTTGTTGACATCTCCTATTCGAATTTCGCATCTTAGCCTTTTTTCTCTTCCGGACGACCATATTTTCTGCCTTCGTACAGTTGATGGCTAATCTTTTTCGTATCGCTTTCCTTTCTTGTCTCGATGCTTCTGTAGTTTTCTTTCTGTGTTTGCCACTAACAAAGTGTCATATGCGTATCTTATATTGTTACGATTACGTACCCCGCCCCTCGGTAATAACTCCTGATAGGATCTAAAGTTCCCTTAGGATACACTCGCTGTAGTGTTTTTTGACAGCTATGGGGAGAAGGCGCCTCTTTCTATTTTTGTGCAGCCACTCACTTCCTTTTCGATCCGTATCCAAACGGTTTGTTCACAGGATGAGGTTTGGATTATTCTAACATTCTTTCCGAATAGACCTAGAAAAGGACGAATCAGTGGACACAGTTAATTATTGATGTCCTAGATAGCTTCAGTATTTTCAAATATTTGTATATCATTGAATAAGCTGCTCAACTTCCACAAGCAGTATCTTTTCCCGATTGTGTAATCAATTTTTTCAACCTGTTACAACATTCAAAGCTACACATGCGCATTTAGTAATCCTTCATAAATTTTCTTTTAGCCCTTGAGATATATATATATATATATATATATATATATATATATATATTTAGGCAGCAATTTTTCATTAATGCATGTTTCATTAAATAATATAGACAAGTTTTGTCTATTTATTTGAAGTAAGTTCCTCTTTCATATTGTCAGATAAGCTTAATAACATTATAATTGAAAGACGAAAGGAAAACACCATATTGATACATGTTTAAATCCTATCTAAGCTTTCAGCTTACATAAGCCATTATCAAAGGTGACAAATAAATTTCAATATATCAAACAATACATGGACGAAACAATAATGATAGTCTGTTTTTGTTGCATGAAAATTTCAAAGCAACGACAAAATCGTGCATACGAGACGCAGAAGCGAAAATCGTATCGCAGCTCGTGACGTCACACATGACCACACGAGAGTGAAAACGAGAAGTATTAAGTATGGGAAGCCGTTGGTATAAACCAATGGCTTCTGTTATTAATTATAGGCATTTAAGAATATTTGCGGAGATTTCGTAGTTTATTTTGTTATTATTGGGCCCATCTCAATCCTAGCCACTCTATTAATGTGTCGACTGTGAGTGATTAATCCTTCTAATTAGCTGTTACCAAAATTTCTATGAAAGCAGCTAATAAAATGAACTGCATATAACTGCAAAATTCACAAGTTATAACTAAGGTTGGAATTTTACCACAAATGTAAAATATAAGAAAGGGGATATAAAACCAAAGTTAACAGTGTGTTTAAGTTAAAAATACTAGACAGAGACGAACGCTAGAGAGTTAGACGTCTGTATGAATCAGCGCATATGTTAGGCTTGAGGGCCTCCTTGCCAGACCGAGCATAGAAGTAAATACAATTAATACATTAATATATAAAGCTAGAGAAATGACAACAAGGTTTCAACAGCAGCAGCAGCAGTAGCAATAAGAAATGAGAAAATCTGTGAATTCAGTCAAGTGTGACAGCAGCAGCAGGCAGAATAGAACGTTAGTTTTAAGGTTCCAAGTTCTAGCTTTATGATTGACTCATGAGGCAATACTCTAGTGGATAATGCCATTGATTCGTTATTTTGTTGACATCGTATTCATGAGTTGTGTCCCTAGACCGAGTATTACAGACTTGGTCACAGTGGAAACAGGGTGAGCAATGATTTAACAGAAACTAAATAAGAACAAACGAGATATCCCTAGATATGGACAGCGGAACGAGTATATGCCCGTAAATTAAATAAAGTGTTCAATTCGAAATTTCCTGAAGGTTAGCCGGATCGACAGACACAGGAAGAAGGCCGCAGAGCCTAATAGCCAACACGTTGTGATAACAATAACAAAGATGAGGATATTATTCCGAATGTAAATAACTTCTCATCATAAAAATTCAGATAGAATGTCTGTTTTTAATAGTCATTTTGTTATTCATTAAAATCGCGTGAAAATATAAAATGTATTCATTTGTACATTATTTACATTATTCGGACTATTGTCCTCATCTCTGTCGCCATATTTATTACAACGTTTCGGCCGTTGTACGCTCCGGCTTTCTTCAGGTGGTTGGAATGTCATTTATTTCGCTTACTGGTGTAGACTGTTCTAGTTCCAAGTGCCATGTTTAATGGATGTCAGTTATCAGTTATTTCCTGTTAATTTCCGTCTGAAAGTTCTCCACTGCCTTAACCGGGTATCGAACTCATACTCTTTGGGTCCTGTCACTGGATCTAACCAACGCCTTTATCCACTGTGCCATGTGTCCAGTGAGCGAAATAAAGGGTTCAGTTCGACATTGCAACCACCTGAAGAAGGCCGGAGCGTACAACGGCCGAAACGTTGTAATAAATATGGCGACAAAGATGAGGACAATAGTCCGAATAATGTAAATAATGTACATAATACCTCATCTCAGAAATATAGACAGGTATTCATTTGTACTTGCTGCACGTTGGTTAGAGAGGTCGGAATGTTACGTTTTGATATTGAATTAATTCGATACATGATGCCATATGCCAATATTGGTGCGGCTTTAAAATAGTCATAACTCCAGGGTTACAATGCTCTAGATATAACAATTGTTTCTATGGCTGCAGTACATGTGATGTCTGTATTACACTGAGGTTTTACGGATCTCGTGATTGTGATGATGTAAAATTGAACAGAAGAAAAGGAGAACGATAAATAGAGAAAGAAGAAAGATTCATTAACAGAACAGCAGATTAAATAGAAGAAGGGGGAGGAGGTGTGAAGGCAATAATAATAATAAGAATAACTTTATCATGGTGGCTCTATGATAAAGTTGTTTCTCATCTGCATTGGTGCCTAAGTACGAAATATAGACTTGAAGTCAACAAGAAATGGAAGCCCCACAGGGCAAAGATCGAAAACGACCGAATGGAATTTCAATGTCCAAAAGTACTGCGTTGACAAAGAAATTAGAAAATGTATCCTTATTGATGTGACTGTTCCTGGTGACCATAATGCCAAGGTGAAACACAATGACAAGCTCAAGAAATGTATCGACTTCTATATTGAAGTTACCAGGATAGGGGACGTTCAGGCCACTATTGTCCCAGTTATCACTGGTCTATTCGGATCTATACCATGGAGAAGATCAGAATAAAACCAAGTCTCCTAATCGTTTCAGAAGTCTGCATAGCTTGGCACTGCAAATATTCTGCCAAAGGTACTGTCTGTCTGAGCTCGTACGATGATGAAGAACACCCATAATGCAAGAGACCCCCGGCTGAAGACGAAAACCGTGCCAAAGATGATAATAATAATAATAATAATAATAATAATAATAATAATAATAATAATAATAATAATAATAATGTGTTAAAAGCTGAAACCGAAAGTTTTATTCTTGCTGCACAGGACCAATCCTTGATAACTAGAAATTACCAAGCACACATAATGAAAAATTGTGTTAACCCGAAATGCAGATCCTGTGATAAATATCCAGAAGCAAATGAATATCTTGTTTCAGGTTGCACGGTGTTAGCAGCCACTGAATATAAAATTTGGTATGATTGAAGGAGGGTTGTGATATCTGCACTGGAAAATATGCAACTTTTTAATTGCAGGAAGCTGCAAGAAACTGGTATGAACATCACCCAGACCAGATTACAGAGATAGGACCTGTAATAATTTGATGGCACTTTACAATACACAACTTTTGAGCAATCAAAGCTAAACGCCCAGACATCGTGATCAAAGAGTACAAAAAGAAAATATAATTTCTTATTGACATGACAGTCTCTGCAGATTGTAATGTATCTTTGAAGATCTTCAGACAACTATCAAAACACAAGGATCTTGAAGTTGAAATCTCAAAAATCAGGCACATAAGGATATCAATAATTCCAGCCCTCGGATTGATTGGAAAAGGTTCCGATGAACTCACTGAAGTGATTCATGGTAGTCCATGGAAAAAAAATGATACAAAAAATTGTACTCACAAGTACAGCTCACATATTACGAAGAGCTTTATCTATGTAAAATTGTGTGATCTTAGAGGTATCTTTTGTTTTCATTTTGGAAAATGTCATGAAGCCATTTCTGACCTTAGATATCTAGTTGGGATCCGGAAGGAAATGTTTATACAACTGAAATCAAAGGAAATAATAATAATAATAATAATAATAATAATAATAATAATAATAATAATCATGATAATAATAATATTAATAATAATAATGATAATAATAATAATGATAATAATAATAATAATAATAACACTTTACGAAGGGCTTTATCTATGTAATTATTTTTTAATTTAAGTTAATTTTTTTGCAGTGGAAAGTGTCATGACGCCATTTCTAACCTTAGGTCCCTGGGCGGGACCCGGAAAGAAATGTGTAAACGCCAGATATCAAAGGAAATAAAAAAAAAATAATAATAATGATAATAATAATAATAATGATGATGATAATAATAATAATAATAATAATGATAATGATAATAATAATAATGATAATAATAATAATGATGATGATAATAATAATGATAATAATAATGATGATGATAATAATAATGATGATAATAATAATAATAATAATAATGATGATAATATTAATAATAATAATAATGATGATAATACTAATGATGATGATAATAATAATGATAATAATAATGATGATGATGATAATGATGATGATAATAATAATAATAATAATAATGATGATAATAATAATAATAATAATAATAATAATAATGATGATGATAATGATGATGATAATGATGATGATGATAATAATACTAAATATCCTGATGATACACCAGGCATATGGTTCTAATTATAGCTTTTCTGATCTTAAGTGGATGGAGGTGTTACATATACATGTTTTGTCTTGGTGATTTAAGATGGCATACAATAAATATCCCGTTCAGTAACACAGAATTGATTGTCAGTTGACTGACCTTAACCAATTGACCATTTCTTCTAGAGCAGGGGTTCTCAACATGGATTAAATTCACCTCCCCGGGGCGGAATTTTGGATTTTCAGGGATGATTTGTGACCACAGTAAGTTTAGTGGGAAGGAGAGCAATTATAGAATTTGGCCTGTCACCTTGAAAAGGAGGGGAAATGGCATTCTGACAAATGTTGAAAAGGGTGCATGGGGCAAGCAAGGTTGAAAACCCCTGCCCTAGAGGGTGACACTCCGTGGATCTTTCTTTATAAGTGGGAGTAGCATCATGGTTGGGTGTGGAGAGTTTTATTTTACTTTTAAGTTAAGCGTTTAGATTGCAAAGACGAATTGAGAGTCATAGCTAGATACCTGGGAATGTTCCCTTTCGGAGATCGTCTGAGCTAAATGGTTTACTTGCCCTGAAGTTCTTTCTAAATGAGCCGTACTCGAACGCTTATGCACCGCTTTTATCACCATATCGCGTACTTTTGGTCGTGATGCATGTGGCCCTTATATACTTGTCAAAATACTTTTCATCATGAGTATATCGAGCTTTGTATATTTGTCTCCCAGCGTCATTTTATTATCGTGCTGGTTTCTCACTCACTCAATATTATTATTATTATTATTATTATTATTATTATTATTATTATTATTATTATTATTATTATTATTAATAATAATAATAATAATAATAATAATAATAATGGTAATGGTTTCGTTGATAGTGACTTATCAGCTATTTCTTAATTATCTTTTGTTATTTATTTCGGCCATACAATACAAACACTAATAATAAACTTTTATTTAAATATTATTAGTAACTATATATTAATTGTATTTATGGGTAAAATATATTTTTGTGATAACAGGATTAGGTGGATTTGAATATAGTTTCATATTATTGAGAAGAAAAGAGAGAAAAGGTCAAAGAAAATCCCGTTGAAAATTGAAGTTATGTCAGAGCCTCGTGAAGCACGTCGTGTCTCCTTGGGATGCAAAACGCTTATAAATGAATATTTTACCGTTGTTGTTCATAATAGCAATAGTAAAAAAAGAAAAGAAAAAAAAGCAGGAAGAGACCTAGCCCTCTGAATGTGATGGCCCACCATATTATGGATACGCTTTGGCGCCCACGAACCAGCCCCAGAATTAACTATACTGCTGACACAAGGAAAAATATATTGCTGGGAAAACCGTCAAGCCAAATTTCCCCCATTCAGTTACACAATCAGAATGCATTCTCATTAAAATGTAGTATCGAGAATCAGCACTAAAAAAATGTACTGGCATTTTGTGCAGGCGTGTCGACTAGATCACAGGAATATACACGCACACAAGCTGAAGCAAGTATTAAGATAAAATTCAAAATTAAAAAGATGAAGGCAGAGAACAAAGTACAATATCTGTCTATATTTCTGAGAAGAGGTATTATGTACACTATTTACATTATTCGGACTATTGTCCTCATCTTTGTCGCCATATTTATTACAACGTTTCGGCCTTACAGTATCTGTCTATATTTCTGAGATGAGGTATTATGTACACTATTTACATTATTCGGACTATTGTCCTCATCTTTGTCGCCATATTTATTACAACGTTTCGGCCTTTAAATATCTGTCTATATTTCTGAGATGAGGTATTATGTACACTATTTACATTATTCGGACTATTGTCCTCATCTTTGTCGCCATATTTATTACAACGTTTCGGCCTTACAGTATCTGTCTATATTTCTGAGATGAGGTATTATGTACACTGTTTACATTTAAACTATTTAATAGTGAACAAAGTACAAGTTAAATACAAGAAAATTATAAACAAATGATTGTTCATTTCAACGATACCAATGACTGGCGAAAATCGATTGACGGGTGTTTTGATTAAATACCAGATCCAAATAGGCTTGGTGATGACAACATTGGAAACATGGGGGAGGGTATATTAACTGAAGTAGAATGGTGTTGGGGGAGGGTATATTAGCTGAGCCAGAATGGTCTTGAGAATTGCCAAAATTCGGACATTCCATTTTTTTTTACCAGTTTACATTTCTACATTTTTAAATATTCATTGAAACTATCTACTTTGTGAGGAAAACTCCACAAGTCAAATTTCTCCATTCAGTTCTCGACTCAGAATAGACTCTCATTAAAATGTAGGATCGAGAATTAACAATAAAACTTGTGTTATCACCTTGTGTAGGCTTGTCTACATACTCACATGCACATCATATATATATATATATATATATATATATATATATATATATATATATATATATATATATATATTATGAAATGGACAAAGTTCAACAATTATTTTAAGACATTTTTATGTTTATACATTCTTTTTTATAGATACAAATATGTAAGTAAATGCTCTGTTTATAATAAACAGTATTAACAACATTTACCGGCCTGAATGTCCGAGAAATTGTCATACCCTATGCCTAACCGTCATATAGCCTGTAAATGTATTTTGCTTGCTGGAAATAGTAAATTTAATCCATTAGCTGTCAATTAAAGCTAAAATGAAAGCTGAAAGCCTTTTCATTTATAAAAATTCATTTTAAAGTAAGGTATCGGAAATTAGTAGAGGTACCGACATGTATTAACACAAGGAATTACATGTGACGAAAGAAAAACCCCAAAAAAACCCCCATTAAACTAGGTATGATAAGAATGTGCTTGTGTGTGTGTGTGTGTGTGTGTGTGTGTGTGTGTGTGTGGTGCGCGTGCGTGTGTGTGTGTTCATGTGTGTTTCTGTGCGTGTAACAAGTGTGTGTGAAAGAGTACAAAGTCAAGAGAGAAAACCATGAAAATGAACGTGCACCAATGGGGGACACTTTACGGCTACATCTGAAAGCCAGAGCAAAAAAAAAAACTGTAAAAGAGAGGCTAGGGAGAGAAATGCACACTTTTTCATAAGCTTAAAGAGCGCCCCCTAACGACGTTTTTTTTGGCAAATTCAAGTGGGATAACCCACAACTATAAATGTTATTTTTAGTACATATGTTTCTTTTTGTTATTTTCTTAAACAGTGAAATTAATAACAACCGGCATAGATTGAGAAGTCTTACGAAAGAAAAATTCTGCCTCCAAGATGAATAGAACCTGCATCCTTTTTTTTTTTTTAACTCAGGAAAATCACTTCTGAAGCCGAAGAGTGCTCCTACCATTTCGGCTACGGAGCTAACAATATAAGAATAACATAAGGCGTATTTTACGCGGTGAAACTTCTACGAATCTATACCTGCTAGCTTCAGTTTCGTATTCGAAACCTAAACAACATTATTTTTTGGAAGGATTTTTTTTATTCTACGTAAAATTTACTTTTTAATAAAATAAAAAAAAAATATAACAAAACAAAATAAAATAACAGGAGTAAAACTCAAACACGTGTAACCATAAAGTTCATAGCAATAAGATATAATGCCGGATAAAAAAATCCTTTCAAAAAATTACTCATTCTGTTTGTTGCTTCTGGTTTTCTCTTTCTGAAAAAACAAAACAAAACAAAAAAAACAAAACAAAAACAAAACAAAAAACAAAACAAAAAACAAAACAAAAAAAGAAAAAAGAAAAAGCATTCCTATCTTCTTTTACATCCCAACGTTTCTTTTCCTTTCGATTCCTAGAGTTATTTTTATCTCCATGTCAAACATCTGGCACATCCAATCCTCAGCCAGTTGACGAGTACTATCTTTCTTTCTTTCTTTCTTTCTTTCTTTCTTTCTTTCTTTCTTTCTTTCTTATATTTGTTTTTTTAATTGATTTCCACCTTTTTCTTCCTTCCTTCCTTCCTGATTATGCCTTCTTCCTTCTTTCTGTTACCGCTTTTTAGCGGATATTTTATTCTTTCTTTCTTTCTTTCTTTCTTTCTTTCTTTCGTATTTGGCCATATCACCTTTGGTCATTCATAATGTCCATTGGTCACTGTCCAGACGGGTCGTTCCTTCCTGGTTTAAATTCAAACGCTTACATTCATCTTGCACATTTGCAACGAAAACTCGAGAGAAGTAGAAGATGATAGCCAATTTGTTAGAATTCTTTCAGTGGGAATCATGAGAACTACAGTTCAAGTCCTAGTGTGGAAGGAGATGAAACACATTCGCTAGAATTAACCCAAGAAAAAATTCCTTCAAAGTTTGATTTTATTAGAACTGTCCTCTGCATCAGCATAACAACTCCAAGAAAATCAGGATGGTGTGTATTAATACCCCTTGACCCCAAACACATTTTATGCAGGTATTTTATTATTTATAACTTTTTCCGTATACTAGTCATGTCGACATTTTAAAACAAGTGAGGCATCAAAAACAGTTTTAAATTTAAATTTTGAATTACTTAATTTTTTCAATGGTACATGCGCATTTCCAGCCACACAGTAATTAGCAACCATAGTCGCAGTTTTCTCTTTTGAACGGAACGAAATATAAGCTTTTATTAAAAGAGTTTTTGGTCTTATGAATGTAGCCACTATATTGGTAATTGGCTGAGAGAAGTTTCACACACACACACTCACGGGCACGCAAACGCGCACGCGCGGACACGCACACTCACAGACACACACACACACACACACTCTCTCTCTCACACACACACACACTAACACACAGACACACACTCACACACACACACACTCTCTCTCTCACACACACAAACACACACGCACACTCACAGACACACACACACACACGCACACTCACAGACACACGCACATGCACACTCTCTCTCTCACACACACACACACACACACACTCTCTCTCTCTCTCTCTCTCACACACACACACACACACACACACACACACACACACACACACACACACACTGTGACGTGGCCATCCAATCAAATTTACGCGTAAAGAGCGTCATGGAGTAGAGGCTAACAGGCTTTTCTCCAGAATATTATTAAACAAGTGCGTTCGATCTTTACCGAGTGTCTAAAATGTGTGACCTTGTGCCAGACTAAGCCAAATTTAGTAGAGATCAATATAAGGAGACTATATTCCTCGCCGTAGAGCAGTTGTTAGCAGGTTAATCTGGTAGTCGAATACGAATTAGCAAGTTACTCGTTCAACCCATAACTCACCGGTTGCACTACCTTTGTGACCTTGTGCCAGCCTAAGCTAATATTAGTAAATATTAGTACACGGATAAACGTATAAACCTCACATAATTTCAGACATTATCAGCAATAAACAATCACACATAAACGCATTCCCATAAAGAAACATTCACATGTTGACGCATTCACATATGGAAACATTCTCATATAGGTAACTATGTGGAGGTGTAGAAAATATTAAAAATCAAGCGGATTTTACAAGCACTAGCATGAGAGTGACTTTTATATAAGAAGGAAATTGCTTTTTTTTTTAGTTTTTGTACTGCCGAAGCAAGTACAAATGATTTTCTAACACTTTCGTTCACTTTAATATTACACGCATAGTGGCACTGCACAATCTGAAGTCAGGAAAGAAAAAACAATAATTACGATTGCATTTTAGCCTTAATTGCTTCCTTGAATACAGTGTATATAAGAAATATATTGATTTTCCTTATCTCTGCCCACTTGCTTTACCGTAATTCTATTTAATCTTTTGTAATAGCAAACTAAATTTTTCTAGTTGTAGGTGAAAGAGATGATTTAGCAGGAATTTTGCATTGATGGATGTAAAATTGGATTTTTTTCAGTTTCCGCACTCTGTGCGTATTGGCATTGAAAATCAGAAATAAAGGTATTGTCATTGGTCAGACAAGTGTCACTGACGTAATATGGTTATTACGTGTATAATCTCTCTCTCTCTCTATTTATGTGTAACGTTATGGAGAAGAGTGACGAGAACAAAAAGAAGCAGATAAATAGTTTCGCTGCAAGACTTACGGCCAGATCACGTTGAAACACCGGTTCCCGTACGATCACAGAAGTTAAGCAACGTCGAGCCTGGTTAGTACCTAGATGGGTGACCGCTTAGGAATGCCAGACGTTTCAAGCTTGGATGTGCGGATGGTGCAATGGATAATGTCTCGGAATTGTTAATCAGTGAGCCGAGTTTAAATTCCAGTCAGGTTCGTTATATTCAATTACGCGTAAATACTCTTGGGAAATGTATGAATCCGCCTCTTCTACCCCCAGCTATGGATTAATTAGTAAAACTTGTATCACGAAAATCATTATTATCTCCTGCACCCCCCCCAAATGTGTTGAAAATATTTAGATTTCGGCATTAAGTAATCCATAGAGGTTGATATCCCGCTAAACAAAAACAAGCAAACTAAGAAGACGACACGAAGTGTAAATTTTCAATCTTTGGACCATCATTATTGCTATTTCACATATATCAATTATCAGATTATGGCCCGGGCGCTATTGCTTAACTGGTGTAAATATTTATTAAACCAGTTAATTCTAGCAGTAGTAATAATCCTTTCGAGCTAAACGGGTACGGTTTCGAGTACCGCTTGAAACTTATCATTTAATTCTTATCTGTTTACTGACGTCCATTGACTGTTAGTCTGAATAATTATGATGAAAAACAAAGGTAAATAAAACGAAAAGAAATACTAATCAAACATTAATCAATTGGCCCTGATCTGGCATCTCTCTCTTACAGACGTGCCGTCGCCTCCCTCTGTCTTTTTTACAAATACTCTCACGGTAACTGCTCCGATGAGCTGCTTTCGCTGGTTCCCAGACTTCATGAATTTAAGCGTTCTACTAGGCTGGCATCTCGCTCACACCCTTTCACTGTCGAAACTGTTAAATGTAGCCGTCTCTTCTACTCCAGTAGCTTCATATCTCGCACTTCTCGTCCGTGGAACTCCATCCCTTTTTCCTGTTTCCCTGATAGCTATAATCTCCAACTATTCAAATGCAATGTCAATCGACGTCTCTAGATGCCTTGATCTATCCCCTAACCTTCTCTTCATCCTTTCCTCTATCACTCCTATTTGGTCTCACTCCAATTCTCTGTAACCCTTTGCGTGCTAGTGGCTTCCCGCCTTACTTGGGGTGAAACGCTTAAAAAAAATAATTAGTCTTTGGTTGCGTCAAAATCTCTATTACCGTTCATTAATATCTGTTTAGTACTTTTAAAACCACCGATACATATAAGCTATACGTATATATCAGATATATAAGAGTGCAATTGTGCCGGGATATTTTTATTATTGAATCCCATGAGAAAACTTATATATATTGAGCTACATAATCTTCGAATATGACATACGCATATTTCTGAAATACTGAATATTAATATTTTTTTAAAAAGAAACCGTAAACATTTAAAAGTATGAATATTAATAAAAATATTAATAAAATATTAATGACACTCGACCTTTAATATAGCGATTTACTAAGCGTAGCTTAGTTGTAAGCACAAGGCCGAAAGTATGGAGCAATTTAGTGAGGATCTGAACTCACTTCTCTGTTGTAATCGATTTAGCGAGACAAGCTTGTTAACCATTGCATCAAGTCAAATTGCTGAACTTTTAATATAATATGAAAAAGTTACGTTAAACTACAAGGAAGTCATTAAATGTCTATTCTAATAATTTGCACCCGCTGTATATAAAGTTTAAGAGCAAATCATCGAGCAAAAAGGGATCTGTAGTTTTGAAGTAAGATATTGACAGTTTTATGCTGGGAGTATTAAAATTTACACTATCCAAGCGGTGTAAAAATCAATAGGTAAGAATTCCATGTTCAAAAGTGAGAACCCGGTGGTTAAATCGTTTGACTAACTTTTTGCTTCTTTACCAAGATGTGATCAACTTTTTTTTTTTTCTTTCTTTCTTTCTTTCTTTCTTTCTTTCTTTCTTTCTTTCTTTCTTTCTTTCTTTCTTTCTTTCTTTCTTTCGTTCTTTCTTTCTTTCTTTCTTTCTTTCGTTCTTTCGTTCGTTCTTTCTTTCTTTCGTTCTTTCTTTCTTTCTTTCTTTCTTTTACACACACACACACACACACACACACACACACACACACACACACACACACACACACGATTTCACATTGCACTTGCTCTTACATCTGAGTGGTTCGAATTTGATAGTTTTGATTAATGTAGTGGATTTTTACAATAGCCACTACCACCATAAATAATCCTTTTGATATTTTCCCTCATTTTTTCATATCTTTTTTCTTTTTATGTGCCGTGTCCCTTCAGGGCGTAGGCGATTATGGCTCTGCACTTCTCCTTATCCCTCAATAAGTTTTGCCCCTTTACTACTTCGCCCAGGCCATGTTTTGTCATCCACTTGCTTAAGCCCGCTACGAATGTCATACGTTGCTTTCCCTTGTCTCTCTTTCCCTCTATTCGACCTGTGAGTATCAGATTCTCCATGCCTTCCTTTCTCATTACGTCTGACAGAAATTTCAGCTGCCTCTTCCTGATGTTAAGTATATGCTTCCTCCTTGTTTGCATCCTCTCCAAAACCTCATCGTTGCTCACACGCTCGATCTATGATATCCTTAGCATCCTTCTGTAGAACCATATCTCCGTTGCCTCGAGTCTCTTTTTCATCTTTGAGAAGACCGTCCAACATTCGCTGCCGTAAAGGAGGACAGATGTCACCTAGCAGCTCAGTACTCTTTTCTTTGTTACTAAAGAAACCCCCCTATCTCGTAATACTCTGCTTGTTTCCATGTCACCAGAGCTTAATCATTCCAAATCACAAATATCTGAAAGACAAGTTATATGTGGAGGGGAGTTCAGTTTACGATGTAAAATTTTTTTGGATATATTATTATCAATTAAGAATTCCAGATTACGAATTTCAAATTTCTTTTTACATTTTTAGAAATCACGTATGAACATTTTTATTTTAACTTCCATAGTGGGGACCAATTTTCATTGAATTTACATAGCAAACTATTAACCCCTATTAACTTTTACAAAAATTAATATGTTTTTTTAGATATTTGTAACCCGAAGTGATATGAAACAAACTGAAATAAGTATTATTTTTGGACGTAGTGTCTACTAGTGTACAACTCCACCATCTGGATCTGGAGTGACGTTTACTATATAAGACTAACAAGTGAAATTACTTTTTGTAGAGACTATCGCATTTAAATATTCTTTGCTTTACAAACACCGTGGATCTTAACTAAATTTTAACAAAATTTAGTAGTTAGAAAACTAGAACTTCGTTAACCGGGATAGATGGGCAATCTCTAGATTAACAGGAAGGCAAATGCAATCTGTTTTACTATAACCGCTGTAAAACCGGAGAATGCTTTAATATCGTAGTGTAGCGTTGCTGACGAAGAAGTTTGAAATTTTATCCTCAGTAGCGGACGATTAAAATTCTTGTTCACTGTAGTGAAAAAAAAATAAGGCATAGTCGATTCAATTCAATGATTTCTTTTATTCTGATCTAAATATTTCTAGAATATTGTTTATTAAGTGTCTGACGAAGCAGTTTTCTGGCATTGTCGTTCACTTGTTATAACATATATACAATTTAGTTTATATTTACGACAGGTGATTTGCATAGATGAATGTTGTTACATCAAATACAGATTTTCAAGTTGGTGAAACTAGGAGATACACGTCCTATATAAATTTAACTGCCATCATCACCATCATAATCAGCAGCATCAACAAGAAAGGAGGCTGTAGCCTGATTCATTTGGCCGCTGAATATTTTTCTTTCGTCATCAAAAAAGTAAACACGTGATCAACATGACGACCAATCGTTGGCTATTTTTATTTCGATCCTCCACATTCATTTTTCTCTTTCTGATTTGTATGATTGACGTTCAAGGAAAAAACAGTACAATTTCGAACGATTGCGACAGACACGGTTATATCGTATATCTATACACCCAGTGGAAATCGAATCATTGGCCAAGGGAAATATCTTCTCGCTGCATCGGATACATCTTACTACAATGGGCCTACCAAATGAAAGGAGCACTGCACGGTAAGGGCAAAAAAAAAAAACCAACAAAAAACAAACAAAAAAATATATAATTCAATAGTGAAGCTAAAATAAATCTAAATCGATTTACCAACTGATTACATACACTGATAAAATGGCCGCAATCTTTTGAGCGGCAGCGAAAGACTTTGGCCACTTTAAACTATTGTAAATTTATAAGTACGAAATTTAGCATGACATTTTTCTACTTGGGCCCTGCTGTTATCATTTTAATACCTAATTATTATATTTTTTAGCGGGTGTTCTTAATGATTGATTGATTCATTTTCTGCGGTTTGTCAACCCTTTGCAGGTTTGTCTATATTTCTGAGATGAGGTATTATGAACACTATTTACATTATTCGGACTAATGTCCTCATCTTTGTCGCCATATTTATTACAACGTTTCGGCCCTTTAGTATCTGTCTATATCTCTGAGATGAGGTATTATGAACACTATTTACATTATTCGGCCTATTGTCCTCATCTTTGTCGCCATATTTATTACAACGTTCCGGCCCTTCAGTATCTGTCTATATTTCTGAGATGAGGCATTATGTACACTATTTACATTATTCGGACTATTGTCCTCATCCTTGTCGCCATATTTATTACAACGTTTCGGCCGTTTAGTATCTGTCTATATTTCTGAGATGAGGCATTATGTATACTATTTACATTATTCAGACTATTGTCCTCATCTTTGTCGCCATATTTATTACAACGTTCCGGCCCTTCAGTATCTGTCTATATTTCTGAGATGAGGTATTATGTACACTATTTACATTATTCGGACTATTGTCCTCATCTTTGTCGCCATATTTATTACAACGTTTCGGCCGTTGTACGCTTCGGCCTTCTTTAGGTGGTTGGAATGTCTAACTGAACCCTTTATTTCGCCTGCCTTATGTGAAGGGGTGATCAGAGAAAATGCAAAGGATCTGTGGTCCATATAACATCAGGACAACCATCAAAATCTTGACGACACTTCGCAGATATCTCTCCTGAGTAAGACCCCATAGAAGAGAACATGACTAAAGACTGTGTGTACGCTATCCTGCGGAAAGAAATATAAAGGGGAGACAGGCCGCCCCCTTAAGGTAAGGCTTCAAGAACACCAGAAAGCTGTAACACGAGGGGAAGTGGAAAATCAGGCGTGGCTGACCACATATGGAGAGAGAAGGGAAATCACCGCCCTCAGTGGGATCAGGTTGACATCATAGACAAAGAACACCATTGGAAAATTCGTAAACTTAAGGAATCAGCACATATGCTAGGCCACAAAAATCTCCTGAGTCGACCAAGCATAGAAATGAATACAAGATGGGAACCAGTAATAAGGAATGTCAGAGAAAAGCGATAATAACAACAACAATTGCAATATGAGCAACTGGTAAAAACATGCAATGATAACAGCAAAAAATTTCAATATGAGCGCTGGTAAAAAATGATTGCTGAAGACATTAGATTTATAATACCCAGAAATTCGTACACAGATGTCCTCAAGGACATATGACACAGTGGATTGAACCCCCTCCAAAAAAACAAACAAAAACAAAAAAAACGTTGGTTAGATCCAGTGACAGGACCCAATGAGCGTGAGTTCATTACCCGGTTAAAGCAGTGGAGAACTTGGAGAGGGGAATAAACAGGAGATAACTAATAACTGACATCCATTAAACATGGCACGTGGAACTAGAACAGTGTATCCCAGTGAGCGAAATAAAGGGTTCAGTTCGACATTCTAACTACCTTGCAGCTCATGGCAATATAGTGAGATTCAGTAGAGTGTCTGACTAGTGAGTGTTAATCTTTAACGTTGTTTCATTGAACAGATTACGTACTGCGCTGGATTCTATATTCATAGACTATGTTGAACATGGCCAACAGCTTTATCGTCTAATCCGGGAGTTTTGTCCCGACCAACCAACTTCAGCGCTTCCCATATTTCAGACTGTGAAGGAACCCTCGCACCCAGCTGCTGCTTCGAAGCGGGGAATCTGAGCATTTGTAGTCACGGCCCGCTTGTACGGCAATGTGCTGCCCGAGAGATGTGTGTCGATTGGATGTGTATTTCGAGCCTCCTCTGCACGCAATTCACCGGCCATATTCGCTACTTTGGAAGACATTCTTTTAAAGCTAGCTCTAACTTCAAGAGCTTGATCCTTCTTGATAAGCAAGGCCAGCTCCATCCCAGCTAAAGCTACTTCCCCACTATTTCGGGATTTGATCGTCCCATCAACTTCCGCTTCACCTCCCGTCCGCACTGCTAATCTAGCGAGATTGAGTCAGCGACTCAACAGCAAACAACTTAACGTTGGATTTTAATATATCCCAACACTTATTCCCAACAACAGCCCCGGCAATTCCTGCTGTAGCATTAGTAGCAGTGGGCTTGGATATCTCACTCACCAAATAATGATGCATTCAATTTCCAGTAGCTAGACATCCTAACCTTAGGCTTATCTAAGTTTACACGAACCTGGACGAGCCTATGAGCAGAGTAAAGTAGAGAATAAAAACTTGGAAAACCTAAGAGCCCTATATCGACTCTCTTAATTAGAACTCAGTCGAGGTAGCTAGAACGCAACACCGAAGTCGTGTCACTCCTATTAGTCAAAATCCGCACCACCTCTCGAGGGTGCTCATTACGATATCTCTCAACAAGATCGAAATTGTTGATAAAGTCCCGAAATGGCTTTACATCTGAGTTGTTAGTACCCGATCTTTATTCGGACATTCGGGTTGCTAGTCCAAAATTTACCCATTCCCCAAAAGTTTTTCTCAGCCGAGTCTCTATCCGTAGACAGAGCCCGGACTGAGTCCTCCTCTGCCCGAAGACAGAGGTCTTATCAGTCGCGAGCCAAGTAGAAAATTGCTTGACTAGAAACGGATAGGTATTTACCCAGTTCCCCCACCGAGATAAGATGTGACACAAGGTCCAGATTTTTATGGGGTACCCGAGCATTTCCACTCGGACCATTGGTCAAAATTTATCCAGCTTCCGCATTTGCGGGATTGGGTACAATTCTTGTCTTTTTTTCTCAACCGAGTCTCTATTGGTAGACAGAGCCTCCTCGACTGCCCAACGACAGAGCCCCCTCGACTGCCCAAAGACAGAGCCTCCTCGACTGCCCAAAGACAGAGCCCCCTCGACTGCCCAAAGACAGAGCCTCCTCGACTGCCCAAAGACAGAGCCTCCTCGACTGCCCAAAGACAGAGCCTCCTCGACTGCCCAAAGACAGAGGTCTTATCATTCTGCCTGGCTCGAAACTGCTAGGTATTTGCCTAACATTCTCACAAGGCAGTATGTGGGCGATTCCTAGCCCATAGGTTTGGGCAAAAAATTCCCTTAGACTCCGCATAGACGGGGCTCGGGTTTGTTTACCTCCCCAGACGAGACTCTGCCTTTAGGTATAGCCTCGTTTTGGTTCCTCTCTGCCTGAAGGCACATAGTTCGACAAGCCCGGCAGTGATCTGCTACCAGTCTTGGAGCTCTTTATAATTATGGACTATTCATATAGCCACCGGAGGTGCACTATTTATCCCATAACATTTTCGCTGGTTTATATTTATGGTCGTCATCACTATTCTTCATCTGGGCTTCTTTGGAAATTTTCCCCAGAATTTCAAGAAATGACTAAATCTAGGGTTTGTATGTAAGAATTTTCACTCTATGTAGTCAAATAACGGTGCTATTGCGAAGTCAGTTGGCTGAAAACTTTTGTATAGTCATTTTAATATTGTTTTATATCAGGTGATCAAAATTGTTTGCACATATAATTTGAGAAGTCATTTATATTCAGTGGATGTCAATAGCGCTCAACCTGATACAAGATGGCCAATTGTTTCTGGACATTTATCACAGAATCTGCATTTTGGGCTAACACCATTTTTCAGTAAGTGTAAAAAACAATCTGAAGATGGTCGAAGATCACAACGGCCAAATAATTGTGATAAAAACAAAAAAAAATCGAGGTAATATTGTGCGGATGTGGGATTGTCATTGATTTAAAATTCTTAAAATGTATTGAAACAGTGAATGCACATCTCCAGTAGCTGCTAAGTGTTCATAAAATCTTGGTCCTGGTCAATAAGTAAAAATGTTTTCCTCTTGCATACGTTAAGAATAAGACAGGACACATGAGACATTTTTGGACTCAGTGGGGAGTGGTTCTAACCCCGTGCGCCATATTCATCCATCCTTGCACCAACCGATTATTACCTTTTTGGATCACCGCAAAACAATTTGATGTAGAAAAATCTCTCTCTTTTTTTTTTTTTACAGTGATGTTCACCCTGTACAAGTTCCAGGAGTTACTCGAGGTTGAGGGTTACAATAAGAGGAAGTTTCTCTCTATATTTCTGAGATGAGGTATTATGTACATTATTTACATTATTCGGACTATTGTCCTCATCTTTGTCGCCATATTTATTACAACATTTAAATAAAGGGTTCAGTTCGACATTCCAATCACCTGAAGAAGGCCGGTGCGTACAACGACCGAAACGTTGTAATAAATATGCCGACAAAGATGAGGACAATAGTCCGAATAATATAAATAAGAGGCAGTTTATATGTATAAAAATGGAAGATAGCGTTTAACCAGAGACTTGAACATGTTAAGATTGTAGTGATCAGGTAAACATCCACTTGGGAGTCAGTTCCACAGAATATTTTGTGAAGTCATTTCGCATCCTTCCCTTTCATTGAGAAACAAATTCTGCAACAAAATTACGATAATTACGATTGGAAATGATTCGGACAGGGCCAATATTTCATCTGTAGAATATGCGATGTGAAATATCAGCTTATAATTTTGCAATTATTAGAAATTCACAATAGTTTAATGTCACCGAAAACATTTACATGATACTGTATTTTTAATGTTTATAAATTCTTTCAAGGGGATCTGACATAACGCAGTAGTCAGCAAGCTAGTATTGCTTGAGTCTAAACTATTCTCGTTAGCATTATCCAGTTTAGTGGCTTTGATTCATATATTTGGCTCATTAGTGCAAATGTCTTTATATCTTTTCATATATTCACCCAGGGAACGGCAAAAACGAAGTTATTATTGTGGAAGTAAAAATATCGATAAATATGTAACAAAGTGTAAAAGAAATAAGTAAAGTTTAAAATATTCCATCTATTTCATTGATTTCAAATTTTATTTTTATCAAAATGTCTTTTTATTTTTTGATTTACTGACATAAGGAGTCATAAATAATTCCCTTTTTTGTTTATCTACATTATTCTTCAAAAAGTACACTTTCACACACACACACACACACACACACACACACACACACATATATATATATATGTGTGTGGAAAGAGAGAGGATGAAGTAACAAGATAGAAGGGCGTTTGCTTGATTGTTATGTTTTCTACGGTTTATCAACCCTTTGCAGGTTATTTAAAGCCAGAAAATATTTTAGGTTGTAAGAACGTTTTGGGCGATAATAATGATTTAGTGCTACAAGTCTTACTGATTAACCCATAGTTGGGGAAGAAGGAGTGGATCCATACCTTTCCCAAGAGTATTTGAGCGTAAATGAATAACAACGAATCCAACTGTAATTGGAAATCGGATCTCCAATTAACAATTTCAAGTCGTTACCCATTACATCACCTGCACATTTAAATTTACTGCACTTGGTATCCCCAGGTGGTCACCCATTTAGATACTGACCAGGCCCGACGTTGCTTATTTTCGATAGAAGAACGGAAAAATGAGATAGATACTTAGAAGGGTCAATAACTCCGTATCCTGGCACTTACTTATTATATAAATATTAATTGCAAATTTTGTATATTGTTTGATTTACGATTTTGATTTGTTGCTAAAATATATCCTTTTTCATTATTAATCTATCAACGGACATAGATAGATAGATAGATAGATAGATAGATAGATAGATAGATATAATTAGGATGTGATCGATAGATAGATTCGAACAGGATGTGGTGGATAGATAGATAGATAGATATGAACAGGATGTGGTAGATAGATAGATAGATAGATAGATATGAACAGGATGTGGTAGATAGATAGATAGATAGATAGATAGATAGATAGATAGATAGATAGATAGATATGAACAGGATGTGGGAGATAGATAGATATAATTAGGATGTGATCGATAGATAGATTCGAACAGGATGTGGTAGACAGATAGATAGATAGATAGATAGATATGAACAGGATGTGGTAGATAGATAGATAGATAGATATGAACAGGATGTGGTAGATAGATAGATAGATAGATATGAACAGGATGTGGGAGATAGATAGATAGATAGATAGATAGATAAAATTAGGATGTGATCGATAGATAGATTCGAACAGGATGTGGTAGACAGATAGATAGATAGATATGAACAGGATGTGGTAGATAGATAGATAGATATGAACAGGATGTGATAGATAGATAGATAGATATGAACAGGATGTGGGAGATAGATAGATAGATAGATAGATAGATAGATAGATATGAACAGGATGTGGGAGATAGATAGATAGATATAATTAGGATGTGATCGATAGATAGATTCGAACAGGATGTGGTAGACAGATAGATAGATAGATAGATAGATATGAACAGGATGTGGTAGATAGATAGATAGATAGATAGATAAGAACAGGATGTGGGAGATAGATAGATAGATAGATAGATAGATAGATAGATAGATAGATAGATAGATAGATATAATTAGGATGTGATCGATAGATAGATTCGAACAGGATGTGGTAGACAGATAGATAGATAGATATGAACAGGATGTGGTAGATAGATAGATAGATAGATAGATAAGAACAGGATGTGGGAGATAGATAGATAGATAGATAGATAGATAGATAGATAGATAGATAGATAGATAGATAGATAGATATAATTAGGATGTGATCGATAGATAGATATGAACAGGATGTGGTAGATGGATAGATAGATAGATTGATAGATAGATAGATAGATAGATATAATTAGGATGTCATTGATAGATAGATATGAACAGAATGTGGTAGATTGATAGATATATAGATAGATAGATATGAACAGAATGTGGTAGATAGATAGGTCGACCATAACATTGAAATCGTCTGTTAGTGTATATCATCTTTATTCTTCAATGAATAACAGGCAATTACATTTTATCTCAAATATGTCACCATTATTTGCAATGACTTGTCATTTATCTTCAATAGCTTTTGAGTAAAAATTTCACAGGTTTTTATGACATCCGATTCTTCATGCGATCTTGTAACTTCTCAGTGTGTGGGGGTGTGGAACAGTCTGGTTAGATTCAATGCCTCGAAAAGCAAACTCCTTACATTCCATCATCATTGATCGTACACAGAACTACCACCAGTCACGATGAATAGATGCCTGCTCGGTGAGACTCCATGCCTTTAGCGACTATTGGGCCTTAAACTCATCTTAGACCTCAAGTGCAACTCGTACATACAATCCATCGCTAAAGATGAGGGGAAAATGGTCGGTTCCCTCAACCGCTCCAGTAGGTACCTGACTCCTTTTTCTATCCTCTACCTTTACAAGAGCCAGATCAGGCTCAAAATGGATTACTATTTGGGCGGGAGCTACCCAGTCCTCACTTTCCAGTCTCCAGTCCAAAAGCGTCCCAGAGTCCTTGCGGGTGACAAATTATTTTCCACCTTCCAACCTCTCTCTCATGGGTATGGGGAAAGCCTATATCGTTACTTCCATGAAGAGTGCTCAGACGAACTACATTCCTTGGTGCTGCCATGTCTAATCTTCATGGCTAGGAGCCGCCACGCCACTCACATTGTCGTGAACCACTCTCATTCCCTCCGTATGACATTAGTGAGAAGTAAGTTTCACCCGAAGAGCTTCCTTCCGCAAACCACTGTTATGTGGAACTGACTCCCAAGTGGATGTTTACCTGATCACTACAATCTTAACCTGTTCGTCTAGGGTTAAACGTTATCAACCCTTTTTATACATATAAACTGCCTCTTATTTACATTATTCGGACTATTGTCCTCATCTTTGTCGCCATATTTATTACAACGTTTCGGCCGTTGTACGCTCCGGCCTTCTTCAGGTGGATGGAATGTCGAACTGAACCCTTTATTTAAATGTTGTAATAAATATGGCGACAAAGGTGAGGACAATAGTTCGAATAATGTAAATAGTGTACATAATACCTCATCTCAGAAATATAGACAGATACTGAAAGGCCGAAACGTTGTAATAAATATGGCGACAAAGATGAGGACAATAGTCCGAATAATGTAAATAATGTACATAATACCTCATCTCAGAAATATAGACAGAAACTTCCTCTTATTGTAACCCTCTACCTCGAGTGACTCCCGGGACTTGTACAGGGTGAACCTCACTGTAAAAAAAAGAAAGAAAAGAAAAAAAGAGAGAGATTTTTCTACATCAAATTGTTTTGCGGTGATCCAAAAACGTAATAATCGGTTGGTGCAGGGATGGATGAATATGGCGCACGGGGTTCGAACCACTCCCCACTGAGTCCAAAAATGTCTCATGTGTCCTGTCTTATTCTTAACGTATGCAAGAGGAAAACATTTTTACTTATTGACCAGGACCAAGATTTTATGAACACTTAGCAGCGACTGGAGATGTGCATTCACTGTTTCAATACATTTTAAGAATTTTAAATCAATGACAATCCCACATCCGCACAATATTACCTCGATTTTTTTTTGTTTTGATCACAATTTTTTGGCCGTTTTGATCTTCGACCATCTTCAGATGCATGCGGCCTTGCGTTGTCATAAAAGAGAACAATATTTTTCCTATTGACGAACCCAGGGCGCTTTTCGACCAAACATTTATGGACATGTTGCAGCTGCTAGACATATTAGTGCGCATTTAGTGTTTCATTGCGGTTTAAGAATTTTAAATGATTAATACCCCTAAAGTCCGACCACACGCACAACATTGCCGTTCCTCCTTTTTGCCTTCTTAGGATAATCCTTAAATGTCATCAAAAATTTTGAACTGTAAGCATAATTTTTGTGTTTCATATTTGACAAAATAAATAAATAAATAAGATAAAAAAAAAACGTGACGATATACAAATATTACCAGATGCAACATATTCCTGAAGAAGCCAAAGACCTTATCGGTTGAAACGTTGTATTAGTTTGAATAATATAAATAAGTCATATGAAAAGAATTTTGGAAAACTGAGAGTATCATAGAAAAGGATTCACTAAACTTTAATTATATTTCTCTTAATATTCCCTGAACAAAGATAATCTTAACACAAAACTGTAATCGTGGAACATTAAATACATATATTTATTAGGCTAAGGCTGACAGAGGGCCATAATTATGGGATAAAGTGAGAAACGATATCACCAGCAAGAGACGAATACCTTAACCATCGTTCTATTGTACATATTTTTCTCTGGACATAAAAGATGTGGTTGGACGATGTCTGTTTTGACAAAAAAGTAAATAGGACGAGGAATCGATTCACTGTCAGTCTCATGCGAGATCAGTTCACTAAACATTGTACTTTGACAAATATCCACATATATAAAATGTAATAAGCATCTGTCTATTAGTGTGTCATAAGTAATTTATTCTTCTCGAAGCTATGGGTTAAATAGCAGAATAGACTGGGTTCTATAGCTTTTGTTGGCAACCATTCTAGAGATAGTGACGATGAAATCACTCATCTCTCAGCAAGTCTGGGTCACCCGTGGCGATGTATGGGCTCATGGAAACGCACAAGGACTGAAATTCTTCAGTCGTGTGAGTTGTGCATTCTGCCGTAGACGGAGAAGGTTTCTTTTTATTTTTATTTTAAAGAAACTTTACTTCTTGCCCGGTAGTGGCAGCGTACACAGTGGATTAAACGGAAAATATTGTTCTTCTCCATGACAATGCAAGGCTGCATATAACAAGAATAACAGAGGAAACACTTTGGAACTCAGTTGGTTTGTTCTACCCAACTGCCATTATCACTTGACCTTGTGACTACTGATTATTACTTTTCTTTCCTGACAATAAACTGCATCCGATAGCAAGGCCTCTGACCGTGAGGTATTGAGGAGTGTGGGACCGCAACTTAATTACTGTTGTTCCCAGGTCAACCCTGACCCAGGATGATAGCAAATAGTTAACCCCCAAACTGGGGTCAAAACATCAAAATATAAAAATACATTAGAAAAAATTACCAGCAATACATTACTGAAAAAATAATTACCAAAGCTCACAAGGAAATAACATTTGTGCATTAAATGACCCATAAGGTGTTGATATGCCGCTAAACGAACAAGCCAAACCAAACCAAACCTTTTTTTACCCATGCCATTACTTTTTAATGGAGAAAATCTGATTGAACAGTGCGTTAAAGACTTTCCCCACATAAAAAACTTTTATTCAAGAAGTATCTAAGTACTGCCTGAAAAGTACCAACAAGGTTTTTCAAACAATGGTGAATATATAATTGAATAAAATATAATTGCAATTGATAAAGACAAACGGAAATTATTTATGACTCAAACGAATATTAATCTATATTTGTGTGTAACATCTTTCACAGATCGTACAGAAACTACAGTGTTCCTAGGCAGAAGCCTGGGGCCGGGGCGGAACAGATATTCTGATGCGAGACAGATAATCAAATATGACGGGTAGGATGTTGGGATCTGATTGGCCAAAAGCCCCCACGTGTTGACTGAAGTTTTTGTCATAAAAGAAAGAAATCCGCTCTGCTAGTATTTTAGGTCAGTGAACATGGAAATCAGTTTCACTCTTCGACAATCTTATGTGTTACAATTCGTGTACCTACTTTAAAAGACTTGCAAATCAGTTTCACACCTGGCCAATCGTAAGCGTTGAGAGTCGACTAGATAAGCAAATTCGTTTCACTCCTGGCCAATCGTAAACGTTGAGAGTCGAGTATACATGCAAATCCGTTTCACTCATGCCCAATCGTAAGCGTTGAGAGTCGAGTAGACATGCAAATCCATTTCCCTCCTGGACAATTGTAAGCGTTGAGAGTCGAGTAGACATGCAAATCCGTTTCCCTCCTGGCCAATCGTAAGCGTTGAGAGTCGAGTAGACATGCAAATCCGTTTCACTCATGCCCAATGGTAAGCGCTGAGAGTCGAGTAGACATGCAAATCCGTTTCACTACTGGCCAATCGTAAGCGTTGAGAGTTGAATAGACATGCAAATCCGTTTCACTCATGCCCAATCGCAAGCATTGAGAGTCGAGTAGACATGCAAATTCGTTTCACTCCTGGTCAATCGTAAGTGTTGAGAGTCAAGTAGACATGCAAATCCGTTTCACTCCTGGCCAATCGTAAGCGTTGAGTTTAGAGTAGACATGCAAATTCGTCCCCTTCTGGTCAATCTTAAGCGTTGAGAGTCGAGTAGACATGCAAATCCGTTTCACTCATGCCCAATCGTAAGCATTGCGAGTCGAGTTGACATGCAAATCCGTTTGACTCCTGCCCAATCGCAAGCATTGAGAGTCGAGTAGACATGCAAATTCGTTTCACTCCTGGTCAATCGTAAGTGTTGAGAGTCAAGTAGACATGCAAATCCGTTTCACTCCTGGCCAATCGTAAGCGTTGAGTTTAGAGTAGACATGCAAATTCGTCCCCTTCTGGTCAATCTTAAGCGTTGAGAGTCGAGTAGACATGCAAATCCGTTTCACTCATGCCCAATCGTAAGCATTGCGAGTCGAGTTGACATGCAAATCCGTTTGACTCCTGGCCAATAGTAAGCGTTGAGTTTCGAGTAGACATGCAAATTCGTCTCCCTTCTGGTCAATCGTAAGCGTTGAGAGTCGAGTAGACATGCAAATCCGTTTTACTACTGGCCAATCGTAAGCGTTGAGAGTCGAGTAGACATGCAAATCCGTTTCACTCCTGGCCAATCGTAAGCGTTGAGAGTCGAGTAGACATGCAAATTCGTTTCACTCCTGGTCAATCGTAAGCGTTGAGAGTCGAGTAGACATGCAAATCCGTTTCACTACTGGCCAATCGTAAGCGTTGAGAGTCGAGTAGACATGCAAATTCGTTTCCCTTCTGGCCAATCGTAAGCGTTGAGAGTAGAGTAGACATGCAAATCCGTTTTACTACTGGCCAATCGTAAGCGTTGAGAGTCAAGTAGACATGCAAATTCGTTTCCCTCCTGGTCTATCGTGTGACACCCGTTCTTTCAGTCACGACTCCAAATGTGACGCCGTCCTTTGTCACGACGCCAATATGTGACGGGCTAACCCTGGGACATCGGTTGAAGTCTTGTTGGGTTCTAGTACCAACTTGTCGTACTCGGCTCGCTTCCAACGCCTGGTCACCGAAGCAACTGCTTTAATCTCGATTCAACCTACCCACGTTGTGATTTGATCTTAGGTTGACGAGATCAATCAAACGTCGGGCCGTAGTGCCAGCCGAATCCGGGTCAAGGTGATACTGCACAATAAATGTATACAAAAAAAAAAAACAAAAACAAAAGCACAAACAACAACTTCAAGGCGAGCGACTGGTTAGGAATAGCGATTCATTTTATGTCGGTTTGTTGAGTTACAGGAGTGCGTCTCCCAGCCCGAAGAAAAAAAATGTGGATTGTAACACTTTTGCGTTCTTAGCTAGCTCTGGATATCTGGGTTGTTTTTCAATAAAGTCGGCTCTGGTGGAAAATATAAGTCAGACTTCCATAATTTGTTCTTGGTTAGAAGTCTAAGTCGGAAACTTGCTTTGGTGGGAAATCTAAAGTCGGACTTCAACAAATTTGTTCTTGGTGAGAAGTCTAAGTCGGAAGGCATGGAATCGTGCGGTCACCTGTGCGAGGCGTTATCTTCCGAGTCCCCTTGTCTCTTGGGCTCGACTGGATCTCTCTGCGAACTACACTGCTCTTGGACTGCACTGCCAAAAACTAACTCACTCTACTCCCAAACGCCCGAAGACCTTTGCTTATATGGACGCCGATCAAAACCTGGCGTGGGGTCGGACGTGGTGTGGCCACCACGTTGATTTCAAATCCCCAATAAGGATTTTCTTTGTTTTCGGTCAGAAATATTTATCATTTTCCATTTTTGGAAATCTTCTTCCACTCCCACCCTCTTCTGCTCACATATGGGTATCTCACCATACTTTAGAGAGCGTCAACGGTTTTCCCACTTCCTCGCAGCAGCATCTCATACCTATCCTCTCAATGGGCGGTGGCGGGCCTCCTCCCTGCGTCACATGATCACCTCCGCCTGGCTATTCGGCCAATAGGCGCCCAGTTATGTGGGTGTGATAATCACAATTTTTATCCAACGTCACGGCATATGGAATTCTTCAATTGGAATTTTGGCGAAATTGAGTTAATTAAAAAAAAAATCCAATAACATAGCTTTTGTTATCACAAACGAATTTCAACAGAACACAGATGTCTTGTCCAACCGACATGTCCTTGACTCAAGGTTGGGCTTTGTGTGCGGTCGACAGATGACCTATTAAATCCTTTCCCGATAATATAAGTTCGTCATTTTGACAGAGTTAATGCTTATCTGTTTAAAAACTCTGGGATTCATCAACTAATTTTTACGACAATGACCATCAGAATTTTCGCCGTCCCGTTATCAAAATAACATCGCTTTGTGGGTGGCTTTTCCTTATCATCTAAGTTGTTAAGTCTCGTCCCACTCTTTCTTTCTTTTCTTTCTCTTTTTCCTTCCTTTGTTTGGGGAAAATAACAAAACAAAAAGAATATCGCTCAGTATTTCTTTCGTTCTATCTATCGGTTTAAGTAATCCCCGTAATTAACTTCTGTAGTTAATTAATTGGTTAATTAACCTGCCGTTGCTAAATAGTGTTACAATCGTAAGCGTTGAGAGTCGAATAGACATGCAAATCCGTTTCACTCCTGGCCAATCGTAAGCGTTGAGAGTCGAGTAGACATGTAAATCCGTTTCACACATGTCCAATCGTAAGCGTTGAGAGTTGAGTATACATACAAATCCGTTTTACTCCTGGCCAATAGTAAGCGTTGAGAGTCGAGTAGACATGCAAATTAGTTTCCTTCCTGGTCAATCGTAAGCATTGAGTGTCGAGTGTACAAGCCAATTCATTTCACTCTTTGCCAATTGTAAGCGTTGAGAGTCGAGTAGACATGCAAATCCGTTTCCCTTCTGGCCAATCGTAAGCGTTGAGAGTCGAGTAGACATGCAAATCCGTTTCACTCCTGGCCAGTCGTAAGCGTTGAGAGTCGAGTAGACATGCAAATCCGTTTCACTCCTGGCCAATCGTGAGCGTTGAGAGTCGAGTAGCCATGCAAATTCGTTTCACTCCCGGCCAATCGTAAGCGTTGAGAGTCGAGTAGACATGCAAATTCGTCTCCCTTCTGGTCAATCGTAAGCGTTGAGAGTCGAGTAGACATGCAAATCCGTTTTACTACTGGCCAATCGTAAGAGTTGAAAGTCAAGTAGACATGCAAATTCGTTTCACTCCTGGCCAATCGTAAACGTTGAGAGTCGAGTAGACATGCAAATCCGTTTCACTCCTGGCCAATCGTAAGCGTTGTGTGTCGAGTAGACATGCAAATTCGTCTCCCTTCTGGTCAATCGTAAGCGTTGAGAGTCGAGTAGACATGCAAATCCGTTTCCCTTCTGGCCAATCGTAAGCGTTGAGAGTCGAGTAGACATGCAAATTCGTTTCCCTCCCGGTCAATCGTATGCGTTGAGAGTCGAGTAGACATGCAAATCCGTTTTACTCCTGGCCAATCGTAAGCGTTGAGAGTCGAGTAGACATGCAAATCCGTTTCACTCCTGGCCAATCGTAAGCGTTGAGAGTCGAGTTGACATGCAAATTCGTTTCCCTCCTGGTCAATCGTAAGCGTTGAGAGTCGAGTAGACATGCAAATACGTTTTACTACTGGCCAATCGTAAGCGTTGAGAGTCGAGTAGACATGCAAATCCGTTTCACTCCTGGCCAATAGTAAGCGTTGAGAGTCGAGTAGACATGCAAATTAGTTTCCTTCCTGGTCAATCGTAAGCATTGAGTGTCGAGTGTACAAGCCAATTCATTTCACTCTTTGCCAATTGTAAGCGTTGAGAGTCGAGTAAACATGCAAATCCGTTTCCCTTCTGGCCAATCGTAAGCGTTGAGAGTCGAGTAGACATGCAAATCCGTTTCACTCCTGGCCAGTCGTAAGCGTTGAGAGTCGAGTAGACATGCAAATCCGTTTCACTCCTGGCCAATCGTGAGCGTTGAGAGTCGAGTAGCCATGCAAATTCGTTTCACTCCCGGCCAATCGTAAGCGTTGAGAGTCGAGTAGACATGCAAATTCGTCTCCCTTCTGGTCAATCGTAAGCGTTGAGAGTCGAGTAGACATGCAAATCCGTTTCCCTTCTGGCCAATCGTAAGCGTTGAAAGTCAAGTAGACATGCAAATTCGTTTCACTCCTGGCCAATCGTAAACGTTGAGAGTCGAGTAGACATGCAAATCCGTTTCACTCCTGGCCAATCGTAAGCGTTGTGTGTCGAGTAGACATGCAAATTCGTCTCCCTTCTGGTCAATCGTAAGCGTTGAGAGTCGAGTAGACATGCAAATCCGTTTCCCTTCTGGCCAATCGTAAGCGTTGAGAGTCGAGTAGACATGCAAATTCGTTTCCCTCCCGGTCAATCGTATGCGTTGAGAGTCGAGTAGACATGCAAATCCGTTTTACTCCTGGCCAATCGTAAGCGTTGAGAGTCGAGTAGACATGCAAATCCGTTTCCCTCCTGGTCAATCGTAAGCGTTGAGAGTCGAGTAGACATGCAAATACGTTTTACTCCTGGCCAATCGTAAGCGTTGAGAGTCGAGTAGACATGCAAATCCGTTTCACTCCTGGCCAATCGTAAGCGTTGAGAGTCGAGTAGACATGCAAATCCGTTTCACTCCTGGCCAATCGTAAGCGTTGAGAGTCGAGTTGACATGCAAATTCGTTTCCCTCCTGGTCAATCGTAAGCGTTGAGAGTCGATTAGAAATGCAAATCCGTTTCACTCCTGGCCAATCGTAAGCGTTGTGAGTCGAGTTGACATGTTAATTTGTTTCCCTTCTGGTCAATCGTAAGCGTTGAGAGTCGAGTAGACATGCAAATCCGTTTTACTACTGGCCAATCGTAAGCTTTGAGAGTCGCGTAGACATGCAAATCCGTTTCACTCCTGGCCAATCGTAAGCGTTGAGAGTCGAGTAGTCATGCACATCCGTTTTACTACTGGCCAATCGTAAGCGTTGAGAGTCGAGTAGACATGCAAATCCGTTTCACTCCTGGCCAATCGTAAGCGTTGTGAGTCGAGTTGACATGTTAATTTGTTTCCCTTCTGGTCAATCGTAAGCGTTGAGAGTCGAGTAGACATGCAAATCCGTTTTACTACTGGCCAATCGTAAGCTTTGAGAGTCGCGTAGACATGCAAATCCGTTTCGCTCCTGGCCAATCGTAAGCGTTGAGAGTAAAGTAGTCATGCAAATTCGTTACCCTTCTGGTCAATCGTAAGCGTTGAGAGTCGAGTAGACATGCACATCCATTTTACTACTGGCCAATCGTAAGCGTTGAGAGTCGAGTAGACATGCAAAAATTGTTTCCCTTTGAGGCAGTCATAAGCGTCGCAGGTCAAGTATTACTGCTTTAATGACTGCTAATGTTTCTGATGCAGAAAAAAGTAAACGAGTGATACGTCGTCTCGGGATTCCAATCTACCGGTAGCACCTCACTCATTTCACTAACGATGGTGGGTCGGTGGAATATTGACGTCAGTGGAACGTTGGTGGCGGGGACTGGGCATTTTTTGCCTTAACCCAGATCCACGATCTTGACTCCCTGCATTAAAGCGGCTTGTGTCACATCCCATCACTGTAGGTGGGTGAAGACGAGTAAGTACTTGCAGTAATCTTCCCTTCGGTGACTGCGAGTAAGTAAAGCGAACCTCATGACTTTTCAAAACCTTACATTATGTTTTTTTGAAAACTTTTGTTCGTCCTTGTACAATAAATAAATAAAAGAGAAATCTGGTTTCACTTGATCCAGTTAAGTGAACTTATTTTGGACTTGGGTTTTATGACATTTTTTTATTTTTCAGGTTTATTCTCTTAGAAGTGTTCCAGATGCTCTAATAACAAAGAAAAGTCTTTATTTTTGTCATGGCTAAAAATGGATCGTGAAATTGTCTAGGCAGTAATTGACTGGTTCTGCTCAAATCTACGCATGCCCTGTAGACAAGTGAATCTCAAGACATAGGTTAAAAGAAAAGAGCAATTACTCGTGAGTTTGTTTCTCTTTCCGCCGTAGCGAGTTCGATACTGACTGCTACAAGCATGTAGTCTAAACTAAAACGTATTTCCTTTCGCTGAAGAGCAATGGTTAACGAGTCCCTCAGAATCATTATCGGTGTAATACTTATACTTTTCTTTCTAAATTTTAATGCAAAAATTGTTTCTTTACAGAGAACTTATTTAGTTTTCAAGTAAGTGGTAAAACTACAATAAAAAACTATGTATACACCGTGAATATATGTTTAGACCATTAGGTTGAGCAATTTCATAACGTATAAATACAATACCCCCCATATATATATATATATATATATATATATATATATATATATATATATATATATATATTGTAATTTTCTAAACATAGCTTAAATATGACACAAAGTATGGAGCACCCAGTGTGGAGAGAATTCCCTACTCAGTAGTATTTGATCTAGTCAAATGGGCTTGCTAACTATTACATCACTTCGAAGTGCCCAATATATATATATATATATATATATATATATATATATATATATATATATATATATATATATATATATATATATATATATATATATAGTTAATATTAATTGTTTTTCAGAATATTCAGTAAAAGTGCTCGATAATAAATAGACTAGACCTTATATAAAATATACAAAGAAAATGTTACCTTTGCTACGTAAATTCAGGTAGCGAGCAGAGAATTCCTTATTCGGTAGTATTTAATCTAGTCAGATCAGAAAGTCCTGCTAACCACTTCACCACATTGAAGTCCCATATATATATATATATATATATATATATATATATATATATATATATAGTTAATACAAAGTGTTTTTAAAATATTCAGTAAAAATGCTCGATGATAAATAGATCTTACATAAAAAATACATTACCATAGCTACTTAAATGTCAGTGAAATTCAGGTCAGGTAAATAAATATTTTCTTGTTTTAAATGCCACCCAAATCATTCGTATTTAAATACAATAGAAAACAAATTTCATGAACCCGGGCGTCGTCTTTATCTTAATGTTATCTTATCCAATAGATATTTCTCCGTACACACTCCAAAAGTATTTCCGATCTTTGATTTAATAGTTGGTTGTGGCTTAGAAACAACAAAATTGGCAGCATCTTTTCTTAGCATAATCTATAAATTTTGTTCCTACTGTATAACTCTTAATTTTTTATTGATACACAATATAGTGGGGCTCAAATCTTTATCGTCATTAACTTCCAAGGTATTAGGCAGGTCAGTACTGTTGCGATACTTACTCAGCTTAAAAGATGTCTTATGGTTATAGTATCACTATTTAAATTTGAATTCCCTGGAACCAATATCTTATAATTGTAAGCATAGTAAATTCGAAGGCTGCTATATATATAATGCTACAAGTTAAAAATTGTCTATTGAGGGGGTAATTTTTCCGTCTTCATCAGGCTATGGCACTATACATATATATATATATATATATATATATATATATATATATATATATATATATATATATATATCTGTTGTAAGTGAAAAGGGACCTAGTCTGTGTAGAAATTGTCCAAATGATTGTTCGTTTCCAGCGCTTTTTGGTTAATCTCTTGCCCAATTTTCCAGGATTTTGGTTGCTATTGCAAATGGTGAGTAGGTTACTGATATGCATATACATTTTTAATTCACAGACTCAATGAAACTTTAGATTGCGTTTAGCATTTAAGTATGAAACAGACTGTCGTCATTCACTGCTAGTACCTATGTTCGCACTGCTTATATTTACATATACTTTGTCACTGATATTGACAGTTACCACTCTATATTTTCCTCAGTGTCAACCTTTATATGTACATACGCTATATCGTTGATCTTGAGCACTTTTATCCATAAATATAGTACACCTTAAAACTATATTTTTATAATATATATATATATATAAAATTTGTCACTTATCTGATTGATGTTGCAAAGTCCAAATTACTGTTTATAAACACAATAAACGCATATTCTCTACGAAATTTTCGAACATACAGACCGTTAAATGTAATTAATACTGTTTAATTAATAAACAGAAGATTGACTTAAATAAATTATGTCTACAAAAATAACATATAAACAGAAAATATTTTAAATAATTGTCGGGCTTAATCCATTTCATTATATATATCTATCTATATATATGTGTGTCTGGGTGTGTGTGTATTTTCACTTTTGTACATCCCGAAAAGAATCCATTATAAGGAGATGGGTGAAATGTCATTCGTTATGTAATGGAACATTATGATGCCATAATAAAGATGGACCTTTTATTTTAAAATTGATATATAAAACGCCATTACTTCATCACGTTTGGATTTATTTTTAACAGATAAATTTTGTAATTGCGCCGTATTTATAAACTAGACAACAAGTCCAAAGATTACCGTCATTTTTTATTGGTAGAGGTTTACGCGTATATATGTACGAGTGTCGTTCGAAAAGTTCTAAGCCTCACCCAGAAGGAGTTAGGCAAAGAAGACAGTTTTTCATTATTTTCCAATATAGCTCCCCTTTGACATTAATGCACTTGGTCAAACGATGCTTAAGCATTGCAATCACGTCACGGAAGAAGGTGGCGTCCTGCTCCTCCCAAAACCCCTCCACAGCACATATGACCTCATCATTATTTCAAAAATGGCGACCACGCAGGTGAGATTTGAGTTTAAGAAACAGGAAGAAGTCAGAGGGAGCTAAGTCTGATGAGTAAGGAAGATGGGGTATCAATTCAACACAGTTGTCTGCTTCGGCTACTGCAGGCTGAGCAATGTGAACAGGAGTGTTATCCTGGAGCAAGAAAATACCCGACCCCAGCTTCCCTCTGCGTTTCGACTTGATTGCTTCCCTCAGTTGTCTTAACTCTGATGCAAACTACTGTCCATTAATAGTTTTTCCCTTTCCCAAGTAGTCTATCATGATTCGGCCTTCAGAATAAAATAAAAATAAAAACAGAAGCCGTCACCTTGACAACAGATGCTGCCGACTTGAATTTTTTCACGGATGGATAACCAGTGTGTTTCCATTGTTTGCTTTGAATCTTTTATTCAGGTTCGATGTGGTGAACCCAGGTTTCATCTTGAATTATTAATCTGCGGTGGAAATTCTCAGGGTCAGCCTGGAAGTGCATTAGAAATGTCCTGGAAATGTCAACCATTTTCCGCATCTGTTCTGATGTCAGCATTCATCGGACCCATCTTGAAGACAGCTTGCTCATTCCCGAGATCGAAGCTAAAACAGTATGGACCGAACCAGAACTAATACTTATAGACTTAGCTATCTGTTGAACAGTAAGACGTGTGACGTGCAAAACCATAACAAACTTACACGGTACTACTGTCAGAGAAAAAAATCAAAAGAGATGGTTAAACATCAAATACACTCCACAGACGAGGATCGTTTAAAAAGTTCGAAGCTTCATACAGAGGGGGGGGGGGGTGGAGGAGAATCGAGACAGTTTTTCACTATTTTTCAATATAACTACTTACTTGAATTTCTTCTCCGATGGAGAACCAGTGTGTTTCCATTGTTTGCTTTGAATCTTTCATTCAGGTTCGAAATGGTGAAACCAGGTTTCATCTTGAATTATTAATCTGCGGTGGAAATTCTCACGGTCAGCCTGGAAGCGAGTCAGAAGTGTCCTTTTCAGCATCTGCTTTGGTGTCAGCATCCTTGGAAAACATTTTGCAGATGATCATCACCAAGATCCAAGTTAAAATAGTACACACCGAATCTGACCAGTCAAATCCATTACATTCACTTACGTGCTAATACCCTAAGGAAAGGTATGAATCCTCCTCTTCTCCCTATGGGTAAATAGCAGGACAGACAGATCTATAGCCTATGGCCTATGGACTTAGCTATCTGCTGGACAGTAAGACGTCTGTCGTACAAAACCATACGGTGAATGGTATCAACTTGTTCATCAGTGGTTGAGGTTTTTGAACGACTTAAAGGTAATTTTCTGTGCTGTTCCCGCCCCGTTTGAATTCCGTAATCCATTTCTTCGCAGTTGCACAGGAATGGAAATCCTCAGCAAATGTCTGTACCGTGTCCTCAGAGATTTCTTTGGGTGTCATACCTTTGTTTTTTTTGCAGATACTTTATGACTGCTCGGGCGTATGTTTTGTCAATTTTTAGATATATCACACACTTCTCACCTTTATATGAACCTCACCTGCACAGAAATTAAGACAGAAACCTGGAATAGTTTTTTCTAATTTTATAAGAAGTGGTCGTGTGTTACCAAAACAGATATATTCAGCTATCGCTCCTCTTTCTGGATGAGGCTTAGAACTTTTTTGAACGACCCTCGTATTCTTTTATACTTTAATTGATTTTGTCATCGAGCTGAAAAAGATATGCATAGCCACACGAAATACGGGAATTCCTTCATTTTTCTGTACTGTAAATTATGACGAGGACAGTATTTTTAATTTTTTCTGTCATCGATTCTCCAAGGGAGCTTTTGGTAGAAAGAAACTCAAGCTTACTCATATGATAATTAAACGAAAGAAAAGAAAAAAACAAAAAACAAACAAAACTACAAACTAAATTTTATCTTTAAAGCAATAAATCAAAAAGTTTAATATCGTGACAATGCCAGACAAAACACGAATTTTAAGTAGTTTCACTTCAACGAAAATAATAATAATAGTTGAATTAGGATAAGTCTCTTGAATTTGAATCCATATCCCATAGTGGCTTTGGGAATGATATAAGCCGATATTTTTTCACGAATGTTTAGTAAAACCTAGAGGTAGGAGCTGTTCTTGTTTCATACAATATTGCAGTTATTGAATTATATAAATGCATTTAATCAAACATCAAGTAATGGTTACAGAACAAGGTTGACATATTTGGCAACATTTAAAAAGCTAAGGTCAGGTCACCTGCTACATTTGGGGTATTTTGGAAGTCCAGGGCTACGAAATGTTGAAGTTAGCAACCTGCTATATTTGGGGTATTTTCAAAGTCCAGGGCTACGAAGTTAGCAACCTGCTACATTTGAGCTATTTTTGAAAGTCCAGGACTCTGAAATGTCGAATCTAGTCACCTATGACTTTTGTCCTACTTTTTACTAACCAGTGCTACTCATGTTGAATTTCGCTACTATATACCTATTGATGGGAGGGAAAACATGGATTCATGCCTTTTTTCAATGGCATCACTGTGAAATGAGCACACACTGTCACCGCCGATGTTTGAACTCAATTCACCAATTCCTTTCTTCGAGCTGTTAACATTTACACCACCCGCACCCCCACCCCTTGAATGTAGCTTAGGTAGAAAAAATGTGTGAGTTTTAATAAAACAGAACGACCATTTTCTTGGTTACTCAATATTTTGTTTGTGTGAAAGATACTAAATAATTCACCACAGAAACGATAGAAAACCGCAACATATTTATTTTTGTTTTAATTGCGTCTTCTTATCTGCCTCTCGAGATATTGGGAGGCAGTGATTTTAAAATTAGATGGAGTCATTTACTAACACATAACGGATAAACTTTGCGGAGGAAATAAATAAAATTAAGAAACATCGTGCCGTTTTTATGCGAAGAAAAAGCCGGAGAAATAATGTCTTCTTATTGTAAATATCGTTGAAGAAAATGTGATTAATCGAAATAAATGCCGTTTAAATTTACATAAGTAGTGAAGTAATCATTCTATGTATTGTGGTTAATCGAAATAAATGCTTTTTAATTTTACATAAGTAGTGAATGAATCTTACTAAGTTTTGTGGTTAATCGAAATAAATGTTTTTTAAATTTACATAAGTACTGAATGAATCATACTATGTTTTGTGGTTAATCGAAATAAATGCTTTTTAAATTTACATAAGTAGTGAAGTAATCATTCTAAGTATTGTGGTTAATCGAAATAAATGTTTTTAAATTTACATAAGTAGTGAAGTAATCATTCTATGTATTGTGGTTAATCGAAATAAATGCTTTTTAAATTTACATAAGTAGTGAAGTAATCATTTTAAGTATTGTGGTTAATCGAAATAAGTGCTGCGTAATTAGTTTTGTATTTATTATTGCTTTATTATTCACTATTTTCTTTTTCCAAAGTCAATACCAATTTATATTCCAACATGGCAATGTAAATATATTTACAATATTTTTGCTTTTAGCATTTATTTTTTTTCTAAACTATTTTTGAACCTAAAAGAGCATTGTTGTGACCCTCATTTGGGTTACTGTCATTGCTTTGGTAACCATTTTTCTCATGCAATAGATCAGCCATGTTTCTTCTTTGTCCAAGACATACAAATGAAGCAATTCTAGTCCTAGGAATTCCAACATCAGGGCAGCACTTTTCTATTCCACTAAAAGAGGGAGAGTCACGAGTCGTCTTGAGGAATTTTGGTCAATTTTGTCTTTTCTCGTATGTATGTGCTTGAAACGCCACATTAAACTGACTTTATCCTCATGGGGAGGTAAATAAATTCTAAAATTATTTAGATCATTATTAGTGTAGAGACGTCAGAGACTGAAAAGAAAGCGTCCCCTGTGTGTGTGTGTTGCTGAAACGGAGGGTGAAGAAGCGAAAGTTTCGTTGGTTTCACTTAACTGCGTCTCACACATAATAATCAAGAGGCTTGCAGTTTGAGGAATTAGGTGGCCTGATGTAATATGGGAATTGTAAGACCACCCATTTGGTTTCGAAAAGACAGAGGTAAAAATACCACAAAATTATAAATTTATGTACATATCCACATATATTGGTGCCGAATGAGAGATCGCTAAATATTGATGCATTTAGTAGTTAACGTATCAGTTACAGGGTTTAAGAAAGAAGGGAGGAGTGTGAGCAAGCTTAGAAATATGTTTATAAGCTTATATCTGAACTTTTATTTGGTCTGGTCAGCCATGAATCTTGCTTGGGGATATGGTATTCTTGCTTGAGTTTAGCTTCGTAAATTCTGGTTGTTCGGAAGCTATGTCTTTCTCCGTCTGCCCGCTTCGTAAATGGTTAGTGGACTCTGTTCGGAAGCTATGTCTTTCTCCGTCTGCCCGCTTCGTAAATGGTTGTGGACTCTGTTCGGAAGCTATGTCTTTCTCCGTCTGCCCGCTTCGTAAATGGTTAGTGGACTCTGTTCGGAAGCTATGTCTTTCTCCGTCTGCCCGCTTCGTAAATGGTTACTGGACTCTGTTCGGAAGCTATGTCTTTCTCAGTCTGCCCGCTTCGTAAATGGTTAGTGGACTCTGTTTGGAAGCTATGTCTTTCTCAGTCTGCCCGCTTCGTAAATGGTTGTGGACTCTGTTCGGAAGCTATGTCTTTCTCCGTCTGCCCGCTTCGTAAATGGTTAGTGGACTCTGTTCGGAAGCTATGTCTTTCTCAGTCTGCCCGCTTCGTAAATGGTTAGTGGACTCTGTTCGGAAGCTATGTCTTTCTCAGTCTGCCCGCTTCGTAAATGGTTAGTGGACTCTGTTCGGAAGCTATGTCTTTCTCAGTCTGCCCGCTTCGTAAATGGTTAGTGGACTCTGTTCGGAAGCTATGTCTTTCTCAGTCTGCCCGCTTCGTAAATGGTTGTGGACTCTGTTCGGAAGCTATGTCTTTCTCCGTCTGCCCGCTTCGTAAATGGTTAGTGGACTCTGTTCGGAAGATATGTCTTTCTCCGTCTGCCCGCTTCGTAAATGGTTAGTGGACTCTGTTCGGAAGCTATGTCTTTCTCAGTCTGCCCGCTTCGTAAATGGTTAGTGGACTCTGTTCGGAAGCTATGTCTTTCTCAGTCTGCCCGCTTCGTAAATCGTTAGTGGAGTCTGTTCGGAAGCTATGTCTTTCTCAGTCTGCCCGCTTCGTAAATGGTTAGTGGACTCTGTTCGGAAGCTATGTCTTTCTCCGTCTGCCCGCTTCGTAAATGGTTAGTTGACTCTGTTCGGAAGCTATGTCTTTCTCAGTCTGCCCGCTTCGTAAATGGTTAGTGGACTCTGTTCGGAAGCTATGTCTTTTTCAGTCTGCCCGCTTCGTAAATGGTTAGTGGACTCTGTTCGGAAGCTATGTCTTTCTCCGTCTGCCCGCTTCGTAAATGGTTAGTGGACTCTGTTCGGAAGCTATGTCTTTCTCAGTCTGCCCGCCTCGTAAATGGTTAGTTGACTCTGTTCGGAAGCTATGTCTTTCTCAGTATGCCCGCTTCGTAAATGGTTAGTGAACTCTGTTCGGAAGCTATGTCTTTCTCAGTCTGCCCGCTTCATAAATGGTTAGTTGACTCTGTTCGGAAGCTATGTCTTTCTCAGTCTGCCCGCTTCGTAAATGGTTATGGATTCTGTTCGGAAGCTATGTCTTTTTTAGTCTGCCCGCTTCGTAAATGGTTATGGATTCTGTTCGGAAGCTATGTCTTTCTCAGTCTGCCCGCTTCGTAAATGGTTAGTTGACTCTGTTCGGAAGCTATGTCTTTCTCAGTCTGCCCGCTTCGTAAATGGTTATGGATTCTGTTCGGAAGCTATGTCTTTTTTAGTCTGCCCGCTTCGTAAATGGTTATGGATTCTGTTCGGAAGCTATGTCTTTCTCAGTCTGCCCGCTTCGTAAATGGTTAGTGGACTCTGTTCGGAAGCTATGTCTTTCTCAGTCTGCCCGCTTCGTAAATGGTTAGTGGACTCTGTTCGGAAGCTATGTCTTTCTCAGTCTGCCCGCTTCGTAAATGGTTAGTGGACTCTGTTCGGAAGCTATGTCTTTCTCAGTCTGCCCGCTTCGTAAATGGTTAGTGGACTCTGTTCGGAAGCTATGTCTTTCTCAGTCTGCCCGCTTCGTAAATGGTTAGTGGACTCTGTTCGGAAGCTATGTCTTTCTCAGTCTGCCCGCTTCGTAAATGGTTAGTTGACTCTGTTCGGTAGCTATGTCTTTCTCAGTCTGCCCGCTTCGTAAATGGTTAGTTGACTCTGTTCGGAAGCTATGTCTTTCTCAGTCTGCCCGCTTCGTAAATGGTTATGGATTCTGTTCGGAAGCTATGTCTTTTTTAGTCTGCCCGCTTCGTAAATGGTTATGGATTCTGTTCGGAAGCTATGTCTTTCTCAGTCTGCCCGCTTCGTAAATGGTTAGTGGACTCTGTTCGGAAGCTATGTCTTTCTCAGTCTGCCCGCTTCGTAAATGGTTAGTTGACTCTGTTCGGAAGCTATGTCTTTTTCAGTCTGCCCACTTCGTAAATGGTTATGGACTCTGTTCGGAAGCTATGTCTTTTTCAGTCTGCCCGCTTCGTAAATGGTTAGTGAACTCTGTTCGGAAGCTATGTCTTTCTCAATCTGCCCCCTTCGTAAATGGTTAGTGAACTCTGTTCGGAAGCTATGTCTTTCTCAGTCTGCCCGCTTCGTAAATGGTTAGTGGACTCTGTTCGGAAGCTATGTCTTTCTCAGTCTGCCAGCTTCGTAAATGGTTAGTGGACTCTGTTCGGAAGCTATGTCTTTCTCAATCTGCCCGCTTCGTAAATGGTTATGGATTCTGTTCGGAAGCTATGTCTTTTTTAGTCTGCCCGCTTCGTAAATGGTTAGTGAACTCTGTTCGGAAGCTATGTCTTTCTCAGTCTGCCCGCTTCGTAAATGGTTAGTGGACTCTGTTCGGAAGCTATGTCTTTCTCAGTCTGCCCGCTTCGTAAATGGTTAGTGGACTCTGTTCGGAAGCTATGTCTTTCTCAGTCTGCCCGCTTCGTAAATGGTTAGTGGACTCTGTTCGGAAGCTATGTCTTTCTCAGTCTGCCCGCTTCGTAAATGGTTAGTGGACTCTGTTCGGAAGCTATGTCTTTCTCAGTCTGCCCGCTTCGTAAATGGTTAGTGGACTCTGTTCGGAAGCTATGTCTTTCTCAGTATGCCCGCTTCGTAAAAGGTTAGTGAACTCTGTTCGGAAGCTATGTCTTTCTCAGTCTGCCCGCTTCATAAATGGTTAGTTGACTCTGTTCGGAAGCTATGTCTTTCTCCGTCTGCCCGCTTCGTAAATGGTTAGTTGACTCTGTTCGGAAGCTATGTCTTTCTCAGTCTGCCCGCTTCGTAAATGGTTAGTGGACTCTGTTCGGAAGCTATGTCTTTCTCAGTCTGCCCGCTTCGTAAATGGTTAGTGGACTCTGTTCGGAAGCTATGTCTTTCTCAGTATGCCCGCTTCGTAAATGGTTAGTGGACTCTGTTCGGAAGCTATGTCTTTCTCAGTCTGCCCGCTTCGTAAATGGTTAGTGGACTCTGTTCGGAAGCTATGTCTTTCTCAGTCTGCCCGCTTCGTAAATGGTTAGTTGACTCTGTTCGGAAGCTATGTCTTTCTCAGTCTGCCCGCTTCGTAAATGGTTAGTGGACTCTGTTCGGAAGCTATGTCTTTCTCAGTATGCCCGCTTCGTAAATGGTTAGTGGACTCTGTTCGGAAGCTATGTCTTTCTCAGTCTGCCCGCTTCGTAAATGGTTGTGGACTCTGTTCGGAAGCTATGTCTTTCTCAGTCTGCCCGCTTCGTAAATGGTTAGTGGACTCTGTTCGGAAGCTATGTCTTTCTCAGTCTGCCAGCTTCGTAAATGGTTAGTGGACTCTGTTCGGAAGCTATGTCTTTCTCAGTCTGCCCGCTTCGTAAATGGTTATGGATTCTGTTCGGAAGCTATGTCTTTTTTAGTCTGCCCGCTTCGTAAATGGTTATGGATTCTGTTCGGAAGCTATGTCTTTCTCAGTCTGCCCGCTTCGTAAATGGTTAGTGGACTCTGTTCGGAAGCTATGTCTTTCTCAGTCTGCCCGCTTCGTAAATGGTTAGTTGACTCTGTTCGGAAGCTATGTCTTTTTCAGTCTGCCCACTTCGTAAATGGTTATGGACTCTGTTCGGAAGCTATGTCTTTTTCAGTCTGCCCGCTTCGTAAATGGTTAGTTGACTCTGTTCGGAAGCTATGTCTTTCTCAATCTGCCCCCTTCGTAAATGGTTAGTGAACTCTGTTCGGAAGCTATGTCTTTCTCAGTCTGCCCGCTTCGTAAATGGTTAGTGGACTCTGTTCGGAAGCTATGTCTTTCTCAGTCTGCCAGCTTCGTAAATGGTTAGTGGACTCTGTTCGGAAGCTATGTCTTTCTCAATCTGCCCGCTTCGTAAATGGTTATGGATTCTGTTCGGAAGCTATGTCTTTTTTAGTCTGCCCGCTTCGTAAATGGTTAGTGAACTCTGTTCGGAAGCTATGTCTTTCTCAGTCTGCCCGCTTCGTAAATGGTTAGTGGACTCTGTTCGGAAGCTATGTCTTTCTCAGTCTGCCCGCTTCGTAAATGGTTAGTGGACTCTGTTCGGAAGCTATGTCTTTCTCAGTCTGCCCGCTTCGTAAATGGTTAGTGGACTCTGTTCGGAAGCTATGTCTTTCTCAGTCTGCCCGCTTCGTAAATGGTTAGTGGACTCTGTTCGGAAGCTATGTCTTTCTCCGTCTGCCCGCTTCGTAAATGGTTAGTTGACTCTGTTCGGAAGCTATGTCTTTCTCAGTCTGCCCGCTTCGTAAATGGTTAGTGGACTCTGTTCGGAAGCTATGTCTTTTTCAGTCTGCCCGCTTCGTAAATGGTTAGTGGACTCTGTTCGGAAGCTATGTCTTTCTCCGTCTGCCCGCTTCGTAAATGGTTAGTGGACTCTGTTCGGAAGCTATGTCTTTCTCAGTCTGCCCGCCTCGTAAATGGTTAGTTGACTCTGTTCGGAAGCTATGTCTTTCTCAGTATGCCCGCTTCGTAAATGGTTAGTGAACTCTGTTCGGAAGCTATGTCTTTCTCAGTCTGCCCGCTTCATAAATGGTTAGTTGACTCTGTTCGGAAGCTATGTCTTTCTCAGTCTGCCCGCTTCGTAAATGGTTATGGATTCTGTTCGGAAGCTATGTCTTTTTTAGTCTGCCCGCTTCGTAAATGGTTATGGATTCTGTTCGGAAGCTATGTCTTTCTCAGTCTGCCCGCTTCGTAAATGGTTAGTTGACTCTGTTCGGAAGCTATGTCTTTCTCAGTCTGCCCGCTTCGTAAATGGTTATGGATTCTGTTCGGAAGCTATGTCTTTTTTAGTCTGCCCGCTTCGTAAATGGTTATGGATTCTGTTCGGAAGCTATGTCTTTCTCAGTCTGCCCGCTTCGTAAATGGTTAGTGGACTCTGTTCGGAAGCTATGTCTTTCTCAGTCTGCCCGCTTCGTAAATGGTTAGTGGACTCTGTTCGGAAGCTATGTCTTTCTCAGTCTGCCCGCTTCGTAAATGGTTAGTGGACTCTGTTCGGAAGCTATGTCTTTCTCAGTCTGCCCGCTTCGTAAATGGTTAGTGGACTCTGTTCGGAAGCTATGTCTTTCTCAGTCTGCCCGCTTCGTAAATGGTTAGTGGACTCTGTTCGGAAGCTATGTCTTTCTCAGTCTGCCCGCTTCGTAAATGGTTAGTTGACTCTGTTCGGTAGCTATGTCTTTCTCAGTCTGCCCGCTTCGTAAATGGTTAGTTGACTCTGTTCGGAAGATATGTCTTTCTCAGTCTGCCCGCTTCGTAAATGGTTATGGATTCTGTTCGGAAGCTATGTCTTTTTTAGTCTGCCCGCTTCGTAAATGGTTATGGATTCTGTTCGGAAGCTATGTCTTTCTCAGTCTGCCCGCTTCGTAAATGGTTAGTGGACTCTGTTCGGAAGCTATGTCTTTCTCAGTCTGCCCGCTTCGTAAATGGTTAGTTGACTCTGTTCGGAAGCTATGTCTTTTTCAGTCTGCCCACTTCGTAAATGGTTATGGACTCTGTTCGGAAGCTATGTCTTTTTCAGTCTGCCCGCTTCGTAAATGGTTAGTGAACTCTGTTCGGAAGCTATGTCTTTCTCAATCTGCCCCCTTCGTAAATGGTTAGTGAACTCTGTTCGGAAGCTATGTCTTTCTCAGTCTGCCCGCTTCGTAAATGGTTAGTGGACTCTGTTCGGAAGCTATGTCTTTCTCAGTCTGCCAGCTTCGTAAATGGTTAGTGGACTCTGTTCGGAAGCTATGTCTTTCTCAATCTGCCCGCTTCGTAAATGGTTATGGATTCTGTTCGGAAGCTATGTCTTTTTTAGTCTGCCCGCTTCGTAAATGGTTAGTGAACTCTGTTCGGAAGCTATGTCTTTCTCAGTCTGCCCGCTTCGTAAATGGTTAGTGGACTCTGTTCGGAAGCTATGTCTTTCTCAGTCTGCCCGCTTCGTAAATGGTTAGTGGACTCTGTTCGGAAGCTATGTCTTTCTCAGTCTGCCCGCTTCGTAAATGGTTAGTGGACTCTGTTCGGAAGCTATGTCTTTCTCAGTCTGCCCGCTTCGTAAATGGTTAGTGGACTCTGTTCGGAAGCTATGTCTTTCTCAGTCTGCCCGCTTCGTAAATGGTTAGTGGACTCTGTTCGGAAGCTATGTCTTTCTCAGTCTGCCGGCTTCGTAAAAGGTTAGTGAACTCTGTTCGGAAGCTATGTCTTTCTCAGTCTGCCCGCTTCATAAATGGTTAGTTGACTCTGTTCGGAAGCTATGTCTTTCTCCGTCTGCCCGCTTCGTAAATGGTTAGTTGACTCTGTTCGGAAGCTATGTCTTTCTCAGTCTGCCCGCTTCGTAAATGGTTAGTGGACTCTGTTCGGAAGCTATGTCTTTCTCAGTCTGCCCGCTTCGTAAATGGTTAGTGGACTCTGTTCGGAAGCTATGTCTTTCTCAGTATGCCCGCTTCGTAAATGGTTAGTGGACTCTGTTCGGAAGCTATGTCTTTCTCAGTCTGCCCGCTTCGTAAATGGTTAGTGGACTCTGTTCGGAAGCTATGTCTTTCTCAGTCTGCCCGCTTCGTAAATGGTTAGTTGACTCTGTTCGGAAGCTATGTCTTTCTCAGTCTGCCCGCTTCGTAAATGGTTAGTGGACTCTGTTCGGAAGCTATGTCTTTCTCAGTATGCCCGCTTCGTAAATGGTTAGTGGACTCTGTTCGGAAGCTATGTCTTTCTCAGTCTGCCCGCTTCGTAAATGGTTGTGGACTCTGTTCGGAAGCTATGTCTTTCTCAGTCTGCCCGCTTCGTAAATGGTTAGTGGACTCTGTTCGGAAGCTATGTCTTTCTCAGTCTGCCAGCTTCGTAAATGGTTAGTGGACTCTGTTCGGAAGCTATGTCTTTCTCAGTCTGCCCGCTTCGTAAATGGTTATGGATTCTGTTCGGAAGCTATGTCTTTTTTAGTCTGCCCGCTTCGTAAATGGTTATGGATTCTGTTCGGAAGCTATGTCTTTCTCAGTCTGCCCGCTTCGTAAATGGTTAGTGGACTCTGTTCGGAAGCTATGTCTTTCTCAGTCTGCCCGCTTCGTAAATGGTTAGTTGACTCTGTTCGGAAGCTATGTCTTTTTCAGTCTGCCCACTTCGTAAATGGTTATGGACTCTGTTCGGAAGCTATGTCTTTTTCAGTCTGCCCGCTTCGTAAATGGTTAGTTGACTCTGTTCGGAAGCTATGTCTTTCTCAATCTGCCCCCTTCGTAAATGGTTAGTGAACTCTGTTCGGAAGCTATGTCTTTCTCAGTCTGCCCGCTTCGTAAATGGTTAGTGGACTCTGTTCGGAAGCTATGTCTTTCTCAGTCTGCCAGCTTCGTAAATGGTTAGTGGACTCTGTTCGGAAGCTATGTCTTTCTCAATCTGCCCGCTTCGTAAATGGTTATGGATTCTGTTCGGAAGCTATGTCTTTTTTAGTCTGCCCGCTTCGTAAATGGTTAGTGAACTCTGTTCGGAAGCTATGTCTTTCTCAGTCTGCCCGCTTCGTAAATGGTTAGTGGACTCTGTTCGGAAGCTATGTCTTTCTCAGTCTGCCCGCTTCGTAAATGGTTAGTGGACTCTGTTCGTAAGCTATGTCTTTCTCAGTCTGCCCGCTTCGTAAATGGTTAGTGGACTCTGTTCGGAAGCTATGTCTTTCTCAGTATGCCCGCTTCGTAAATGGTTAGTGGACTCTGTTCGGAAGCTATGTCTTTCTCAGTCTGCCCGCTTCGTAAATGGTTGTGGACTCTGTTCGGAAGCTATGTCTTTCTCAGTCTGCCCGCTTCGTAAATGGTTAGTGGACTCTGTTCGGAAGCTATGTCTTTCTCAGTCTGCCAGCTTCGTAAATGGTTAGTGGACTCTGTTCGGAAGCTATGTCTTTCTCAGTCTGCCCGCTTCGTAAATGGTTAGTGGACTCTGTTCGGAAGCTATGTCTTTCTCAGTCTGCCCGCTTCGTAAATGGTTAGTGGACTCTGTTCGGAAGCTATGTCTTTCTCAGTCTGCCCGCTTCGTAAATGGTTAGTGGACTCTGTTCGGAAGCTATGTCTTTCTCAGTCTGCCCGCTTCGTAAATGGTTAGTGGACTCTGTTCGGAAGCTATGTCTTTCTCAGTCTGCCCGCTTCGTAAATGGTTAGTGGACTCTGTTCGGAAGCTATGATCTTTACGTCTGCCTTCTTCGTAAATAGTTAGAAACTCTGTTTGGAAGCAATGGTCTTTATGTCTACTCACTTCGTAAATGGTTGAAGGACGTCCTCTGTTCGGAAGCTATTTACACTCTCTAAGTCTGCCCACTTTACAAATGGTGGTGGACGTCCTTTCTGTTTGGAAGCTATATTTCGTCTCCCTCGCGAACCCTTTCCGGTCTCAATCTCCCAAGCGTGCTGGTGGCGAATGCCTCAGGGGCCCCCGGTGTCAAATCACTCAGGGGAGATAACCTATATTTTTTTGTGGTCGCAGAAATTGTCTGACAGTCATGACTGGGATCTCCTGAGTGAGTGGCATGGTGCAGTCTAGATATATAAATCATCCAGCAGTCACCCTCCTGGTCCAGGGCAGCACTACCTCTTCAAAGCACTTGACGTAGGCCTCCGTATTGAGTTTGGGGCCCTCACCAACAAATTCGGGTGTTCTTTTCTTATCAGAACGATCAGAGCTAGTTTTCCGAGCTGCTGTACCTTCGTAATCACCATTAGATTCATCCAACTCTTTCTGAATCCTCTGCACTGTCCTCAGATTGAAACCAAAACACTTTGAAATGTTCGTATTGGGGTTTCCGGAACGAACAACACGCAGTACAACATAGCTTTTCCAAATTTCTGGTGGAATGAATTGCGTCATGGTGATCTTTTTTTCATGGACGGTGTCCAACTGACTCTACTATGCTGTGAAGTCGAGAAAATAAAAACAAACAACACGCATGCGCTAAATTAAAAATATAAAATGGCGACAATTTACCAGTAGCACAGTATATATATATATATATATATATATATATATATATATATATATGTGCGTGCGCGCGCGCGCGCGCGCGCGTGTGTGTGTGTGTGTGTGTGTGTGTGTGTGTGTGTGTGTGTGTGTGTATTTATTTATAATAAATATACTAGGTTTCTCTGAATATCTAAATAATTAATAATTATTTAATTCAAATCTCTTGGGTAATTTAATTTTCTTGGGTAATTATATTAAAAACTTATACTAACTTAACTTAAATTCTAAATCTTTCATTAAATTCTTAATATTATTTAAAATGTCCTTAGCCAAACGCTATTTTTAATCTAAATTATAAATGGTTTGTTAAATTGAATACATCTGCATGAGAATCTTGGCCGGTGAAAGAGTCAGACATTGTGTTGTTTCTAATTCCCATTGACTTAACAAAACTTTCATTTGCCATCTTACTTAAATGTCGCATTAATGCAGCGAGTTAAATCTGAAATCAGTATATTAAATTAGGTCACCACAAACCTTAAAGTTTGCTGATAAAATCCTAGGGTCTTAACATTATTTCCCCCCTCACACTTACATGACCTTAAACTTGCATGTTTCTTTTCCCACTCTCTAAATAAGATATCAGTGATTTTAACCTAGAGTAATTTTTTCCGTTTATATTTAGTTTGTAGGTCTGAAAGATTGAAAGCTATTTTTTATAGCTTTCATGAAATGAAAATTATTACCTATGGGATTTTAAGTGTTTGATATTCATTAATATATATATATTGATGCATGTTTCATTAAATAATATAGACAAGTTTTGTCGATTTATTTTATGTAAATTATTTTCATATCGTCTCATAAGCTTAATAACATTATCATTAAAAGACGAAAGAAAATCACCATATTGATACATTTTTTAAAATCCTATTTAAGCTTTCGGCTTGCATAAGCCATTATCAAAGTTGACAATTGCATTACAATATATTAAACAATACACGGACAAAACAATAATGATAGTCTGTTGTTGTTTACCTGGAAGATTTCCAAGCAACGACAAATTTGTGCATACGAGACGCTGGAAGCGAAAATCGCATCGCTGCTCATGACGTCACACATGACCACGCGAGAGTGAAAACGAGAAGTATTAAGTATGGGAAACCAATCGCTTCTGTTATCAATTATATATATATATATATATATATATATATATATATATATATATATATATATATATATTAGAGAAAAGATTTTCTTAAACGTAAGATACACAAATTTTAACTGTAATTACTTATCATGAAATGAAAGAAACTTCTTCTCTTTGAGTGTTAGGAAATGAACATAACTAGTGTTTCAGGGAGGAAGAGAGAAAGTGGAGTTGGGAGGCAATATCAAATGGAGTCCACTGTTGCGTTGGTGAGAAAGACAGGACGACGAAGTTGACTCGTGTCCCCTTACTGCTCTCAGTTCTTCTGCCAAGTTGAATGAATGTTTGGTTTTTATGGTTTCGTGTAGGCTCCAGAAGCCTGTGTTTATTAATCAGCGTGGGGTTGATTTTATTGGCTTTATTGGGACTTTTGCGCGGTGTGCTTATTTTTCTCATTTGCTCCGTTGATTTGATACTGTTCACTTCCGCTTAATTTACAATATGTCGTCCAGATTTTACGCTGAATTTTACGTTTCTGTTTTTTTTTTTTTTTGAATTTGCAGGTAAAAGTAGAATAGAGAAGAATAATTATTTGGATAGGAAGTCAGGCAACTTGGAGGCGATGTTGTGCAAGCCATACTTAAAAAGCCGGACCAATCGAAGTTCCTTGGATGCTCTCGAAGATGTGTTTCATTTGCTTTTAAAGTTAACGAAAGTTTTGAAAAAAGACGTAAACTGGTGCTCGCTGATTGCCACGTGTTGTCAGGAGAGTTTTTATAATCGGACACGTGTCCTCGTCAGAGAACTGAACTGCTTGGTTCGTCAACAAAACAGACTGGATGTAAGAAGTCGGGTAAATTATGAGAAAGGTTACTCATGTGACAAATAAAAGACATCACAAAGTCTGGTGTTTATTTTATTTTGCTTTAATGTGATTTTTTTCTCCGCAGTGCAGTACAGTGGAATAATGGATAGCGGCTCGGATTGAGGAATCGGAGAGCCGAGTTCGAATTTCAGTCAAATCCATTACATTCACTTATTTAGGAAAGGTATGAATCCTCCTCTTCCCCCTATGGGTAAATAGCAGGACAGACAGATCTATAGCCTTGGATGGCAACTAGTCTACCGCAGAAAGAAATGGCAACCTACTGCGGTATAAAATCGACCTCGTCAGTCATGTATCGAAAGATACATGATCGCCTAAGCGTGTATCACGCAAGGCACATAACAGATTGAACCCTAGCGTCTAAAGAATGTGCGGATAGCGTTATGGTTATCGACGCGAAACTGGTGCCGACGGGCCAAGTTTAAGTTCTAGCCTCCTCTGTAACGTTCAGAAGAATGTTCACATCTTTGTTATTATTATCCCAACGTTTCGGCCGCTGTGTTCTCCTACTTTCTTCAGGTATCTTTCTAGCTGGGTAATCGACCAATAGTCTAAAAGATTAAAGCGTTGGTAAGTGGTTTTGGTGGCATAGTAATTGTGAGTTTAATCCCTGGGCTCGGTAGTATAAAGCTTGGTTTAGTAGAAAAAGTGACGATGGCATAGGGGCAAGATATCTGATTGATGTCAGATCAGTCGTTTTTAGATCTCGGATTGAAGCAATCGGACGTCTAGCCACACTGAGGAGCTGTGATACAGCGATACAGTCTGTTTGTGGATGACTACATATATATATATATATATATATATATATATGCATGAATATATATATGCATGTACATATATATATATATATATATATATAACCCCTATATATATATGTATATATATATATGCATGGATATATATATATATATGCATGTATATATATGCATATATGTTGGTACCTCCATTCAATTTTTCGATACCTAAGGTTTTAAAATGAATTTTTAAAAATGAAAAGCATTCTTAAAGATTTTATTTTAGCTTTAATTGAAAGTTAAAGGATTAAATTTATTATTTCCAGTAACTAAAATGTTCTAGTGTATTTCAGGTAGACATTATATAGATTGGAATGTCAAATATATGCTCGATTTTTTTAAAAAATTACTTAAAAGCCTCCATTTTCTTAAATTTTAAGAAATGGCCGCTTTTAAGATATATTTTATATATATATATATATATATATATATATATATATATATATATATATATATATTCCGTTTATTCGTTATTTTTTATTGATAGAATTGTTTTAAGTAAATGCTCTGTTTTTTAATTAACAGTATTAATTATATTTACCGGCCAGAATGTTTGCAGGTTCGATTCCTGGCGGAGAAGCACATATTTTCTATGAAATTCTTCGAACATTCAGTCCGGTAAATGTAATTAATACTGTTTAATTAAAAAACAAAAAAACAAAAAAAAAACAGTGCATTTACCTCAATAAATTCTATCTATGAAAATAATGTATAAACAGAAAAGATATTAAAATAATTGTTGGAATGCATGCATTTCATGATATGTTCTTATTTTTTATGTTAAGATAGATTTCGTGAGCAGATGTGATCGATCGAGAAAAATCATCGAAGGTGTGTGTTTATAAACAGATCTTTTACATTAGCAAATTGGAGTGCGAAGCAGGCATTTCTTTATGGCTGAATGGTTAACAGAGCATTAGATCAAATGATGTTTCCCATTAAATATTATAAGTTCGATTCTTGTCGGAGAAGCACGACATGAATCGAAATTTCTCGAACATTCAGGCTTGTAAATGTAATTAATACTGTTTAATTAAAATAAACAGAGGATTTACTTAAATAAATTAAATCTATTAAAAAAACGTATGAAATCCCAATAACAAATAAATCATTCAAATACTAATAACAAATAAATTGAAATTCTAATAACAAATAAATCATTAAAATTCTAATAACAAATAAATCATTAAAATTCTAATGACAAAAAAATCATTGAAATTTTAATGACAAATAAATCATTAAAATTCTAATGACAAATAAGTCATTAAAATTCTAATGACAAATAAATCATTAAAATTCTAATAACAAATAAATCATTAAAATTCTAATGACAAAAAACCATTGAAATTTTAATGACAAATAAGTCATTAAAATTCTAATGACAAATAAATCATTAAAATTCTAATGAAAAATAAATCATTAAAATTTTAATGACAAATAAATCATTAAAATTCTTACAATAAATTAATCCTTCAAATTCTACTAAAATAAATAATTCAACTCCTAATAACAGATAAATCATTCATATTCTAATAAATAATTAATTCAAATTCTAATAATAAATAATTCAAATTAAATAGTCTCCTGCAAGAGAAGCAGAAAAATCATAACAACAAAAATCCTTTATTACTTAACATTCCGCAAATTCTGTAGAAAATAATATAAATTAAAAATAAAGAAATGGAATGAAAGAATGATACTCGAGCTGTGACATTTTGCATGCATTCATTTCAATTCTTCTTATTAATAATGATTTTGTTTCTTTTCAGACAAAAACTGATATCTGACTATTTAAGGAAAACTGTTCATCCTGTTGGTCAAAAAATCTATCAACAGCAGTTAGGCTATTCAAAGAAGACTTCAAAATAACTAGTCGCGGTTTCTCTTGAAAATGGACAAAATTTGGCATCGTGGTGTTATCAAGTACCCGCAGAAAAATGGTTTTGCCCTCAATGACATTCATTCTGACATGACTACTACATTAGTGGATGACGTTCCAGCATTATCAACAGTGGACAAGGGGGAATTTAGGAGGGGAATGGAGAATCTTGAAGATAACCAAACGTCTTCACGTCCTGCAACTGCCATCAACGATGAAAACATTGATTGTATTCACCATATGGTGATAGATGACAGGCGGTTGACTATAAATCGAATAGCCAATTCTATTAGACTATCTCGTGAGTGAGTTGAGAATATTCTGGACAGTGAACTTAGCATGACGAAGGTTTTTGCTTGGTGGGTGCCACATCTTCTGACATCTGATCAAAAGTGCACCAGGCTGATCACATCAAATGAAAATCTGACATTGTTTGGACTACCTTCAACTGGTTTCCTTGAACGTTTCCTAACCCAGGATGAGTGTTGAGTTCATCACTTTGAGCCGGAGACAAAAAGACAATCCATGACGTGGAAACACTCCGCCTCACCTGACTCAAAGAAGTCCAAGGCCGTTGCATCTGTAGGGAAGCCTCAGCATTTGGGGATGCAAAAGGCATTGTGTTTATTGACTATCTTCAATGGAGAGTACCATGCCAACTCGCTGAGCCAGTTACGAAAGGCTGTCAAGACGAAACGCCCAGGAAGACTGAAGAAAAGGGTCTTGTTTCATCAGGACATTGATCCTGCATGCAAGGCCTGTTGTGTGTGAGTGTGGGTGTGAAGAGATTGATCACCCTCCATATTCTCCTGTTTTGACTATCACCAGTTCTCCAACATGAAAAACAAAACACTTGACTGGGAACTAATATCGCAGTAGTGATGACGTCATAACTGCTGTTGTTGACTTTTTTGACCAACAGGATGAATAGTCTTCTTTGAACAGTCAGATGTCAGTTTACCCGGAAATAAACAATGCAGTTATTAATAAGAAGATTTGAATTTAATTCCTGCAATATTTCACAGCTCTAGCATAAATTCTTCATAGTCAGCCTATGAACTTTTAAGTTCGTAGCTCGCTCGGTTTTCGTGATCAATAGTTTCGGGATATTTATTTTTCATAAATGAAATTGGCGAAATGTACGATGCATTTTCTTTAAAATCTGACAGTTCTTACTATCCTTTTGAAAAATTAAAAAAAATATTCATATTCAGATTGCGGCAAAAGTAACGTCTTTTGTATTAATTAACTTTTATTGAACGGATAACATTAGTTTAAGAAAAATTATAAGTATTGTAGCATCAAAACAATAAGATTTGTTACGATTAACAAACTATTTAACATGTTCAAAATTCTCGCCCTTCAAGTTCAATACAACGCTGAACCCTATCAGCAACACTTCTACGAACCACTTAAGACTATGGAATCCTCCACATTTGCCTGTCACCCCCCTATGGAAAAATGCACTCTTCCCCAAATAAACCTTTAACTAATCATCACTTTAATTTTCCAAAACTCAATCCCCCATTGGTTAAAAGGACACTAAAATGTAGCAAGGTTGAGACAAACCTTTTTCCCGCGCAGCGCTCTGGAGCCTATTTGAAAACTCGAAAATCTATAAAAGGAATCGCTCGACTTAATTCAAGTCAGACAGACACTGAGTTTCGAGAGATACCAGCAGACCCCACGCGTGCCAACCTCTCAGCAACTCAACACAACTCGCACAACTATTGCCGCGTGAAGAAACTTAACTTAAAATTTACTAAAAAAGTGACATTATCACTACAAAACAGTAATTGTACATTAAATCAACTTTAGCCTATCAGTCAAAGGCGAACAACTCTTCATAACTTAAATCAACACTAACAGTTGTCAAACACATACACACTATCACTTGAACTTACACAATTGACAAATTTCCTTGCAGATATCAAAGTATTTTAATTCCACAAACTTAAACTATCAACCTTTACTCACTAAATTTCTGCATGGACAATCTTTGTAACCTTATCTCACTTGCCACATTTAACAAGCAACTTATTATCATTTTGTGTATGTCAAATATATATATATATAAATTCACGTTATTGTTTAAATCTTTAATTACGTTGTTTTCAGTAATTTCTTAAAGTGGAATTGTCTTTATATTTTTTGTTTGATTTATTTGTGGTGGATAAATGCATTATGATCACGCACATTCTTGGCCTAAAAAAAAATCACCTTCTGATACATCTTACTCAGCATAGAGACTTCTACATTAATTTTTAAAAAATTGTCAGAACTTCCATGTTTTATTTAGGGAATTCTTTTCGGCTTGAGCCTGTAAACAAAATCTTTCAGTACATCCCACAAGAAGTTGTGTTAGGTCTGATGGTCGTGATAGTCACTCAGTTACTCTACAACGTCCTGTCAACCTCATTTCGAAATTAAGATTTTGCAATTCTAAAACGCGTAAACCATTTTAATCTTAAGCCGTCTTAATCTACTATGATTTATTTTTGTTCAGTAAAAGTTAATAAAAAGCAATACAAGATTTTTCCAATTGTCATTTTATATCAATCTGTCTTGTCCACAGAATTGATCTGGGAATTTAACTGTATTGTCGACATGGAAAAAAGATTCTCTTACTATAAAGGTAATTTACATTAACCGGAAAAAAGGCTTGGACAGAAGCGTTTATCTTTTTAAATTTGGATTTTTAATGTAACTATAACAACAGAGATTTCATTTTTGCCTTGAAAAAGTCGGAAGACGAAACGCGTCGGCAAAATCTAAGATTTTTCCAATTGTCATCATATATCTATCTATCTATCTATCTATCTATCTATCTCTCTCTCTCTCTCTCTCTCTCTCTCTATATATATATATATATATATATATATATATATATTTTGTTGGATATATGTTAACTCTTTCATAATACTTGCATCACTTCACTTCTGCCTATCCTCCCTTTCTTTCTTCAACTTTCTTTCTGCATTGTACCCGACCCCCGACGCCTTTCCACTGCACATACCTTGATTTATGCTACTTTATATATGCACACAGTTGCGACCGCTTTCATCTTTGCATATACATATACATATTCATCTTTTCACATACATATATATATATTCATCTTTTCACATGCATATATATATTCATCTTTAAACATACATATATATATTCATCTTTACACATAAATATATATTCATCTTTTCACATACATATATATATTCATCTTTACACATACATATATATTCATCATTACACATACATATATATATTCATCTTTACACATACATATATATTCATCTTTTCACATACATATATATATTCATCTTTACACATACATAGATATTCATCTTTACACATACACATATATATTCATCTTTACACATACATATATATTCATCTTTTCACATACATATATATATTCATCTTTACACATACATAGATATTCATCTTTACACATACACATATATATTCATCTTTACACATACATATATATTCATCATTACACATACATATATATATTCATCTTTACACATACATATATATTCATCTTTTCACATACATATATATATTCATCTTTACACATACATAGATATTCATCTTTACACATACACATATATATTCATCTTTACACATACATATATATTCATCTTTTCACATGCATATATATATTCATCTTTACACATACATAGATATTCATCTTTACACATACACATATATATTCATCTTTACACATACATATATATTCATCATTACACATACATATATATATTCATCTTTACACATACATATATATTCATCTTTTCACATACATATATATATTTATCTTTACACATACATAGATATTCATCTTTACACATACACATATATATTCATCTTTTCACATACATATATATATTCATCTTTACACATACATAGATATTCATCTTTACACATACACATATATATTCATCTTTACACATACATATATATTCATCATTACACATACATATATATATTCATCTTTACACATACATATATATTCATCTTTTCACATACATATATATATTCATCTTTACACATACATAGATATTCATCTTTACACATACACATATATATTCATCTTTACACATACATATATATTCATCTTTTCACATACATATATATATTCATCTTTACACATACATAGATATTCATCTTTACACATACACATATATATTCATCTTTACACATACATATATATTCATCATTACACATACATATATATATTCATCTTTACACATACATATATATTCATCTTTTCACATACATATATATATTTATCTTTACACATACATAGATATTCATCTTTACACATACACATATATATTCATCTTTACACATACATATATATTCATCATTACACATACATATATATATTCATCTTTACACATACATATATATTCATCTTTTCACATACATATATATATTTATCTTTACACATACATAGATATTCATCTTTACACATACACATATATATTCATCTTTACACATACATATATATTCATCATTACACATACATATATATATTCATCTTTACACATACATATATATATTTATCTTTACACATACATAGATATTCATCTTTACACATACACATATATATTCATCTTTACACATACATATATATTCATCATTACACATACATATATATATTCATCTTTTCACATACATATATATATTTATCTTTACACATACATATATATTCATCTTTTCACATACATATATATTCATCTTTACACATACATATATATATTCATCTTTTCACATACATATATATTCATCTTTTCACATACATATATATTCATCTTTTCCCATACATATATATATTCATCTTTACACATACATATATATTCATCTTTACACATACATATATATATTCATCTTTACACATACATATATATTCATCTTTACACATACATATATATTCATCTTTTCACATGCATATATATTCATCTTTACACATACATATATATTCATCTTTTCACATACATATATATATTCATCTTTACACATACATATATATTCATCTTTACACATACATATATATATTCATCTTTACACATACATATATATTCATCTTTTCACATACATATATATATTCATCTTTTCACATACATATGTATTCATCTTTACACATACATATATATTCATCTTTTCACATACATATATATATATTCATCTTTTCACATACATATATATTCATCTTTACACATACATATATATTCATCTTTACACATACATATATATTCATCTTTTCACATACATATATATATTCATCTTTTCACGTACATATATATTCATCTTTTCACATACATATATATATTCATCTTTTCACATGCATATTCATCTTTACACATACATATATATTCATCTTTTCACATACATATATATTTTCATCTTTTCACATACATATATATTCATCTTTACACATACATATATATATTCATCTTTTCACATACATATATATTCATCTTTTCACATACATATATATTCATCTTTTCCCATACATATATATATTCATCTTTTCACATACATATATATTCATCTTTTCACATACATATATATATTCATCTTTACACATACATATTCATCTTTACACATACATATATATATTTATCTTTACACATACATATATATTCATCTTTACACATACATATATATTCATCTTTTCACATACATATATATATTTTCATCTTTTCACATACATATATATATTCATCTTTACACATACATAGATATTCATCTTTACACATACATATATATATTCATCTTTACACGTACATATATATTCATCTTTTCACATACATATATATATTCATCTTTACACATACATAAATATTCATCTTTTCACATACACATATATATTCATCTTTTCACATACATATATATTCATCTTTACACATACATATATATTCATCTTTTCACATACATATATATATTCATCTTTTCACATACATATATATATTCATCTTTTCACATAAATATATATTCATCTTTTCACATACATATATATTCATCTTTTCACATACATATATATATTCTTCTTTACACATACATATATATATTCATCTTTTCACATACATATATATATATTCATCTTTTCACATACATATATATTCATCTTTACACATACATATATATTCATCTTTAAACATACATATATATTCATCTTTTCACATACATATATATATTCATCTTTTCACGTACATATATATTCATCTTTTCACATACATATATATATTCATCTTTTCACATACATATTCATCTTTACACATACATATATATTCATCTTTTCACATACATATATATATTCATCTTTTCACATACATATATATTCATCTTTACACATACATATATATATTCATCTTTTCACATACATATATATTCATCTTTTCACATACATATATATTCATCTTTTCCCATACATATATATATTCATCTTTTCACATACATATATATTCATCTTTTCACATACATATATATATTCATCTTTACACATACATAGATATTCATCTTTACACATACACATATATATTCATCTTTACACATACATATATATTCATCTTTTCACATACATATATATATTCATCTTTACACATACATAGATATTCATCTTTACACATACACATATATATTCATCTTTACACATACATATATATTCATCATTACACATACATATATATATTCATCTTTACACATACATATATATATTTATCTTTACACATACATAGATATTCATCTTTACACATACACATATATATTCATCTTTACACATACATATATATTCATCATTACACATACATATATATATTCATCTTTTCACATACATATATATATTTATCTTTACACATACATATATATTCATCTTTTCACATACATATATATTCATCTTTACACATACATATATATATTCATCTTTTCACATACATATATATTCATCTTTTCACATACATATATATTCATCTTTTCCCATACATATATATATTCATCTTTACACATACATATATATTCATCTTTACACATACATATATATATTCATCTTTACACATACATATATATTCATCTTTACACATACATATATATTCATCTTTTCACATGCATATATATTCATCTTTACACATACATATATATTCATCTTTTCACATACATATATATATTCATCTTTACACATACATATATATTCATCTTTACACATACATATATATATTCATCTTTACACATACATATATATTCATCTTTTCACATACATATATATATTCATCTTTTCACATACATATGTATTCATCTTTACACATACATATATATTCATCTTTTCACATACATATATATATATTCATCTTTTCACATACATATATATTCATCTTTACACATACATATATATTCATCTTTACACATACATATATATTCATCTTTTCACATACATATATATATTCATCTTTTCACGTACATATATATTCATCTTTTCACATACATATATATATTCATCTTTTCACATGCATATTCATCTTTACACATACATATATATTCATCTTTTCACATACATATATATTTTCATCTTTTCACATACATATATATTCATCTTTACACATACATATATATATTCATCTTTTCACATACATATATATTCATCTTTTCACATACATATATATTCATCTTTTCCCATACATATATATATTCATCTTTTCACATACATATATATTCATCTTTTCACATACATATATATATTCATCTTTACACATACATATTCATCTTTACACATACATATATATATTTATCTTTACACATACATATATATTCATATTTACACATACATATATATTCATCTTTTCACATACATATATATATTTTCATCTTTTCACATACATATATATATTCATCTTTACACATACATAGATATTCATCTTTACACATACATATATATATTCATCTTTACACGTACATATATATTCATCTTTTCACATACATATATATATTCATCTTTACACATACATAAATATTCATCTTTTCACATACACATATATATTCATCTTTTCACATACATATATATTCATCTTTACACATACATATATATTCATCTTTTGACATACATATATATATTCATCTTTTCACATACATATATATATTCATCTTTTCACATAAATATATATTCATCTTTTCACATACATATATATTCATCTTTTCACATACATATATATATTCTTCTTTACACATACATATATATATTCATCTTTTCACATACATATATATATATTCATCTTTTCACATACATATATATTCATCTTTACACATACATATATATTCATCTTTACACATACATATATATTCATCTTTTCACATACATATATATATTCATCTTTTCACGTACATATATATTCATCTTTTCACATACATATATATATTCATCTTTTCACATACATATTCATCTTTACACATACATATATATTCATCTTTTCACATACATATATATATTCATCTTTTCACATACATATATATTCATCTTTACACATACATATATATATTCATCTTTTCACATACATATATATTCATCTTTTCACATACATATATATTCATCTTTTCCCATACATATATATATTCATCTTTTCACATACATATATATTCATCTTTTCACATACATATATATATTCATCTTTACACATACATATTCATCTTTACACATACATATATATATTTATCTTTACACATACATATATATTCATCTTTACACATACATATATATTCATCTTTTCACATACATATATATATTTTCATCTTTTCACATACATATATATATTCATCTTTACACATACATAGATATTCATCTTTACACATACATATATATATTCATCTTTACACGTACATATATATTCATCTTTTCACATACATATATATATTCATCTTTACACATACATAAATATTCATCTTTTCACATACACATATATATTCATCTTTTCACATACATATATATTCATCTTTACACATACATATATATTCATCTTTTCACATACATATATATATTCATCTTTTCACATACATATATATATTCATCTTTTCACATAAATATATATTCATCTTTTCACATACATATATATTCATCTTTTCACATACATATATATATTCTTCTTTACACATACATATATATATTCATCTTTACACATACATATATATATTCATCTTTTCATAAACACATAGGCAATGTTAGGCACACATGTTTCATTGCGTACCATTACCAAGTACATCTTGATTGTCTTTGCATGTTGTGATAATGTCTTCAGTCATCGTTCCACTGTTAAGGCTTAACCTAAAAAGGTACCCAGCAGAATAATTATGAGAATATATTATCCCACATTTCTACGCCGAAGGTGTCTTGAAGAGAATAATCGATTTAAAGACAAAAAGAAATAATTCACTTGACACCTCACCGATACGATCGACCCGTTGTCTGTCATATTCGGTTGTCTACACTAACAATGTCAGGATATTTCAGAGATAAATATTTCTTCTTCGGTTTAAAAATCTGCCTTCTTTGACGACTCTTTTGTCGTGTGATTTCGTTTTGGTGTGCCTGCTCTTATCAATCTCAACATCAGACCGAATGTTGGGAGGTGCTAACTTTCCTTCATTGTCATCAGCCACTTATTATCTCTTCTCCATGTACCGACGATGTCAGAATATTTGGACGTTTTAAAGAGAAAAAAATCGTTTACTTACTTTTTATGAAGAACGTTACCTGACCTACTGCGAAAATGAGTGTTGCCTATTTCATACCAGCACCAGAAGTCGGTGGACGAGTCCTGGCATTGAATACCCTTCTTGTTAAGAATATTGACGCAACAAAATCTTCCTACCCCGACAACTATGGTAAGATTATCATGGCCTCTATAATCTTAATAATCCTTAGGAACTTGATGAATTTCCAATCAGATATGAAAATCAAAACACAGATAGACAGAACAAATTAAGGCAAGACATTCTTCTTCTCCCTATACCATACTTATCTAAAATTAATATAATAAAAAACATTGACAATTTAAAATTGTCAAAACTTAAAAGTTGTTTAGAATTTGATAAATTTAAAATGTCATTTGTCATCGGTGTAACGGTTATCAATGCAAATTCCGACCGAGGTTGCTTCTGTTTAATTAACACTAATGCCCCTGAAAAAGGCATGAGTCCACCTCTCCCTGCATCTTATATATATATATATATATGCGTAGTAAAAGGAGATGTGAAGTAGAATAACAGTTCTCAACATAGAAAACGAAATCGTCAAACTGTGTTCAAATTCCGGTTGAAGTTGCTTCTGACCTTTTGTTTTTTAAAAAAAGGCATGCATTTACCTTTCCCTGAATCCTGCTATATGATTAAATGGAGGTTAGCTTCACTTTCCTTGGTAAAGGGGAGAAAATAGGTTTGCCTATTGTCCGGTTCATGCTCCTGGCTGGTCTTTTGAACAGGAGTAAAGGTTTATCCATTATTCCCTGTTTAGGGTTGGGTTTTCGGTTCCTTCTAAAGTCTTCTTATTCTTTTTCACTCCTTATAGCCCCTTGCGTCTTAGTGGCATTATCGTCTTGCTTGAGGCGAAAGATTAAAAAAAATCTCTCTTCAATATTAGAAAGAACTATAACATTTAGTAGACTTAATTTTCGAAAAAAATACTGTTAATAATATGATTTTTATAAATTTTAACTGAGAATAAATCTGTTTGGTCCATGAAAGTCAAATGTTTCTTTTATCAAAGCCGATAGTTTTATCATTACCGTTAGTATTTGCAATTATTTTCCCAGTGATTCATGGTACTATAAATATTAGTCAATTTTACTACGCTATATTGTTTTAACTGAAAAATATATTGTGTCTCATGGGAGGAGGAACGCTAAATTAAACGCAGATTCAAAGCTCAAATTTAACATAAACTTAACCCTAGAACACTAACCATCAATTAAAGTTACACCACTACTAACCATGGGTATATCATACCTGATTTTGAACCCCCCCCACCACCAAAAAACAAACATTAAATATAAATCTTTATTTGAAATATTTTACATGGCACTTCAAAGTTTGTACTTTGAGTTAACATTAATAGGAACTGAAAAACATTATTTAGGTAAGAAAATCAGGTACTGAAAATTGTAATTAAATATAGGAAAATTTGCGCTGGGTACTATATACCCATGGTTAGTGTTCTAGGGTTAATATAATAGTGGGGTGTAAATACAGAATGTATAGTGCTGGTAGGGGGCTATAAAAAAAGGTAAGATTAAAATTTAAAAGAGGAACGCCGGGTAACTCGATAAGTAATAATAGACGTTAATATGGTTAAAGGGAGGTAATCAATATATAACCTAAAATATGGGAAGTGCATGTGATATTTGGATAATATATTTATCCAGAATTAAAATATTTTAAGAGAAATTTCTTTCTGTATTTACAAGCTAACATTAGTTCATTCATCCTCAAAAATATTAATGACTGAAATCTACTTAATATACGAAATGAACTAATGTTGGCATCAGGAAGATCATTGATAATAATTAGGAACAAATTAGGTCCGAGGATAGATCCCTTGGAGACATCCGCATTTACATACAAAGATCTAGAGGAGTAGCCGTTTAAGATAACCTTCATTTTACAATTTGATAAGAAAGATTGAATCAAATAGAAAAATCGACCTGAAACATTCAAACCCTTCAACTTATGAAGAAGTCTAACACACCAAATTCTTTCAAACAACTTCGAGATATCTAAGACAGTAGCATGAGCTTCACAATTGACAGTCTTTCAGCAATAACTGTTAACACATCAGCAGTTGACCTAGAGAAGTGAAAGTCGTATTATCTGTCTGTTAGAAGACCCTGTGAGGTGAGATGCTTAAACAATTCTGAACTGATTAGAGTTTGTAGCAAAAAGAGGTAGAACACTAATAGTCGATAGTTCGAAAGACCAGACAGTTCGCCCGAGTTTTTAAAACAGGAATTAAAGAAGATTTTCAGCAAGCTGGAAAGCAAGAAGCGGCAAGGCATATATTGTATGGCTTAGATAGAACAGAAGCACATTTCTTTAAGATAATTTCAGGAATACCATCGACTCTACTTGCTTTGGGAAGATCAAGTTTAGAGATAACGGCAAAACCCATGGACAAAGTGATGTGCATGTCAAACAGGAGAGACTCAGTCCTAAGTGTAAAGATACTGAATTGGAAAAGAATTTACGAGCAAAGCATTCAGTATCTGTCTATATTTCTGAGATGAGGTATTACTTAGACTATTTACATTATTCGGTCTATGGTCCTAATCTGTGTCGCCATATTTATTACAACGTTTCGGCCTTTCAGTATCTGTATATATTTCTGAGATCAGGTATTATGTACATTATTTACATTATTCGGACTATTGTCCTCATCTTTGTCGCCATATTTATTACAACGTTTCGGCCCTTTAGTATCTGTCTATATTTCTGAGACGTGGTATTATGGTCACTATTTACATTATTCGGACTATTGTCCTCATCTTTGTCGCCATATTTATCACAACGTTTCGGTCGTTGTACGCTCCGACCTTCTTCAGGTGGTTGGAATGTCGAACTGAACCCTTTATTTCGCTCACTGGGGTAGACTGTTAAAGTTCCACGTGCCATGTCTAATGGATGTCAGTTATCAGTTTTCTCCTGTTAATGCCCCTCTAACTAACGCATTTATCCACTGTGCCATGTGTCCTTGAACCAAAGATGCAGTGACAGGACCCAGAGAGTGTGAATTCAATACCCGGCTAAGGCAGTGGAGAACTTTCAGAGGGGAATTAACAGGAGATAACTGACATACGAGGGTAGCTTCAATAAAATGGGGTGATTTGGAACAGGTCTTCGAAACTAAAAAACTAAAACGAGAAATAAATGCACATCAATGTTTTAGCAAAATGTTTTAAGAAACTCGAAAATATTTCTATGAAGTCTTGTCGATATTAAAATATAAATAAAATACCCTTCATTGGCCAACAATGTCGTCTCAGTTCTTCCTTTTCATGTCAATTATATTTTCCATTGGTTACGCGTTCAAATTGTGGTTCGCTCATTTTAATCTTATGTTTATAGAGATTTAGTGGATCATGGGGTGAAGATGTGAAGAGATATCAGAAGGTTAAAATTTCCTTCTAGCCGGTCCAGCTACATGGGAATGTTGGAATTTAATTAAGTCCAAAGAAGACGAAGAAAACAAACAAGACCGATATATATATATATATATATATATATATATATATATATATATATATATATATACGTAAACAAATATATATTAATAACAAGTTAAACAAAGACATGGACAGTTACATAGAGTTTGTATTGGAGAGATAATGTGTGTGTGTTGTGAGTGTTCGTACGTACGTGTATTGTTCTTAGCGCGTTTCCAGAATTTGGGAAACGCTGTATCTGTGAGAGGTCACGATTTGGTATTTGTTGAAAAGAGAGATTTACCTCACCTCCACGCGAGGTGGCGACCCAAGGCCTAAGTGGAAAAGAGACAGTGAGGCGAAGGGTCAGCCAGTATTTATAGCCAGGGGAGAGAGACCCCTGTTGAAGGATTAAGGAACTGAGGAGGAGCTAACTCCGACAAGATTAAAGAAATATCGCCTTGTTGAAATTATCTCTCATTTTCTTACACCCGTAATTTATGCGTGAAATCTTTGGTTGCCACTGCTTTTAATCTAACTTGGGGCAGTTACAGCAACGTATGGTGACTTCCCGACATCATTCGAACTTGTATCAACCGTAAGAAAGTAATAATCTGGAAGCCAGCCACACGTTTTCCTCTACATACAAGTCCCAGTGAGAGCAAAAATTGAAAACTTATTGGTTTGCGATCCGTGTTATGAATCGAACCTATCGATCGGTAAAGGAAAATCAGTAAAGGAAAATCGATCGGTAACATAATGAAAACCGCCATATTAACTTGTATAGGACCGTGTGTGTTTGCGTGTTGTTGTATTAGAAACATGTGTGTAACTCCTGGTTGAATATTAGGTTTAGTTTGGTTTATTTTGTTTTACGGCATATCAATCTCAATGGGTTATTTAATGCCGACAAGATTTTTATTGCTGGTAATATTTTGTTTTATCAAAAATCTATTTCTGGTAATAATTTTTTCCTTCAAAAATGTATTGCTGGTAATATATATATTTTTTTAAATGTATAGCTGGTAATATTTTTTTCAAAAAATATATTGCTGGTAATATTTTTTTTCCAAAACGTATTGTTGGTAATAGTTTTTTTTCTTCAAAAGTTTATTGTTGATAATAATTTTTTACAAAGTTTTTCTTGTATTAAAACCTATTTTTACACTTTCATAGTGTTTTTTCCCCAGTTTCAGGGTTAACTATTTGCCCATAGTTGGGACTCTAACAGGTGCTACCACCCCGGGTCAGGGTTGACCTGGGAACACCAGCAATTAAGAGGTGGTTCCACGCTCCTCAAAACCTTCTGATCAGAGGCCTTGCTGCTGGATGTAGTTTATCGTCTTACCCAGGACGTGGATGTAGTTTAACGTCTTACCCAGAACGCGGATGTGGTTTGTCGTCATACCCGGGACGGGGTAGAATATTAAAAGGTCAAACTGCAAGAAAATGGCCGGGCCGGACTTGAATTAAGTCCAACTGAAGATAAAGAAGACAAACAAAACCGATATATATATATATATATATATATATATATATATATATATATATATATATATATATATATATATAACAATTATATGTATTAAACAAAACAATTTTACAATAGACATAGACAATAACATTTGTGTGTATGTGTGAGTATTTGTGTTTGTTCTTTGGTGAATGTTCGTACGTACCTGTATGTATGTATAATGTTCATGGCGTCTCCCACAAATGGGAAGACGCGGGTCTTCTGAGAGAGCTTACATTGTAGTCGCTGAAGTGAAAAAGAGAACGAAGCGAGAAGTTGCCCAGTATTTATAGTATAGGGAGAATGACCCCTAGTGACAATTTGGGAATTGAGGAGGAGGTAACTCCGACAAACTCTTAGCTTTAGTTTAAAGCTTTGCTCCATGTTAATTCAGAGCGTCAGGAAATCCTTGTTCTCCAGATATTAATTTTATTTATTCTATGAATTTTCATGACGTCTTTGGAAATATAATGCTGAGGCTTCTCATTATCTTCACTACGCTTTTGTACTCCAAGACAGGCTACCACTTCAAGGCTAAAGTGTTACTTCTACACTGCCCATGAGGCAAAAGGTGAATTTATGCCTTTCCCAGTGACATTTACGCGGCTTAGGCCGGAACTTGAACCGTTTTATCCTATCTACATTTTCTTGTTTTTACATTAGTCAATTCATTTTGACAAGCTTTGGGAGTTATATTAATTTATTTATTTATTTAATGTCGTCATCACCCAATCTATTTCTCTCTAACTTATTTTTTAACTCTCCAAATGCTCCCCTGAATTCTATAAAAATATATTTATTTTATATTATTAAAAGTATTATGTAATTAAAAAGAAATTTCATCCCATAAATTGAAAACTCAAAATATACATAACCAAATTGTATTAAGAAAATTTCTGCATGTTTCTCCAATGTATAGTGAATAACAGTTTTGGCAACTTATTTTATATATGTCTGCTTCAGAAATATTATTGCTATGGGTGTTTGAGGATCTGATTAGATCCATAACGGTTTTGGAAGTGTTTGTGGTGTAGAAATTTAAAAAGAAAACGCATCTATGAGCACAAAACAGACTTCAAAAACAACAATTTAACAAATTCACTTGTCATACATAGAAAAAAATTTCAACTACAATTTTGAATTTATAACTGTTACACTCATAAAAAAGAAAATAGTTCACTCAGAAGGAAAATCCTCGAGAGTGCCGCCATTGAATATTATCCAAATATTAATCTACACCCTAGTTTTTCCCCAATATCACCTTTCCGAACAGAATCACTACTACTCTCTTAGAGCCAACGTACACAACAAATATATCAAGAAACCAAAAGAAAACGGTTGAATCCGTCAACACAACAATACAAACAATATTACTACATGTGAAAATATTCTCTTCAAACATAAAGTAATTGACATAATTTTTCAGTTGATCATATGAATATACAATAGCGTTTTTGAATTCTTCGAGTTGCTAACGATATTTTGTTTGCTGTTTTTAAATACTTTGTTTCAATAAATTCATTTTGTTTTTTGCCTTCAAAAGTCCACATTGGCCGAAACGTGTCGGCTAAAACTACAGTTTTTCTCTTGTCTTTTTTCTTAATACAGTCTTTTTGTAGAGGTTAATTCTGAAAAACATTTACATAACCTAATCTCTAGTAAAATTTTATTAATTTATTAGAGTGTAGAATAATGTTGGTTAATTTTAAAAATAACAATAATAAAAAAAGACTGATTTATTTTTAACTGAAACTGTTTCCCCAGGAATTGAATATTTTATACAGCTTATTAAAAAGTAAACTTTTCTGGTAATATCCAGTTTGAGTTCTGTTTGTGGTCACCATGACAGTTATTAAATTTAAGTACACGTGACCGCACAGAACGCTAGAGAAGCGGTATTAATTACTTATTGTCAAGTCTTTTGCACAACAACAACAATAACAACAACAAATAAACAAAAAAAGAAACCAAAAACAAAAAACGAAGCCAACACGAAGCAACTCATTAGGACTCTGTCAGAACAAAATGCCGGACGATGCGACAAAAAAAAAAAAAAAAAATTAAAATAAAAAAAATTAAGATTTCCTTTTTCTACGTGCTTTCTGTAAGAAAATGTGGGGAGTCTAGGAATAAACGAGATATTAGAGGCGCTTCTCAGTCAGTTGAAATCAAGACAATATTGGTTGAGGAGACGTCTATCTCTATAGAAAATTTCACGTAGTGCTTATCTTGTCGTAGGAAAGGAGAATACGGCCAAATTCGTTCTTAACTTCTGTTTGTAAGTGCTGTTTTAGAATATCTTGTTTTTGTTGTCTACGAATTTTGCTTTTTCATTGAAATATTTTGTAAAAAAAAAAAAAACCATCAAAATTAGTTTAAAAAAGAATTACTTTTCTTTTTTAAATTTTATTTTTTGATGAGAAACATGCAATGTCTTATTTGATTTAAGAAACCGTGCATGTGTCGGAAATATGCATGGTAAAAAAAATATCATCCCGTTGATAAGTGATAGATAAAAACAAGCAGAGGAAGAAGAAGAAGAAGATGAAGACTCCAGAGAAACAAGAGAGCTATTTTAAGAATTGATGACAAAATTTCATTTCCTTTTTTTCCCCCCCTATAATTCATTTACACATTTATCCCCCTCCAAGAAATCAACCGACCTCTGAACAAAACCATTTAACTAGACTTTGGATTACTGTCAACGAAGCCTTATGGATAACTGTCATTTGAAGGAAAGACTACCGTCTTCTTCTTTGCATGAATCCCTATCAGAACGAAAGATATAGAACAAGATAGCAAAGACTGCAGCTATGTGTTATCTGCAATTCTGTCAGTAAAGTTAACCTCTTATTGGAACCGTATATATCAGATTCATAAGAATGATAAACTGTGTCTTTTTTAACGAATAGCACTCTTCAGACGAACCACAAGAAAAGACTCCAATTACAATGACGACAGACATGATTGACGTGTTTGTCGGATGAGGAAATCAAATAACGTAATGCCAAATTTGTAGCTGAAATTAACTTGATGTCTTCTTGGAGAACTTTAAACAACACTTGAAATAAATTTGAAGTCGGTAAAGGGGAAAAACGCTTTAAGGGAGGTAACTATCTTGGACTAAATTTGATTAAAATGAAAGCTTGTCTGGAGATAGAATTTGACGGGTATTCAAATCAAAATCTTTGTACATTTTTAGGATATGCTATTCAGATAAAAGATATAAAGAAAATCATTGCATTTAGGATTGTTATAATGCAATGAAAGAAGCACTAAAAAAACCCGATGTATTAAAAACTACTTGGAAGATTTTATTGTTTATTATCTCCCTTTGACCAGGCATATTTTAAAATAGTGGCTTAGATTTAAAAGGTAGCATGAAAAGATATTCGAATAATTTTCGTTTGAGTTTTGAAAACATATAACGTATAAATTGCGGTCCACAATCAATTTATTCGTATTTATTCAGTTATCCGTTATCTATTTAATAAAGTCTACACCGTAATAAGATGTTTTCATTTACAACTCAACTACAAATTAAATTTAAGCCCTTTGCTACTCTGATTTCAATACAAGTTATATTCAAAAGAAATTCTGCAATATTTATTGAAATCGTAAATATCTGCATAATTCTTTAATGAAATATTAATGCCTGAGGTGGAATCTTTACATTAGATCGGACGCATGAAACATTAAAAAATTAATTGAATTATATTGTGCAAATGAAATATAGTACCTTACATTACATATATAACTCAAGCTTTTAATAATTAATTAATTTTTAATAAATAAATAGAGTTCCATTTAAACTTAGCTTCAAATAAAACGATATTTATTACATGAGAAAGAAATGTTTTGCGTTAATATATTTGCGTTTATATGGTCGCAAAGAGATCGAAGATTTCTTGTCATTGTACATTTAACGGTGGATCCAGCCTTTTGTGTGCAGCTGACGCATTCATTTGTGATGATATGATCACAGGTTCAGGATCATACAATGAACGCTAACCTTAGTTGTCTGCATTGAAATATAAAATTTCACTCTCAGAATTAGTATCCTACCAACATCACTGATGTTTACAACTTTTCCTGCGGGGGGAGACGTTTTTCTTCGGTCTCAGAATCGAAACTTTTATATACAATTTGGGATGAGTATTATTCGAGTTCTTTACTGAATCAGTAAGACTTATAAAAAAAATAATAGTTTTTTATCGTAGAGATACGATATTCATTCTCTTCCAATACATTACAGTTGATTTTATTCGAACCTACACTATTATAAAGAGAAATTGATATTTCATGGCAACAGGTGTCGATTAAACAGATTTGATTTAAACTACATTAAACTTAGACGCATGCAAAAAACAGGATTGAGGCTTTTTTTGTCACATTTTGAGATAATTTACTATCAAGATAATATTTGTCTGTCTATATTTCTGAGATGAGGTATTATGTACACTATTTACATTATTCGGACTATTGTCCTCATCTTTGTCGCCATATTTATTACAACGTTTCGGCCCTTTAGTATCTGTCTATATTTCTCAGATGAGGTATTATGTACACTATTTACGTTATTCGGACTATTGTCCTCTTCTTTGTCGCCATATTTATTACAACGTTTCGGCCCTTTAGTATCTGTCTATATTTCTGAGATGAGGTATTATGTACATTATTTACATTATTCGGACTATTGTCCACATCTTTGTCGCCATATTTATTACAACGTTTCGGCCTTTCAGCATCTGTCTATATTTCTGAGATGATGTATTATGCCTGAGTGCTATACGTAACCACCATTAAGCCTGGCGTTCTGTGACCGTTCAGCCACAGAGATCTTCCAGTTAAGCGAAGTTTGAATTATTGCTTTTAAATTCAGTCCGTTAAATGTAAGTAATACTGTTTTACTAAAACAACCAAGCATTTACTCAAATACGTGTAGACATAAAACAGAAAACGTATGAACAGAAAATATATCAAATATATAGAAATAATACAAATATTCCACGTGCAAAGTTTTCATTGAGAAAAAACTGGTCTCAACTGTATTTTCAATCTGTACCTCTTTCAAATAATTATTGGGAACTTTTACAAACGCATGAAGTAGTTAATAATGTCGCACGCACGCACACGCACACACACACACACACACACACACACACACACACATATATATATATATATATATATATATATATATATATACAGTAGCGAGCATAAAGATCAGAACGATGTTAAGATCGTTATTTTATTCGAATGTTATATAATTATTCTTATAACTTTATCAAAATAAGTTTATTGAGCTTTATATTTTGGAATTATATAATTTACGTTTATATCCTTATTTTTCCTTGAAAAAATGTTCTTTGAAGCTTTAAAATAAAAAGTTATTTCACATTTACACCTTTTCTTAACATCGTTCTGATCTTTACGCTCGCTACTGTATATATGAGCAAAATAAATAAGCACGGTATTTTTCTCAGTAAAAATATCGATCTTAATTCTCTAATTAATTTCTATCTACTGGATTTTACAAGATAATGCCGATACACAGTACAACATTAAATATATTTATTATTACAGAGCAATATATTTAATAAACAATAAAATTCAAAATCACCCATATAAGGGGACTTTTGATTTCATGGTTTATTAATATATATATATATATATATATATATATATATATATATATATATATATATATATATATATATATATATATATATGTATATATATATATATGTATATATATATATATATATATATATATATATATATATATATATATATAAATAATTATTTATTTGAATATTACAACATAAATATGTTATAAAATCACGACAAAAGTAGCCATTTTGTTTCAACACTTCTTGTGTCTTGTCAAGTGATGATATAGAATATAGAATAAATGGTTTTAAAAGTTTCAAATTAATCAACGATCCTTAGCTAGGAGTAAACGCTGTTACATAAGCTAGAGTAGCCAATCAAGATACAAGTATAGGGTGATTCGAAAAATTTGACAACTAAGCAAGGTTATCATAGATATTAAAAGATTTATAAAATTTGAAATTAAAATTAAAAGTAAAAAATTAAAATTACCTATTTAGAAATCTAAATCAAATCTCTATTAAGTTTTAAATTGTAGAATTACCAAGGAGAAAAATATAAAAATAAAAATAAAAGATATATATGCTATTTAATTTGTATTTTCAATGCTGAAAGGGATATATATATATATATATATATATATATATATATATATATATATATATATATATATATATATATATATATATATATATATATATAGTACAGGTAATAAATCCGTTGGTATATAATCCAAGTAGATCCCATTAATATCAAATATTAAAACTGATCCGCAAAGAGAGCTCAATGCATTTATTATAACAGAACATATATATTACACACCAAAAAAAAAAAAATCCAAAATGGCCTCATTTTGGATATAGACTCGCGCCAGTCTTCTTCAACCCTAGACTCAATTAGACTCGGAATCAGGGATTTAGAATTTATTTTGGATAGCATTCGAGGAAAAAATACCGAACCTATCCAAAACGAAGCTTCCGCTAGATAAAAAGCCGGTGTTGGTAGTAAGGGGAGAGCGGGATGTATCTCTCTAAAAGGTGAACATGTCCACTGGAATCAACCCCGATATTAACCTTATGATTCTAAGTTGGGGCTATACGAAGAGTGATATATATATATATATATATATATATATATATATATATATATATATATATATATATATATATATATATAGTACAGGTAATAGATCCGTTGGTACGTCATTCAGGTGGATCCTAGTAATATCAAATATTAAAACTGATCCACAAAAAGAGCTCAATGTATTTATTATAACAGACCGTATATATTACATATAAGAGAAATTAAAAAATACCCCATTTGTATATAGCTATTTCCCTACACAAGAGTACTACGTTGCAGGATTTGTCAACACCAAGGGATTAGGAAATAAAAAAATAAAAAAATTAAAACCATATTTTCTTTCAAACAATCACAAACAACGAAACAAAAAAAAATCAGCAACACTTCAGTGGAGAATTTGTTTCAGGTAAAATATGAAATGACAAACAAATAAATTTGTATGACAAAATGAATATACGACAGATTAGAAAAATCTAAGTACACTAACTTTATGGAAGGCTAAACATGACAGAATTTTAAGTTTTTAATTAAAAAAAGATGAACTTACTCTGGTCTCTTTAAAAATACACACCCTTATATATATAAATACACACCCTTATATATATATATATATATATATATATATATATATATATATATATAGGAATGGGTAAGATAAAAAATGTACATGCCTGCACAAATACTTGCAGGTACGTAAGTATGTTATATAAGGTGTTATAATATGTTATGTATAAGGTGTTAAAAAATACAGTGCTCAATGTTATGAAACAAAGCTATAAGTATATATTAGTTAATATACATAATATCCAACGGTGATAACACTACGTGGAGTTTTATATTATAATGCAATCTTCAGGAAGATTACTTTAATTGTATGAAACTCATAGTAGTGCTATCGACGTTGGACATTAACGTATATTCACTAATACACACACACACACACACACACACACACACATATATATATATATATATAGTTAAATTCCCAGATCAATTCTGTGGACAAGACAGATTGGCATAAAATGACAATTGGAAAAATCTTAGATTTTGCCGACGCGTTTCGTCTTCCGACTTTTTCAAGGCAAAAATGAAATCGTAATATCTCTGTTGTTATAGTTACATTAAAAATCCAAATTTAAAAAGATAGACGCTTCTGTCCAAGCCTTTTTTTCTGGTTAATGTAAATTACCTTTATAGTAAGAGGTTTTTTTTCCATGTCGACAATACAGTTAAATTCCCAGATCAATTCTGTGGACAAGACAGATTGGTATAAAATGACAATTGGAAAAATCTTTTAAGAATAATAATTGTTGGTTATTGGAATTTATTCCGTATATACCAATCCTATACGAAAGCTTAGATTGGATTAAAATAAAAAAAGTATGTATCAATATTGTGATTTTCTTTCATTGTTTAATGATAATGTTATTAAGATTATCAGACCATATGAAAAAAACTTACATAAAATATATAGACATCTATCTATATTATTTAATGAAACATGTATTAATATATATATATATGTATATATATATATATATACAGTGTTTTTATACGAAAGAACCAATATTTTAAATTGTTTTGTTGAAACAACAAAACAATTTTCAAATATTTTCATTTCAATCTGTTTAAGTTGATTGAGTCTCCATGAACGACCTAACAATGTTTGATTTAATTTTGAGAAAAAACAAAAATCTGAACGACGATAAGAAAAATACTTTTAAAAACTTACTTTGAGATGATTGCTATTGATTTCAGGTATGAACTACGCTGGTGATGTCTGCACCTAACTTCAGAAATTTCCACATGTTAGAAAAAAACCTGACCCCTGACCCCTTTGCATTCGCTCGCTGTTCTCAGATCCCTGTAAAACATTTGGGCGTGAACTATTGGGTCACCTTAAAAATTTATTCTATTTTTATTTTTAGATGGCATTATGAGTGTTTAGTTTTAATTAACTTCGTTAACAAAAATTCCTTTTGATTTTATTGTTCTATCTCAGCTTGCAAGATCCAAATTTGTGTATTTTTTGTTGATTCTAACATTGAAGATTAAAAGAAAATAAATAAAATTTTCGGTGTAATATGTTTTTAAGTAAAAACGCGATTCAGACGGAAATTTAAAAAAAAAGTTTATGGAGAAGGTATTGTGAATAATTTAACGTGTCAAGAGTGGTTAGTGAAGTTTTGTACTCAAGATTTCTTACTAAATGACCTTTCACGGTTGGGTAGATCAATTGAAATTGATAATGGCCTAATGAAGACATTACTTGAGAATAATCTTATACAATGTGGAAGAAAGTCAATAGACTTAGAATATTTAAAACAAGCACCGAAAGTCATTTTCTACAGTTTTTGTTATGTTAGTTTCTTTGATGTATGGATTTCACAGAGATTAAACGAAAAAATACATAGCTGACCTTATTCCCGAGCGCGATCAAACGTTATAAGTGATTGTCTTTTCTTTACTTTTTATTTTTAAAATTTTTTAACGAATTGTGATGAACATTGAGAAAAGATATTTTGCAACAATTTCAAAGATCGTAGAGCAAGCGAAATGGATCACTACTAATCATAATCATTCATATTATATATATATATATATATATATATATAATGTATCGTGGGATTTACAGGGAATCGTGATTTACAGGGGAACAATTGATTAAAGTCCCTCATTAAACAAGTCAGTCAGTCATGTGCCATGCGTGATACACGCTTAGCTTCGATACATGACTGACGAGGCAGATTTTTTCGATACATGACTGACGAGGTAGATTTTTTTCCTGTAGTAGGCTGCCATTTCTTTCTGCGGTAAACCAGTTGCCATCCAAGGCTATAGAACCCGATCTGTTCTGCTATTTAGCCATTAGCTGGAGGGAGAAGAGGAGAATTCACACCTTTCCCTAGGGTATTAGCACGTAAGTGAATGTAATGGATTTGACTTGAATTCGAACTCGGCTCACCGATTCCTCAGTCCGAGCCGCTATCCCTTACTCCACCGTGTCTCCTAAACAAATAGAAGTCAGTAATCGCTGAAAAGCGCCCAAAAGGTGTTAACAGAAAGTGTTAAACTCTAAGGATAATTATACAGGGTGGTCCGAAAGTACTATCACCCCCCTACCTCTCTTTCAAACAGTAGGAGCTCGTGTCAAAACTTCTGAAATAGAAAATTATATTATGTAGGAGTGGCAAGACCACCCTGTAGATCGCATGCTTTTTGGTGACCAGTGAAAAATTGTTACAGCTTGGCTGGGGAAGTTTCACTCATTCACCGTCTTAAGCAGATATTTGCCTATTTACTATAATAATTACGCTCTTTGCAGAATTCCTTTAACTTCCCTCAAAAAGTGGATAAAAAATGTATCTCTCTGGTGTTATTTGAGAAACCGAGGCATTTGATAGATTAACGTTTAGCCGTATGTTGCAAAAACCCATGTTTGTATTCTTCCACCATTCATTTCTTCATTACTTTCAGCTTGCAATTCGTTATGGCATCTAAATTTCATTCACTTCTTCTTCCAGCTATGGGTAAATAGCAGGACAGACTGGGTTCTATAGCCTTGGATGACAACTGGTCTAGGCAAAGGACAACTCTGAATTCAAAACCATTACACTCACTTACATGCTAATACCCTTGGGAAAGGTATGAATCCTCTTCTTCTTCTCCCCAGCTATGGGTAAATAGCAGGACAGATCAGGTTCTTTAGCAAAAAGAAATGGCAACCTACTGCAGTAAAAAATCTGCCTTGTCAGTCATGTATCAAAAGATACATGATTGCCTAAGCGTAAATGCAACCGCCTCTTCTACTCCAATAGCTTCTTCTCTCGCACTTCCCGACAGTGGAACTCCCTTCCTCTTACTTGTTTCCCTGATAAATATAATCTTCAAAAATTTAAATGTAATGTCAATCGACATCTTCTGATACCTTGATCTTGACACCCATCCTTCTCTTTCTCAAATGAAAATTGTCTCTACTCTAAAAATATCTGCTGTAGGGTGCAACAAATTTCTAAGGAATATTCTGGAGAGCAAAGTTATTTTCATGGTTTTTAGATAAACCAAAATCTGGCAAATTATTTCCACGCGATAAAATAAAAATGATTTTTATTGAAAAGAAAAGGACACCGTACATTTCGAAAATTGGTCAAGCTAGTTTCCTGACTTGAATATTATAGTTTGGTTTATTTTGAGTTTACGGCATATCAACCTCAATGGGTTATTTAATGCTGACAAGATTTTTATTGGTGTTAATATTTTTTCCAAAAATGTTTTGTCGGTAATATTTTTTCCAAAAATGTATTACTGGTAATTTTTTTCCCCCAAGAATAAGGTTTTTATTCTATTTTTTTATTTTATTTCCTAACCCCTTGGTGTTGACAAATCCTGCAAATGGGGTGAAATAGCTATATACAAATGGGGTATTTTAAAATTTCTCTTATATGTAATTTATTTCTATATACTCTGTTATAATAAATACTTTGAGCTCTCTTTGTGGATCAATTTTATTTTTAATATTTTATGATATTTATGATTTTGTTCGATATAATAGAAATAAAATCCAATATAATTAATGAATGTAACTCTTTTAATCATTTTAAAAGAAAGAAATAGGGAAGGAAAGAATAGTAACAGCCAGATGAAAGTTAAGTTAATGAAATGGGAAGACATTAAAAAAGAAGAAGAAGAAAGAACTTAACCATTTAACAATCGCAAAATTATCACCGGAAATATTTGCGTTGTAAGTAATTTTATTTGCAAGGGAAATAAGCCAAGGAATAGTCCTAGAGAATTATCTCCCCTGCTCAACATGTCTTCAGCTCCTCCTCGAGAATTTCCGGGATTATAATGAAGGGACCGCCACCTCTAAGTCGCCTTCATCGATCTGAAAGCCGCCTTCGATACAAGTGACAGAGCGACACTGAAGAACATCCCTCGCACTATCTTATCCCTCACCCCATCATCGCTTCCGCAGAAATTATGATATGGGGACGCTCACTTCTACTGCGTGTCAGTTTTCCTCCTTCCGGTCACCACAACAAATGTTGGGGAAAAATTCCATGGGTCACCGTTTGTTGAATAAAACATTGAGAGAAAAGATTGTCGTGTGTCCCAATAAAATGATATTTATTTAAACGTAAGATACACAAATTTTAACTGTAATTACTTATTATGAAATGAAAGTTAGAAAGTTCTTCTCTTTGACTGTAAACAAATGAACATGAATAGTCTCTATTTTAGTGAGGAAGAGAGAAAGTGGAGTTGCGAGACAAGATCAAAGAGAGTCTGCTGTTGCTTTGGTAAGAAAGACAGGACGACGAGGTTGACTCTTGTCTCTTTACTGCAGTCAGTCCTTCTGCCGAATTGAATGAATGTTTGGTTTTTATGGCCTTGTGCAGGCACCAAAAAGTCCGTGTTTATTTATTGGCGGGAGCTGATTTTATTGGCTATTTCTTTTAATTAAATTGAAAATTTGGAGTATGTTTGAATCGTACTTATTAAAATATTTTTAACTATTCGTATTGGAAGATATGCATCGATCCCTATGATCAAAGACCAAATTTGATTTTGATTTCATGTTTGAGATTTTTATATCCGGTAGTTGCAAAAGTAACGCCGCCATTTCTGTGTCCTGTATGCATACATTTTTATTATTTTAAACTTTATTTTTAGTGAATACCCGTATTTGAGTAGACACCCCGTTTATTTTAAACGTTATTTTTAGTGAATACCCGTATTTGAGTAGACACCCCGTTTATTTTAAACTTTATTTTTAGTGAATACCCGTATTTGAGTAGACACCCCGTTTATTTTAAACTTTATTTTTATTGAATACCCCTATTTGAGTAGACACCCCGTTTATTTTGAACTTTATTTTTAGTGAATACCCGTATTTGAGTAGACACCCCGTTTATTTTAAACTTTATTTTTAGTGAATACCCGTATTTGAGTAGACACCCCGTTTATTTTGAACTTTATTTTTAGTGAATACCCGTATTTGAGTAGACACCCCGTTTATTTTAAACTTTATTTTTAGTGAATACCCGTATTTGAGTAGACACCCCGTTTATTTTGAACTTTATTTTTAGTGAATACCCGTATTTGAGTAGACACCCCGTTTATTTTGAACTTTATTTTTAGTGAATACCCGTATTTGAGTAGACACCCCGTTTATTTTAAACTTTATTTTTAGTGAATACCCGTATTTGAGTAGACACCCCGTTTATTTTAAACTTTATTTTTAGTGAATACCCGTATTTGAGTAGACACCCCGTTTATTTTGAACTTTATTTTTAGTGAATACCCGTATTTGAGTAGACACCCCGTTTATTTTGAACTTTATTTTTAGTGAATACCCGTATTTGAGTAGACACCCCGTTTATTTTGAACTTTATTTTTAGTGAATACCCGTATTTGAGTAGACACCCCGTTTATTTTGAACTTTATTTTTAGTGAATACACGTATTTGAGTAGACACCCCATTTATTTTAAACTATTTATTTAGTCTACTGGCCTGCACACTCTAGAAAACTTATTAAAGATAACCCTCCGGCAGGATTCGAATCTGCGTACTCCTTTGCAGGAGAAACCGCCGTCTTATCGGCATACTTTGACGTCTCAGCCACGATGAGCTTCACAATCATGCGAAGTTCTGTTTGCTTTTTAAGGCAAATTCACTCATTATGAGTTTCTCGAAAGCCCATATCTACTCAGAATTGTTTCCGAAACATATTTTTTAGTACTTTCTCCTGCCGAAGGGCACATTTCAATTTTCTCGAGTGTACGGAGTGTCTACTCATACTCTGGTATCGTCATGCTATACTGAAACGGTAAGCTAGAACTTATTTTCTACCGGTCATTTCCAATAATGCCAAATCATTTATGTCATGGTTCTCACCCTAAAGTTTATGGCATTTTCCTTATTATCATTTCATTCCGTTTTTAGAAATAATAATTGTTTTAGCGAAGTTTGTCTTTCCTGAATTATACTTTGAACATTCAGCATGCCAAACTGTGGTATGGGTCCCGTTTCTAAACGTTTAAACAATTGTCTTTTTCTAAGATCATTCTGAGCAAATATAAACGTACACGATACTACGGTTTATGGCTGCACCTCCAAAAGTTTAAATGACTAAAGCCTACGGGCTGATCATTCTTTTGTCCTTGCCCGCACAGCTCAATGAGAGAGGAACTGGCTTTTAACATTCAATGCCCCCCAAACCAAACTGGTAACATTTCATCGATACAGAGTAGACTCTTTTTTCCCCCTCCTCTCATGACGAACGGTTGCATTATCAATGAGGCTCCTCCTTGCCTTGAACGTTTACTGAGACTCAAGCTCCTTCTTTACATCAAGTAGAACTCGTCTATACGATCTATCGCCAAAGATGATAAGAAAATGGCCCGTTCTTTCTACCATTTTAGGAAGTACCTGGGAAAACGTAACTATTTTTCATACTCACACAGCAAGACACACATTTTCCGTCACTGGTGTGTAACTTTATTCTCGTCCAGAGTAATGGAAACATCAGACTTAATTTTCTCATACGTAACATTATATCTTATTCAATTTAGGACTTCGTCAGTCGCCGCCGGCCAGTGTGTGTGGCTTTGGAGCCCTCTCCGAACGTGGACTTTACCTTCACGTGAGGATGTATCAGACTCATTCCCTCTGAGGTGGGTGTTTATATATCTACCTGTCATAGGTCTTTTCCTATGTGTACTCACCATATGTTTACATGAGGCAGCCACTGACATCGAGTGAAGTGCGGCTATGCACTTGGCGACTAAGAGGGTATCTCTCGATGCACCTGACTTTTCTGAAGAACAACTGAGTGCAAAGTCTATTTTGGTATCGTCTGAGGTGAGTCACATAATAGGGGCATTTATTTTCAAGAGGGAGGAAAACATTTAAATGTCCATCATACCTCGATTCATCGATTTATTCAAATGGGGTCAAAGGTAAGAGCGCAAATTTTAGTATTTTAGAGGGGTAGGAGGTTTATTTTTATCTTTATCTCTCACTATTGCCTCCTTTCCCTAGTGTAGTTCATTTGATAAGATCGGTTTCATACCCCCATTGTTGGTATTGTGTGAGCTTTCTAAATACATTTGGGCAACGATCACATATAGATGAATATGAATGTTAATAAAAATTAAAAGCGACTCACTGTTCTAACCTTGTGCCAGACTGCCGAAGTAAATAAGTGAGGGTTCTCCTGCTTGTATGGCATGGTACAGTGTCTTCTTGCCAGACACACGGTCTTTTAATAGCCACCCTCTTGACCCAGGACAACACTACTTCGTCAAGTCACTTGATGTAGGCTTTTATGTTGAATTGTGTAGAACCAACCACACTTTTTGACCCTCCGCAGGTTTTGAATTCAAAGTTGTCCTTCTCCTAGACCAATTGCCATACAAGTCTGTCCTGCTATTTACCCGTAGCTGGAGGGAGAAGAAGAGGATTCACATCTTTCCCAAGGGTATTAGCACGTAAGTGAATGTAATGGATTCGACTGGAATTCGAACACAGCTCTCCGATTCCTCAATTCGAGCCGACATATATATATATATATATATATATATATATATATATATATATATATATATATATATATATATATATATATATATATATATATATATATCCTGACGATCCACGTAGGTGAAACCTAGGTAGGTTTGCCTGGCTCTTTAGGTTCATAGTTAGATTTCGTCTACTTAGTGTATTGAGGACTTTGCTTAGTTATTTTTATTTTACTCGTGTCGGAGGTTTTTTTTTTCTTTGGACTCTGAGCTTGGATTCTGGACGATTGTTTTCGTCTCAATTACATGTTCGTAGTTCTTTCTTTTTTATCCCTTGTTTTTCCTTTGGCATTGGTTTGTTCATTGATAAGCCAAAACACCTGAGGTTTTTCCAGACGAGTATACTTACTTATATTTATAAGATTATATATATATATATATATATATATATATATATATATATATATATATATATATATATATATATATATATATATATATATGTTCAGTGTGTGTGGTTAAACAGTAGATCTTTCGTGTCTGTTACCTTTAATGAGCTTTTTTCTTAATGTGTTAATGTAATTAGTGATATAAACCACTTGTTAAAACGCACTTAATTTTATTTCCTCACTACCCTCAATGATGATTCACGAGTGTCGAAATCTTTGAATTACACAAACAACTTTTGGCTAATTTATCCACAAACAACAACCACATTTGCGAAATGATATTCGTTAGAAAAAAAGATTCTTAAGTGTAATAGACACAAAATCTGCATTATTTTTAACAATGAATGTTTAAAAGAAGAATTGCAACCCCCCACACGCATATACACGTACACACACTTATGTAGATCATTGCATCATTGCATCACACTGCAATATAACGACCAAAGATATTCCTACCTTGCATGCGTATTTAAAGTGACTGGGGAGTGGCGAGGGGGCAAAGAGCAGGTGCTGTCAATAACCTGAGGCGTTTTTCGTCAGAAGAAGCGAAACTTCAAAAGTGACTCAGCAACAGGATGCTAAATGTTATCTTCATTTCGGAGTGTCAATTGGTCTTTGTGAATAATACACTCAGATGAGTTCAGAGTGACTCAAGGCCACAACAGTGAGAACTCCACTGACATGCAACAATGTGCGAAATTCGTTTCCAGAATATCACTCTCCAAAAGTGACTCCATTGCATTGTGCATCTGGTGCCATCAATTTGATTAGACAGCAAAATACATTTTGGGCCGATACACTCTTTATTAAGATTATTATCATAACATTTTGGGCCGATACACTTTTTATTAGGACTAGTAACATAACATTTTGGGCCAAAATAATCTTTATTAAGACTATTATCATAACATTGTGGGCCGATACACTCTTTATTAAGCTTATTATCATAACATTTTGGGCTGATACACTCTTTATTAAGACTATTAACATAACATTTTGGGACGATACACTTTTCATTAAGACTATTAACATAACATTTTGGGCCAAAATAATCTTTATTAAGACTATTATCATAACATTGTGGGCCGATACACTCTTTATTAAGCTTATTATCATAACATTTTGGGCCGATACACTTTTTATTAGGACTAGTAACATAACATTTTGGGCCAAAATAATCTTTATTAAGACTATTATCATAACATTTTGGGACGATACACTTTTCATTAAGACTATTATCATAACATTTTGGGCCGATACACTCTTTATTAAGACTATTAACATAACATTTTGGGCCGATACACTCTTTATTAAGACTATTAACATAACATTTTGGGCCGATACACTCTTTATTAAGACTATTAACATAACATTTTGGGCCGATACACTCTTCATTAAGACTATTATCATAACATTTTGTGACAATGCACTCCATATTATGACTATTATATTAGCATCCTGTGCCAGGCACCCTGCTGTGTTGTAAAGGTTAGAAAGTTTGCGTTGCTGGATCAATTACGAGTCCTTTCGATCCTCATTGGGTGCCCCATGCTTTCGCCCTGCGCCACATGTAAGCCCCGCTTAGAAAATCATTATATTAACGTTCTTTATTGTGACTATTATTTAATTACTATTTTTACTCGACATTTTATTATTGTTGCTTTTTTCCACGGCAAACTGGGTCGATGCACTCTTCGACCGTTAGTGTCAACAGACCGAAATCAGAATTATCAAAGTGACCAAAGTTTTCGCCTCATGTCTGTTATTTTATCATTTAACTAATTCAGTCACGGAGCAACAAATTTCATCATTATGACATCCATTCCGCTTCGATATCATCTTGCTACCAAAAAACAGCAGTGTCCTTCTTGGATTAAGATGAAACAGCAGTGTCCTTCTTGGATTAAGATGAAACTGCAGTGTCCTTCTTGGATTAAGATGAAACAGCAGTGTCCTTCTTGGATTAAAATAAAATAAAAATAAAAACAAAATAATGAGTGGGAAAATACTGACACCGACCGCACACCCCAGACAAAAAATATAAACAATATTTTGACGATTGAAGTAGTTACGCATTTCCCACTGGCCCAGTGACAGTGTCCAAACCGAAGAAAAGCCCAGCAATTTGAATGTTGATTTTCTAGACAGGCATGTCTTCCTCGCGTTAAACATCAACGTAACTGGAGCTTATTCTCCATTTCCTCGTACAGCCTTAAGCTAAGCTTAGTAAATATCTAATATATAAAACACAAACTTTGTATGTCTGCCCACTTGAAACCGTGAAAGTGTGTATACAAATATTACTTAAACCTGTGATAACGAAAGGGACAAGGAAAAATAACGCGAACTTATCTAGTGGCCTTAAGCAAGTGAATGACAGATATCATGATCTGGGGGAGGAAGCAGAGGGAAGGAACTTGTTGAAAGCTGCAAGGGATAGAGGGAGGTGGAGAGCCATGATCGACTACATCCCAAAAGAACACGACACATAGAAAGAAAGAGTGTGGAGCGCAACGGAGCAAAGAGAAGAGACTTTGCCTGCTCAGTTGTTCGTATCTTCGTAAATTATATTTTTATTTAGAGCGATGGTTAGCAAGTTGGTATCGTTAAATACTCAGAACGAGTTCAATCCTTACTGCATGCTCTTCTATTGTCAGTGTACCACATTGAGCTATACTGTAGAAAGATGTTTTGTTAGTTTTACGACCTATTGCTAGTGTCTTTGCTACATACTAGATGCTACCGTTTTGATAGTCATATTCTCGGGATGTTTCATTTGTTTTTTTAGTACTGACCAGTTATTACATGCTTGGATTCCCAGCGAATGAATTCACAATGCCACCAAAGAGCCCGAATAATAACTGGGCAAGGCTTGAACCTTCAACGGCACCATAGAAAAGGAGCAATTACGGACTAGGGATTGAACTCACAATTACTACGCCACCAAATGGGATGGACAGCAGTAACTGAGAAGTACTAAAATCGACAAAGACCTGACAGCACAACGAGAACACTCCGCCTACCGTAGGTTAAATAAAAGTTTTCAGTTCTGGATCCACTGAAAGCTACCCGGATCGAGAGACATCTGAAGAAAACCGGAGGGCACAACGGTCGAAACTTTATGATAATAACAAAATAATGTGAACATTAATCCGACTGCAAATAATGTAAATAATTTTGAATTTTATATGAATGAAGAATATTTTCTTTAATTTCGTCGAGAAAATATACTATTGGTGGATCAGAAATGTCAGAACGTAATGGGTGGGGCGATGTTAAAATGGTCACTGTAGTGGGGTGCGGATGTTATCTTCATTATTCTTTCTATGAAAAATATAACGCATATTATGTTTGTAAAAATTGCCAAGACTTTTTTCTATTCCTCACTACGCCACCCTCAACTCGGCTACACAGGCACCGACAGTGGCCGATTTGTAAAACGGATTTTTCTCTTTTTGCTCGTCGTCGTTTTGAGTCGTTCAAGTGATAGCTAAAATTTCGAATGCAGAATTTATGTTTTCGAAGTATTGGCTAGAAAGATTGACGCTAGACAATCTTTTTATCAGTTAAGTAAATTAGGATAAGCTACATATCAAGATTAACATTTAATTGTTGTCTATTGAACATAGAGAGAGAGAAAAAGAAAGAAAATGTATGTGTGTGTGTGTGTGTGTGTGTGTGTGTGTGTGTGTGTGCTGGTTTTACCTATAGGCTTAGCAGCCTCAAAATCTAGGAGTCCTCCAGCCAAGGTTTATAATATTTTTGATACTGTCATAAGCTTTTCTTATATATGTTGTCATAAAGCATTTTAGACTTTAAACAACCCTTCAGTAATTTTCCTTACATTCCATATCAGAATAATTCTGTCTTAAGCTGATAACTCGATACCAGCATTGATTTCTTTAGAGATGTTTATTTTCATTTTAACATTCATACATTTTTTCAATCACATAATGTATTTAACAATAACGTCTTATGCCCTTTAGAGGAGGAATTGTGAACTGTGGAATTTTAAACACCCGTCGTCATCCTCGACTTTTGCTCAAATTGTTTAACAATCTTCCATTTTCTTCTTCTCGTGAGAATAGAGGATTTGGTGGGCCCTAACAAGTGGGATAGCCTAGGGCCTCTCTTGGTCTAAATCCGGCTCTGAACACAATCTTCCTATTTGCTTTCCCATTGTAATAAACTGATTAGCAAGTACGATGAAAAAATGCCAAGGAAATGTCTGTGCCGCCGATATAAAGCAAAATAGGTTCAGATCAAATCAATTCTTTATTTTGTGAAAAATCCAGACGTTGGAAGCAGAAAAGACACTTTCTAAAAAAAAAAAAAAAAAAAAACTCTCATAATGGGAGAAACATTTTTGATAAATAGTCGTTCATTGGTTAGTTTCCAGTTAAGCAGTAATTTCATTGAAAAATGTTACTCCATGAGTCGCTTATTTATTACGTTGCAGGAAAAATAAAATTTAAAAGAAGCAGAATTTTAATAAGCCTGATAAAAATAGCAAAACAGAAGGAATACCGTTGCAGACGTCCATGCGTCGCTTATAAAAGGATCTTTACAAAAGACCCAAGCGCCTGATTCTGATAAGATGCTTATTTGGGGAAATGGGTCAGGCTGAGAACTTTTCAGCATTCCCTCACGAGTTAAATACTCAGTTAATTATTACGTTAATTACTCGGGATTACTACTCAGGTTTACGCTCCTAACGTCTGCGCCTGAAATCTGAAATTTTATTCAGTAATTTTTTATTTTATTTTTACGTTTTCTCTCCTCCACCAATAGGAGTAGATAGGTTCGCCTATCGCCCGGTTCACGCTTCTCCCCGTTTTTTTTAACATGATTAGAAGTTTATCTCTTGTTTCCTGTTTAGGATTGGGTTTCCGGTCACGTCTAAAGTCTACTACAACTGTATACCCCTTTCTTATGCTAATACAACTCCACACAGTAACCCTCTACCTTGAGTGGCTCTTGGGCTTTGTATTGGGTGAACATTAGGAAAAAAAATGCTTTTAAAATCTAACCAAAGAGTGTTTTTCTGTCTTGCTACAGTCTGTGGTTTCTAACATTAATGAACAATTCAAAATATTTTTGCTCTGCGTTATCTGGTCTAAAGGTTAAGACATTACAGTCTGGGCTTCATTGATTGGCCGTTAAGAGTCACATGACCGGCTAAGCGCAGCGCGCATTAACAAGGGTAGAGAGAAGAAAGTTAATCCAACAAAATGAATGATCGAAAAATATAGCAACCTTCACGCCGACTCGCAACACACGTGATGAGGTTATTACTGCATTCGATGATATATGCCTATTCATATTTGATATCAACACAAGCACTGAGCGAGGAAGCATCAAGGAAGTCTTAGAGAAAATGGCAACAGAAGAAACATTTTTACCCAGAATCTCAGGACCCAGGAAAAAGACAGCTGAAATTCCTTGGGCACATAATGAGGAAGGAAGGCTTGGAAAAAACTTAATCCTCACCGGGGCATATTGAGGACAAAATAGAGAGGGGAAGTCAGCGAGCCTGACGAGCTTGTGTAAATAGATGTCAGAACGGGAGGCGGAGGCCTTAGTAAAGGGAGAAAAAAAAACTGCTAAGCGCCACATGGGATAGGATGTTGTGGAGAGCCATCAGCTCTGAAGGGACGCGGCACATAGAGGATTGTAAACATTAGACTACCAGATATTTCAAGTTTGATATAAGTTCTTTCTCGTTTATATTTAATATTACTGTATTATAAATTGTACTGGTAAACAAAACAACACACGCACCACTTGAAGAGTTCCAACAGCTGCAGCAACTAAAATGAATAGCACATGTAATTAGACGGGAAAATAATGATATAATCAATATATTGACTTCGTACACTTAAGCAAAAGGTTTGGAAGGAAAATCCTATCAATAATTGATTGATCTGTTTTTTACAGATTATCAAACTTTTGTAGGTTATTTAAAGTCAGAAAATAATTTTTAGATTTAAAGAATGTTTTGGAGATAATAATAATTTACTGATAAAAGTCCTACTTAACTCATAATTAATTAACTCATTACTAATAACTAATAATAACTCATTACTAATAACTAATAATAACTAATTAACTCATAGCCGGAGGGATAAGAGGTGGATTCATACCTTTCCCATCCAAGTTTATAGTACCTTGTATTCCTGTTGTAACCAAGAAAAGGTTACTGAATAAGGAATAACCAAAACGGAGGTTGGAAATGAAATGGTAATCTTTATAACATCAACAAAATATAATACTCGCCAGCGGCGTGAAGTAGGTAAACCACTGCTAGTGGTGGATTACTTAGAACATTACGATATTGACCTGCCTCCCCACGAGGTAGGATGCAGCACAAGGCCAAATTTAATGCGGGGAAATCCGAGCCCGTGGGCTCGGGAAAAATTTGCCCGTAGACCCCGCAAACGCGGGATCGGGTATCTGTCTACCTCCCCAGACGAGACTCTGCCCTTCGGCAGGACACGACACATAGAAAGAAAGACATTTCTCAAGCGAGTGTGGAGCGTAACGGAACAAAGAGAAGAGACTTTGCCTGCTCAGTTGTTCGTATCTTCGTAAATTATATTTTTATTTAGAGCGATGGTTAGCAAGTTGGTATTGTTAAATACTCAGAACGAGTTCAATCCTTACTGCATGCTCTTCTATTGTCAGTGTACCACATTGAGCTATACTGTAGAAAGATGTTTTGTTGGTTTTACGACCTATTGCTAGTGTCTTTGATACATACTAGGTGCTACCGTTTTGATAGTCATATTCTTGGGATGTTTCATTTGTTTTTTTAGTACTGACCAGTTATTACATGCTTGGATTCCCAGCGAATGAATTCACAATGCTACCAAAGAGCCCGAATAATAACTGAGCAAGGCTTGAACCTTCAACGGCACCATAGAAAAGGAGCAATTACGGACTAGGGATTGAACTCACAATTACTACGCCACTAAATGGAGTGGACAGCATATTTATATTTATTGTATGAAACATACAATTATGGCATAAGGCGGAAAAAGGGGGAATGGGTTGAGTCTGGTCTTCACTGATTATCCTATACCTAGCTAATCAGATTAACGACCCATTCACTTGTTACAATTTGTGCATTCACCACAAAAAATAATCCGTAAACCAATGAAACCTCCATACACCATAATACAGCATTCCCTCCGTGGGGTGGGGGCATACCAAACGCACCCCGTGATATAAAAAATTTGATGATAATAAAATATTTTATGCATAAGCTTAGACAGCATATCACCCCCCAGTTACAATAGTGTCCAACGTATTTAAGAGGATTGGGACATACCCATTAATTTTTCATAGGTACGGTATATAACAATTCCCAAGAGGTCACCCATCTAGGTGCTGACCAGACTCGACGTTGCTTAACCTCGATGTTTGTACGCGAACCAATTTCCTAAAAGACTGTTTTAAGACAGTGATGCAAACTGTTCGGTCAATTGATGCCCAATGTTTCCGCAGTTTACTCGCCTTCCCACAATGCCTTATGAGACAAGGTTATTTTATAACGGGGGACGTATACACCCATCGTAGCGAACCAGCCTCACTCCCCACGTATTCCATTGGTGAGATGTAAATACCACTCGAACAGCTTTTTTTCACTTTGTAAAACCGACTCCTAAGTGGATGCTTTCCCGATCACTACAATTTCAAACTGTTCAAGGCAAGGATTAGACGTTATCTTCTCCACGTATCAACATAAACTGTACTTCTTACCCCTTACCCTCTACCTGGAATGGTTCTTGGAACTTGTACCGGTCATAGTTATTGTAAAAACTGGTACTTCATTTTTGCTATCCTCATCTGCATTTAATATAACAATTTTATTAATTTCGAGGAGCAGGTGTAAAATTTTATGAATTTCGACGAGTGGGTGTAAAATTTTATGAATTTCGACGACTGGGTGTAAAATTTTATGAATTTCGACGAATGGGTTAAAATTTTATGAATTTCGACGAGTGGGTGTAAAATTTTATGAATTTCGACGAGTGGGTGTAAAATTTTATGAATTTCGACGAGTGGGTGTAAAATTTTATGAATTTCGACGAGTGGGTGTAAAAAAAGAAAATGGGCAGCCCTGCATAATTAGAGAAGTTTTATTTAAATAAAAAAATCGATTTGATGACTCAAGCAAAACGTCAAGTGAACACATAAATAAAAAGTTATTTATATTTCATAATGCGATAAGAGAAAATATTCAGTCTTGGAGACAGACTGGCTAAAAACTGGGAATAGAAACAATGAATAGTAAGAAAGACATTGTAATGTTATCGTTTTAGACTAACGAAACGAAATCTTTCATCCGTAAAGTTAGTGTTTATTTGCCAATTAATATTGCGTGAGGGTGTGTGCTTTTGCGCGCTTTACTCGAACATGGATTTTCTCGCGTGGATGTAAGAAGCGCCATTCTGTACCTAGTGGCTATGCAGTTACTTACCAATCTTCAGCACTCTGATGCACCTGGATCTTCTGATGTTCTGGTGTGACATCGAGTGCAAAGACTAGTTTGATATTTCTTAGAGAGAATCAAGTATATATTAGAGTCACCAGTGATCAACTTCCTTTCGGACAAACATACCTTATTTACATCAAATTCGATTCAGACTTCTGGTATTTCACGCACTACAAATACTCTAAAATGAAACAAAAATCAGTCTTGGCAAATTTTTCTTCTGCAACTGTTGAAAATTTAAATGAAATTAAATATGTGAATAGCAATGAATATATTTTGCAACATTTATGCTTATGTACCGTCAAAATAGATGAGTTTTGTCCGAAATGAAAGCAAAAAAAAAAGAAAAAAGAAAAAAAGAGAAGATAACCGCTGTTTTTAAAATCTTACCAAAGCATAAGGGAATTATTTGATTTAACTGAAATTGTCAGTAATTATTCATTAATGAATAAATCGTATATTGAATAGGTTATTTTAATAGAAAGCTTTGTAGTAATATTTTTGTGGTCGGAGTCAGTTACTCATCCCTATTTCGATACATACTTTCAAAATTGATGTGTGATGACAAATAATTTATAGTAAATTTGCAGATAATGTCCCATTGACAAATTAAAATATATATATATATATATATATATATATATATATATATATATATATTATTCCTGCTGTAAAATCGCTTGATTATTCCAAAAATAGCATTAAAAATTGGAGGAAATCTACCGCTTAGGAGATACTGACAATTTTAATTAAGTCCCGGTTACCCTCGATTACTGCGCAAAAGTTTATTGGCTTCGATTACAGATAATTTCCCAGTGACAAATTTAAAAAAAATATCATTCCTCTTGTAAAAAAGGCCAGTAAACTTTTGCGTAGCAATTGAAGGTAGACGGGACCCAACTAAAATTGCCAGTATCTCCTAAGCGGTAGATTTCCACCATTTTTTAATGCTATTTTTTAGAATAATCAGGCGATTTTACACCAGGAATGATATATATTTTTTACAAATTTGTCACTGGGACATTATCTGCAAATTTACCTCATTTTTATAGTCTTATAAAAAAAAATCCCTGAAGATATTTCAATAAAAAACTCTTTTGCAATGTGAAACCAGAAAAATTGAAGATTTGTTCTGAAACCTGATAAAAATAATTTAATAAAGCTACAAAAATATTTTTTGTTGGGACTTGGTGTTTGAATTATTTAATAAAACATTATTTTCTTTCCGGTTTGTCAGGTGAAAAAAAAACTGCAGTGAATATTTATTTTTGGAAAAAGTTTCTTGTAATTTTTCAGTTCGGTTTTTGAAATTCTTTTGGTTGCTGATGAAAAAGGAGATCTTTTTTATTAAATAAATAACGATATGTTTGAAGAATCGAAAAATGGATGCCATTTTCACGTTAGAACCAATTTTTAAAGCATTTTATTTTATTCATTATTTTCACAATTTTTAGATTATTTTTTGTATGGAAGATCGAAAAGTTAAAAATTCTGAATGAGCACACCCTTGCTCTCGTGATATTAACATCTTGGTATCGTGTTTTCTGACTCTCATCCCTTTTTAACACATCCTATAGTTTAATAAATTTTAAAAATCAGAATAATTATAAAGAGTTCACTGAGTGCATTTAAATAATTTATGACTTCAAACAGACAAGAAAATAATAAAAGCAGAGAATTAAACTCAAAAGTATCATTTTACTAGTTTTTATTTAATTTAGTCTTTTATATTTTTAATGTAGCATAAAAAAATAAAATTAATTCTTTTAAGTTTCATAAAAGCGTATAGATTAAAAATTATATAAGGTTAAGGATAATTTATTTTTAAACAGAAACAATACTAATTTCTTGATTATTAAAATAAATGTGATTTTTATTATGTTTCATGCAAAAATTCATTATTATTTTTTTTACAAAACGCTGTTAATTAATCTTATAAATTTACTGATTTATTTTGAAACACATCTCTCGTGTATGTATTGAACTTTCAAGAGACTTTTAAATTTGTTGTGGAGTAAAGGATAGCGGCTTCGACTGAGGAATCGGAGAGCCGAGTTCGAATTTCACTCGAATCCATTACATTCACTTACGTGCTGATACCCTTGGGAAAGGTATGAATTCTCTTCTTCTCCCCCTAGCTATGGGTAAATAGCAGGACAGATCAGGTTCTCTAGGTTTGGATGGCAACTGGTCTACCTCAGAAAGAAATGGCAACCTACTGCAGGAAAAATTTTGCTTCGTCAATCATATATCGAAAGATACATGATCGCCTAAGCGTAATCGCGCATGGCACATAACTGATAATTTTCGTCTAAAATGGCGGTTCGAGGAGTCGATGAGTTATGAGTAAACGTGAGAAGATTTTTAAAATGTTTAAACTTTATTTACATACGGATTTTTTTTTTATACAGATTAGCTTTAGGCTATTATCGTTTAAGTAAAACCAACATTATATTAAAAATGAGGCACATAAATTATTTTTTAGGTTTTTTACCTCAGATTTTGGCAGTGTTTGGTTATGTAAAACAGTTATTGTTGTAGATTTTCCCTATGGGTTACAGTATCATTACCATAGGCGGAGCAGCTGAAATTTTTGTAAGAAATTTATACGGGTAGATTTGCTTGCTCTAAACCAATTCAGAGTTGTCCTTCTCTGAGACTATATGTCACTCAAGGTTAGAAAGCTCAGTCTACCCTGCTATTTAATTATTAAATTTTATAATTTAAAAAAATTTATTTTAATAATTTTAATTATCTTCTCTTCCTTGACTGGCGCAGAAGATATCGAACGATATCCTTTTAATGGTATTCATGTGAAAGCGAATACAACGGTCTCGGGTGGGATTTGAACTCGCCACGCCAAACTTAGTTTCCGAGACGATGCTACACGTATATCCTGTAAAATAAATCCCCCCCCCACAATAAAAAAAATGTTAGTTTGAATCATATATGGTTGGATGGTAAATTTTAGTGATTTATAAATAATCAAATTTATTTAGAAAACAGTAGAACTTTTCCTTCAACCATTTTTTTTTAGAATTCCAATCAATACACTTACAGTTTATCCGTATAAAAAAAACGAATTGCATAAAAATCCGCAAGAAAAGAAAACACAATTCTTCTTCCCAATTTGTTCTTAAGAAAAAAAAATTCTATCGTCGTCAAAAATTCCGAGTAAAGGACATTTGTGACGCATATTATTTGCAGATAAGCAACAAAACTTATCGTACATCGATAAAACAAATAAGGAAAGCCAGGACAAATGTTGTAAAAAATAATAATAAAGCGACTCTTGCATAGGGGAAATGTCTTTATTTTGTCTATTGCTGTAAATGTTGTGATTGGTGGTATTTCATTTTTTTTGAGCAGAGAGGCACCCACATTGGACTGGCTGCTTTTTAGCCTGAGGGATTGACAAGACATTTTTTTTATCTGTTAAAGGGAAAAGATTTATAAGTCTTCTGTCTTTTATATAATATTTTTAAACAAACAAAAAATTAGTTTTTCAATGTTTCCTCTGAAAATTCGAAAAAAAAAAAAAAAAACAATATTAACAGCATTTATCTTTAATTTTATATTTTTTTCTTTAGGAATGCACCAAGAAAGGGTACAAGTCTTTCATTGTTTTTCGATAAAAAAAAACAAACAAAAAAAAAACGAACAACAAAAAAAAAATCGAAGTCTTTTCTTCGTAGTTTGTCGAATTTACCAATAGAAACATCAGGCGGTTACTGACGGCTTGTTATCGGGCAGCCTGGCGCTGCAGTAGTGTTTCTTGTGGGCCAAAAATGTAGCCAAGTAAGTAAAACTAATATCACATTGCTGGCAGTACTTGGACAACTGGGGTTCAGCCGTATGGTTTGAAGGATCAGTTCTCTCCCCTTGCAAATATTGGGAATTATATACATACAGCGGGGTTGTGTTGGAGGAAGCGGCGGCAGCGGGAGCAGAAGTGGTAGTAGAGAAAGCAGTTGAGGCTGCTGTTTTAGAAGATGTAGACGGGGAAGAAGGGTGAGGTGAAGAGGAGGAAGGAGGAGGGATGGGAAGAGAGGAAGAAGAAGAAAGAGAGTGACTAGGTATTTCCAGTTTGGAATGTGAAAGAATTTTTGGCCCTTCTTTGAGGGACGACTGTGGGATCATGACCTCTTTCCTTTCACAAGAAGCAGATTGGTCTATTTCTCTTTTCACGTTAACTTCGGCCGAAGTGGTCGGTGGGGGACTATCGGCCGAAGCGGTCCCGTTTTCCGCCTTGTCGTACCCTCTGTCTACGGGCTCTGATTTAATTTGAATTACGGACCCTAGTGAGTTGACGGTCTGCTCTAGGTCCGTAGGTGTTGCCCCAGAAATGGTGGCTGACGTCGTCGCAGGCCTGGGGCTTTCTGCATCCGGGAAACGATGAAGAAGTGTGGGTGAAACGTTGGTGTAATTTATCTTTGGGTCGGAATCAGCTTCGTATTTGAAATGCATAGCTGTCGCCGGTGGAGGGGTTGTGGTCCCTACAGTGGAGGTTGGAGAGGGTTGCTTAGCATTTTGATTCGATTTCGGACCCATTTTCTCGGTAATTAATTTAAGAGATGCTTTGCTATCTATAGGCTCACTATAAGGATAAACGGAAGTAGATGATCCAGAAGTTGCTGCTGCTGCTGCTGTCGAAAGCGTTGAAGAGACACTCTGTTCCACTCTGCTTACAGTGGTCAAATCACCCGAGGGTCCATTGTCTTGTTGGTGATCATCCATTTGTTTACCGTTAACCACAGACTTTGGCCTGCCGATTGTGTGGGGTACTATCTGCGAGGTTTGGTGTATGGTACTGTGCATCTGGAAAGCGTGCAGATCCGAGAAGGTCTCGCCACAAATTTTACAGGCATGCAGCAGTTCGTGATTCGGGATGTCTATCCGCTCATACGACTTCCGGGACCGCCGCCTCTTATAAGGTTCGTTCTTTAGCCGAATCAGCTCAGCTTCCACGTCCATACTGCCATACGTGTCAGTAGTTCCGTTCTTGTAGGAGACTGGCAGCACGGGCGGTTCTTCCACTTCTAGGACGTGCTTCTCGCTAAATTCCTGTCCACTATCTGTGTGGGTCTTCCCGTGCATACGCATACCCCTCACTGTATTACCACGGTAGCCACACAGCAAGCATTTGTATCCTCGGGACGTGGCATGAGCTTTCATGTGCTCACTTAATTTGTTCTGTGTTGGGGCCACGTAATCACAGTGAGGGCAGCGTACCATCGGGTTCTGCATGTTGGCTGGGCAGTAGTGATGTCTGTACAGTCTGGATGATGTGTACGACGTGCAGCAGTGGGTGCACGTGTAGAAGTTGTCCTCTAGGGAGTTATCGTCTGCCTCACTGCAACTGCTTTCTGACACGCTGTCATTTTTGCATAGAATCAACGACTGTTCGCTGTTCTTGCCGTGGGGACAGTAATAATCCTTGTGGGCCTTCAGCGTCGACGCAGAGCTGAACTTGATTTTGCACGGAACACAGAAGTAACTGACATTTGCCTTGCTCTTTTCTATACTTTCATTGCTCAGCGCAGCCATCTTGGAGACACTGTTTATGGCGTCGAGTTTCTCATCGTTGCTGGCTGAGGACGACAACGGTCGGCTGGTGAGCTCTGGTGATGGTTTTCTGAGAGAGGTGACGGCGACTGCAGCCACAGCGGCAGCTGCAGACGAAGCAGCATCCGTTTCTCGAGGTGACAGCTTTGGGGAGATTTGGGGTGAAGTTTTCACGGCTCGCCGGCTGGCACAGTAGTGCTGTTTGTGCGCCACGAAGTTCTCATGCTTATAAAATACAATGTTGCATTCAAGGCATTTGCTGACACTAGTCGTAGCAGGCGCCTGTCCCGTTGGCGACGTGAGGATCTGTTTCGGCTGGTGGGGATACTGATTGATGTTATGGTTAAAGAGTTGGTTCAGAACTGTTGTTTCCACAGAGGGCCAGGTACTATTTGAAGTGGCGGCAGCTGTCGGAACAGCGGCTGGTGTAGCTGACGATGAAGACGAGTTTTCTGAAGCTGACTTGCGTTCTGTTGTAAGAGTTTCAACTGGCTCCTCCTTTATTGTACTCTTTGACTCGGACGTTTCAGAAATCGCAGGAGAAACTTGAGCAGCAGCACTCTTTTCGTCTCCTTTCCCTTCTTCCTTCTTCGTGCTTAAGTCTAATGGCTGATCCTTGCTTGAGCTGGAAAAGGGAATGGTGGTTTGGTGAGCTTGGGCAGGCTGGGTAAGATTAGCGGAAGAGACGACCGGTTGGACGATTACTGTGGGCACTGTAAAAGCAAGGCTGGGTACACCGTTTGGTGTCAGGATGGGAGCGGCCACAATAACGGCTGTCTGAGTGGACAACACAGAAGAATTGGCAGTGACATGGAAAGGAATATTGGGAACATGGTGGGTGACAGGGGTAAGAGAGTTCACCGGACTTTGAACCTCCACATCTGGTTTGCTCGAAGCGACAGGTGACCCTTCACGGGATACTTCCTTGTTGCGCCTGGCGCAGTAAAACTTTTTGTGGCCCCGATATGTGTTGGAGGAACTGAACTGGATATTACATTCTTTACAGAAGGTTTCCGATTTGAGAACAGACTTTGGGGTTGTTTCCTGCGTGTCCTTTGTCGGCCGGTTATGGATTCTGCGGTGCCGATTGAGTCCTGATAATTTCTCTGCAGAGTACGAGCAACACGGACACTGATAAAGTTGCCCCGTTTTGATTGCCTTGGGGAGTGGAGAACCAGATTCCGTACACGTGTCAGATTCATCCGCCTCGGATACAGGTTGTTCTGATTCCAGTCGAATCTTTTTCGAGGCTTCATCATCCGAACCTGAAATAATAATAATAATAATAATAATAATAATAATAAAAAAAATTGTTATCAATATAACAAGCTAACTCAGAAGAAATAAAAGAAAATGTATGATTGGAGAGGAACGGCGATCTACTGGGAGTTGTGCAAAAGACTGGGATTTGACTATGTAAATAGATTTTTTAATCATTTCACCTCAAACAAGTCAACTAGGATGCAAAGGGTTACTGAGGGCGAAAGAAACTAAAGGACCATAAAATAACAGCATCCAAGGAGACAAAAGATGACCATTGACATTTCATTTCAATTTTTGAAGATCGTTGCTGACAGGAAAGCAGAAAGCCGGAAGAGATGTACGAGAGAAGAAACGATTAGCATAGAACTTATGGTTGCATCTAGCAATTTCATTAGTGAAATTATGAGACCTAACTGCCAATCTAGTACTGCGTTTACATTCTGAAAGCTCATCAGAACAATTATCGTGAAAAAGGAAGCTACGTTACAGCGGTGAGAAAGTGATTGAAGCCGAAATGCCAGGTCAGCACCAATAATATTGACGATTCTTTTTTGGACTTTAAGAATCTTTAGACATAGCAGTAGCACCAGACCAGATGGAAACAAAAAAGACATTGGGATAGCGAAAGATGCCTTCCAAGATGCTAAACAAGTTATTAAGAAACGGGGAAATTTCATTAGGAACAAAGAAATTCTGCACTGCTACGTAATATCAGTCCTCTCATATGGCAGGGAATGCTGGACAATTTCCTCCCAGATGAAGAGGAGACCTGAAGCAGCAGAAATGTGGTTATACAGAAAGCTGCTGAGAATACCATGGACTGAACATTTGAGCAATGAGGAAGTTTTCGAGAAAATGGAAGCAAAAAGAACACTTATACTTAGAGTCAGAAAGAGACAGTTTAAATTTCTGGAACAATGAGAAAAGACAGTTTGGAGAATGTGACACTCACAAAACATACTGAAAGGGAGAGGGTAGAGGGGAACAGAGAGTAAGTACAAATGGACGGAAGATCATGGATTGGATCAGGAGACAAACCTTACTTAGAGCTAAGAAAGATAGGAAGTTGTGGAGAGCCACGATCAATCTACCTTACGTGGTTGTGCAAATGGATAGCAGATCAGGGACTGGTAGGTATAAGGAGACAAGCATTACATAGAGCTAAGTGGAAGTTGTGGAGAACCGTGTTCAACCTACCAAGCGGGTTTTTGTAAATGTATGGCAGAACAAGGACTGGGAGAGATGATATTGTTCAGGGCTAAAAAGTGTAGATAGAAACATCACCGCACATGTCCGAAATCACATCTCTATAAAAATCTCTTGTTCCTGGCATGTCACGATAGCTGATAGAGAATGGAGAGTGGAGGTGAGCAGTCTCTTACAACCACTGCTCCAGTAGTAATTGTAAAAGCCACTACACCCATTGTTAACTTTGACAGAGAACATCACACACACATATACACGCATATACATATAGACATACATATAAATTCAAGAATGTGACTAAAACAAGAAATTCTTTTTACGCTTATGAAACTGCAGGTCATGGAATCCATGAATAACTGATGTTACCGTCTTTGGGTGCGTCTAAGGCGTTGCTCCGTGTGTGCGTGCACGCACGTGTGCGTAGAATTATGTGTGCACGAGTCCTCATTACGTATGCGTATTCTTGCTAGGCAAACCAAACAAAAAAGAGGTGTGTCGGAGGTGGGAGGGATGGGGGTCGGTGGGAGAGAGTAGTGAATGAAAATGAGGTCATCCGGTGCAACTATGGAGACACTGCGAATGGCAGGTGCCTAGAGAGCCTGTGAGATGGAAATAAAACCCAAACTTACCAGTGCTAGAATTTCGTTCTCTCTTCTTAATGCCGGTTGCTGGTGTAGTGCCATTGTTTCCTGCTTCGTTAGGGGTTAAGATGCTTGAGGAGCTTGAAGGAGGGGGCTTCTTGGAACAGTAATACAGTAGGTGGCCCTCTAAAGTACTTGGCTTGCTAAAACGCACACCACAGTAGGGGCACTGATAGATGAGGGCTGCAAAATAACAAAATAGAAAAAATAAATAAAAATGAAATAAAAATAAATAAATAAAAATATGTGAACAAAGTTCGATATTTTCAATTTTCTTTCCTGAAATATTGCTACTTCATGAAATCAAATTGGACGCAAGTATTTTCTTTGCGTGTGTGGGTTACCCAGGAACGGAAGACGTATCACGGACCTTACCCCCGCTTAGTAAAATCGGAAGCTGCTCCTTGAGGGAGTGGACGGACTGTCGAGCACAAAGCTGAAGCAGTTATTGGCTTCGAATCTATCTATCTATTTCTATCTTTCTTTCTTTCTTTCTTTCTTTCTTTCTTTCTTTCTTTCTTTCTTTCTTTCTTTCTATCTATCTCTTAGCGTCACGTAACTAAAATGACCATAGACTTGAAAGTTATTTTAACACGTATTCGACAAAACTAAAACAAATTTAATTGATGGTGAGTTGCCGTACTTTGATGTGAGGGTTTTCCATAATTTTTAATCGTTTTTTCAATTTCAAAATTTGAACTGTTAAGATCACCAACGCGATATATATATATATATATATATGATAAAAGTATAGTTTTATGGTATGCTATATTTATGTGTTAAATGATTCAATAGCAGGAATAGAGCGTATGTAAATATAAAAGTGGACATTGAGGTCAACAGCCATTTGCTTCAGTCTGTTTCACGCTCAAACGCAATCGTCAGTCCAAAATGTGTTTAAGCCGTGTGAGCCGAGTTCGAATTCAAGTTGAGTTCGTTAGCTTTACTTACGCACAAATACCGTTGATAAAGGTATGAATACATCTCCCCACCCCCAGTTGTAGATTAAATAGCAGGACAGATTGGGTTCTTTAGCCTTGGTTGGCAATCAGTCTATCGCAGAAAGGAAAAAAAATCTGCCTCGTTAGTCATGAATCGAAAGATACATGATCGCCCAAGCGTGTATCACAAATGGCACTTAACTGACTGAATATGGGTTGGGGATGGTTTGATCGAGTGTTGTTTAATATTCCTTTTCAAAAAGTTAACGCATTATTTTAAACCAGAGAAAAGATTATTTCTATTTTTTCCTTTGCAACTGAATATAACTGACTATCCCTTAAAACTAAATGAAGGCAGTAAAATGGCTGGAAATTGAGAATAGAGAAAAGTGGGAAAATCAGATATGAAATACCAAGAATGTTAATGAGGCGAGGAAATTACTTAATGAGATGTTAATTGGTTCAGGAAACACAATGAATGGGGTTTGGCAAATTTGTTGGAATTGAGTTAAGCGAGTTTTTCTATGACAACTACAAACTGTATATATATATTAATTTTATATATATATATATATATATATATATATATATATATATATATATATATATATGTATATATATATATATATATATATGTATGCAGGTGTGCAGTGAAATAGAAATGAACACGTTAGGTAGATAATCCGGTGTTCCTTAGTATTTAGCTTTATTTTCAAAAGGACAGTGCTCCATACAGAAGTAGAGCTTATATTATAATAATATTTTTAGTTTTTAAAAATATGATTCCTCCGCTACATAAGAGTTCTCATGTTTCAAAAGCGAGAGCCGAGACCCCTAACATAATTTTTTAAGTTATGTAGAGTTAAGGTGTCTGGACCCGCTTCCTTGTCAAGCGAGAATAAAGGAAGCGGGTCCAGACACCTTAACTCTACATAACTTAAAAAATTATGTTAGGGGTCTCGGCTCTCGCTTTTGAAACATGAGAACTCTTATGTAGCGGAGGAATCATATTTTTAAAAACTAAAAATATTATTATAATATATTATATATATATATATGACAATAAGAAAACTGTAATAGTTACCGACGCGTTTCGTCCACATTGGACGAAATGCGTCTGCAACTATTATAGTTTTCTTATTGTCATTTATATTTATAAATATTGTCTTTTCTACAGGAAAACCCTGAGAAATTTTAATAAATAAATATATATATATATATATATATATATATATATATATATATAATATAAACGTAAAGAGCCAGCTAAACCTACCTAGGTTTCACCTAAACGGATAGTCAGATGAACTTTAGGTTTATATTAGGTTTGCTCTACTTCGTGTATTGAGCACTTTACGTAGTTGCTTTTACTCGTTTTGGAGGTTTTTCTTTGAACTCTGAGCTTGGATTCTGGACGATTGTTTTCGCCTCAATTTCATGTTCTTAGTTCTTTTTTTATCCCTCATTTTTCTTTGGGCATTGGTTTGTTCAATTACAAGCCGAAATACCTAAGGTTTTCCACGAGAGTACCACTATTTATATAATATATAATACATATAAGATTATATATATATATATATTATATATTATATAAATATATATATATATTTATATATAAATATTATATATAAATATTATATATATATATATATATAAATATTATATATAAATATTATATATATATATATATATATATATATATATATATATATATATATGAAGAAATATAGTCTTAACATGTGCTATATTTACGGGATAAAGTGCTCAATATCAGAGATAGAGTGTGTGTAAATATACAAGTGAACACAGAAGTCAACACTTCTATGTTTCCTGACTGATGCAATCGTCAGGCCACGACGATTTATATATATATATATATATATATATATATATATATATATATATATATATATATATATATATATATATATTTTCACCCCAAACAAGGCAGTAAAGCCACTAACACGCAAGGGTGTTACTGAGTGTGAAAAAATATAAGAAAAACATTATTAAGCGAACAGAAGTTAATGATTGAAATTGCATTTACATTTTTGAAGATCAAACTTAACTGGAAAGTGTGGAGCTGGAAGAGATTTCTACAAGCGAAAAAAGTGTAACAGAAGAAACCTTTAGCATAGAACTTACGGTTACATCAAGTCATTTCAACTGTAAAATTATGAGGCCTTGCTGCTAATCTAGTACTGCGCTTAAATTCATAAAGCTTAGGTACCATAAAAATATTTGTAGAAAAGGCACAGGGGAAGATATATCTTATGGCTGTTGATAGCTTGCAATTCGCATGCAAGGGAGATCAGCAGAGAACTCTTAAAAATGGCCGGAGACGTGCATATGTGCATGCCTTCCGATCCCCGTAAGTGTTTGAAATGATATAGTCAGAACTTGTAAAAGGTGTAGGAATCTTTATTTGACCATTGTTGCCAAGCGACTGATCACGGCAATCGATCCTGAACAGATTTTTGACAAAAAATATTACCAGCAATAAAAAATGTCGACATTAAATAACCCATTGAGGTTGATATGCCGTAAAACAAAATAAACCAAACCCATCTAAACCAAAGAATACATATTCTATTCATACGAATCTATCCTAAAAATGTTGTCGGCATTAAATAACCCACTGAGGTTGATATGCCGTAAAACAAAATTATCCAAACCAAACCAAACCAAAACAAACCTGTGTTGGGGTGAAATGATAAAAAACAAAAAAAAAAAAAAACACGCACATTAATTCTCTCGTCTCTTGAAGCCCCCACATCCCTATGAAAAGTGCCTAATTGAGTAAAAGACCATATATGAGTCTCGGTGGCACGACATGCACTGAACTTTTTTACCCCCCGAAAATTTTTACAGCATGTGTAAAAATCACCGTCGAAACACGGATACAGATGGTGCACTAATATGAATGTTACTATCACACAAGATGGCCAAAAACTCTGAAAATTTTATCAGAACCAAAAGAAAACAGAGAGAGAGAGAGAGAGAGAGAGAGAGAGAGAGAGAGAAGAGAGAGAGAGAGATAAAAGTCTTATCAAATTTGGTTAGAAACTTACCTGAGAAGACAGGTATCTCTGTGTTGGCACCAGGTAAGCTAATGGCATGTTTTGAAGTGTCTGTCTCTTCCCTTTTGATTGGTGTTGCTGCAGCATTCGATGTGGGCATACCACCACCAGTTCCGACCGTAGGGCTTTTGTCCTTTTCACTGGCACTAACTGCCTTGGGAGACTGACTCTGATCAGAAAGGAATGTGAAGGAGGCCGCCAAAGCAGATTCGGGGGTCAAGTCCACAGTTAATCGGCACCAGATACGGCCAGCTGAAACAAACAGAAAAACACAAAACCATTCAGTTCAAATAATTTATCCATTGGACGAAATAGTTACAATCTTATCACTGTGAGAAATATTGACATTTAAGGAAAAGCTAGTATTTCTACTGCTGAGAGACCAGGGAAAAGGTTCTTCTGAGCTACAAAGGACAGGAAATTGTAGAGAGCCATGACCGCTAATGTGCTGAAAAGGCACGGCACATAGAAGAAGTATATTCCTCTGCCCAGAAATGTTAAAAGATTTGGGCATTTTCTACCCACAGATGCAACATCGCAATCCTGACGCTACACTATCGCTATTTCCACAGAAAATGTTTAGATGAACATCAATTTTAGTTCCATCAATTTAAATCTTCCCGTTCGGATATTGGCATAACAAAATCCTATCTCCATTTAGCCGAGGGTCGTATTAAACTAGGTTGTGTATACCAGAGGTTTTTTTCTTTCCCACAATGCATCTATCATTTTAAAGTAATCGGTGCAATAGTTGTGTATTTCTCAGTAGCCTGTGCTCGAACTTGGAAGAAGAAGAAGAAGAAGAAGAAGAAGAAGAAGAAGAAGAAGAAGAAGAAGAAGAAGAAGAAGAAGAAGAAGAAGCTTGAGTAAATGGATGGCAGAACAGCGTTTGGGAGAGATGGCAAAAAGACAAAAGTTATTAAGAGCTACAAAAGATAGGAAATTAGGGAGAGCCACGATCGTCAACGTCCTGAAGGGACACGGCACAAAGAAGAAGAAAACGAAGAAGAAGACATTACAGTACATTCCTCTGCTCAGAATTGAAAGAATTCGGCATTTTCCACCAAAAGATGCAACATTGCAACCCATTTGCTATTTCCATGGCAAATGTTTTGATGAGCACCATTCTTTAGTTCCACCAGTTCAGACTTTTACAACTAAAACCCACCATGCTACATCCACAGAGTTGAGCCATCTTCATCCTCTTCATATTGGTAAGGAGGAAGTTCTGCTCAGATAGCTTTTTCTCTTGAACTGCTGCTTTGTGAAACAAACTCCCAAGAGGATGCTTCCACAAACATTACAATAATAACCTGTTCAAGTCTAGGGTCAATCATTATCTATCCTCCATATCCTCATAATGTTCACTTCCTACTTCATACTATTAAATTCATATCACACTCCTCATTCAGTAACCCTCTCCTTCCTGACAAATCGACCATGGTGAGATTCGAACCCGGGTCTCATGGTCAGAATGCGAACGTTCTAACCACTCGGCCACATGCCCATATGCAGAGGGTTGATAAATGTTCATGTTGATCCTACACAGAAGTACCGGTCCATATGTAAATAATCCCATCATTTTTGATGGGTACTATGCTAGTCTTTATACAAAATAGACCAAGTATATTTATAACTTTATATCACTACCTTTTTAGTGTCTTTGTTATGACAATGATATTCTGTTCGAAAGCATTTATGAAGTGTGGCTGTGAAAAGACCGACTCTATAAAGGAACTACTTACAACAATAATTGACAAAATATATTTAAAGACTCACATGTGAAAGATTCCTAATAATTCTAAGGACTTAATAAAATATGCCGTGAAAAAATGACGGCATAGGGAAACTAATACCACTAATATTTTGGTACCCTTGGTTTCAGAATCGTATCAGGTGGTTAATTTCGCTGTATCAACATAAGTCAGAAAATAATGCAATAATGCGCCCACCCCTGACCTGTTAATTATGCGTCTCTCATATCTCCACAACATGTTAATAATAATGACTTAGTGTAAGAAGTCTTACTAATTAACCCATAGCTGGGGAAGAAGAGGTGGATTCATACCATTCCCAAGGGTATTTGTGCGTAATTGAATATAATGAACCCAACAGGAATTGGAACTCGGTTTTCCAATTAACAATTTTGAACCATTATCCATTACACCACCTGCACATCCAAGCTTATGGCATCTGGTATTCCCAAGCTGTCACCCATGTAAGTACTAACCAGGCTCGATGTTGCTTAACTTCAGTGATCCCATGGGAACCAATGTTTCAACATGATGTGGCTGTAAGCTATCATTTTGGAAACTTATATTAAACAATTGTTAAATACAACGCCATCTGGTGACCGTTTCGAGAATTTGTTTGGTAATCTAGGGAAATTCAAAGATTTCTTGTAATTTTGTTTGACTTATAAGAGGTACCAGATGATCAGTTGCCAGACAAAGTTGTACCACCATTAAATTAATTTCCTGTTTAGGATTCGGTTTCCGGTTCCTTCTAAAAAATTACTTCAACTCCACACTTTTAACGTCTTCACCTAAAACTGTAAACTTTTATTTATTATTGAATCTTTTTTCCCCATTTCTAAATAGGCGTAGATAGGTTTACCTATCATCCAGTTCACACTCCTCCCCAGTCTTTTGGGCAGGTGTAGAGGTTTATTTTTTGTTTCCTGTTTAGGATTGTGTTTCTGGTTCCTTCTAAAGCCATTTCTTTATGTAACAAATTGCTCGTAGGCGTTGTGCAGAGTGAATATTGTGAATAAATAAAATCTGCAATTAATTTCTCTAATAAAATCTATGAATTGCATTTCTAAAATAAAGCACTATTACATCTTACTGCATCTTTCTTTACAATAATTACTGGAGGGAATGGAAGTCTTTTTCATAAAATTAGTCCTACCAGTGATATCATAGATTATATGACGAATGAGTAGGATAAAGATTATTAGATGTATAAATATATAAATAAAATAAATATTAGAAGAAATCACAGAAAGAACATGATAATTGCTTTTGTAATAATTCTAATATTATTGCCAGTGTGGAATCATTGGTAAGAACTTTTTATTTTGCCTTGATTCTTCTAGGCTGTTATCGTTTATCATTAAAGATCATTTGGTGTGGCTATAATCGGAAACATCATATAAGATTACACGCATTGCTCATTATTTCTATTGATGTCTGATCTTTGAAAATTTCAGCTGATGGTCATAAGCGATAATTAAAGCAATGCAACTGCCATTATTGATGTCCGTGCCAAAGATGACCATTGATTGCTCGAATAAGTTTATTTGCCTTTCACTGACTGCTTCTTGGGTTCTGTTCAGCATTTAGAAAGGAAGGAAGGAAAGGAAAGGAAAGAAAGAAGGGAAGGAAGGAGGGTCGGAAGGAAAGGAAGGAAAAGAAGGGAGGGCGAGAGCAAAGGAAAGGAAGGAAAAGATGGAAGGAAGGAAAAAGGGAAGGAAGGAAAGAAGGAAAGGAAGGAAAAGAAGGGAGGGCGAGAGCAAAGGAAAGGAAGGAAAAGATGGAAGGAAGGAAAAAGGGAAGGAAGGAAAGAAGGAAAGGAAGGAAAAGAAGGGAGGGCGAGAGCAAAGGAAAGGAAGGAAAAGATGGAAGGAAGGAAAAAGGGAAGGAAGGAAGGAAGGAAAGGAAGGAAAAGAAGGGAGGGCGAGAGCAAAGGAAAGGAAGGAAAAGATGGAAGGAAGGAAAAAGGGAAGGAAGGAAGGAAGGAAAGGAAGGAAAAGAAGGGAGGGCGAGAGCAAAGGAAAGGAAGGAAGTGAGGAAGGGATGAGAGGAAGGAAGAAAGGGAGGGAAGGAAGGAAAGGAAGGAAAAGATGGAAGGAAGGAAAAAAGGGAGGGAAGGAAGGAAGGAAAGGAAGGAAAAGAAGGGAGGGCGAGAGCAAAGGAAAGGAAGGAAGTGAGGAAGGGATGACAGGAAGCAAAAAAGGGAGGGAAGGAAGGAAAAGATGGAAGGAAGGAAAAAAGGGAGGGAAGGATGGAAGGAAAGGAAGGAAAAGAAGGGAGGGCGGGAGCGAAGGAAAGGAAGGAATGAAAGGAAAGAAGAGAAGGAAGGAAGGAAAGAAAGAAGGGGGAGGGAAAGAAAGGAAGGAAATGGAGGAAGAGAAGGAAGGAAAGAAGAGAGGGAGGGAGGGAAGGAAGGAAAGAAAGGAAGGAAGGAAGGAAAGGAAGGGAAGAAATGATAATTATTCGAAATACAAAATTCTTTATTCCAATAAAAATGTAAAAATTAAAAGGGGAAAACACAAATGATAATTATTCGAACATTTTTCTCGATACGGTAAAAAAGATATAAACTCAAAAGAGAAAGCGATATAGCAATATATATATATATATATATATATATATATATATATATATATATATATATATATATATATATTGAATGATGGAAAGGCAACATTGGAAATTGCAAAACAGTTGAACTTTGAAAATTTTAGGTCAAGAGAAAACAAAAGACACTCACTGTGTTACTGGCCCTAAGAACCTGCTGATATTTTTTTAATGGACTGTGATTGGACGGTTCAAAGGTGAATTGCCCTCCTTTGAAAGGGAAGGTAGAACTGTGACTGGACCATAGCAGCAGTCGGAAACGAGACAGCTTAGAGAGAAGAGGTTCGTTTTCTCTCTCTCTGCTGAAATGGCAGGCAGCGTTTGCCCATAAGTGAAGGATGCATGGGTAACAAAGTTGCTGAGTTGCTTCAGAGAAAGTTTTGAGAAGTCCTCTTGAAGAAGCCCCAGAAAAGAAAGTTGAAAAGAAGTCCGTAAGTGGAGTTTGGAGCCAAAGCCGTTTGAGAAGAAGACGAAGGAGCGAACACGTGCGTTCTCAAAAAGTATTTTATCACGTGTTTAAGTAAATTTTCAGCTTCTACGTCCGTAAAAGAAAGGCAATATCCACGCGGACCGGAGGAAAATAAGTGAAGAAAAAAGGGAGTTGGTCACCAGGAAGAGAACTTAGACTACACAAGAAAGAAAAGAAAAAAGGATAAAACTTTTGAACCTTGAAAGGACTGAAAGTGTACTGTAGAGCTAAGGCTCATCCCACTTTTTTTTATTGTTATCATTGACACAGCAGGTGGGCACAATTCTTTTTTTGTTTTTTTGTGCATTGTAATTTTTAAGTTTGTTTTCTGCTACGTTTTTTTTTTTTACATTGTCTTAGTCAGAGAATAGGTTGTCTTATTCTCAGCAAAAAGGGACGAATTTTTGCAAGAACCCTTATTTAGCTGGTTAGAAATAAATATTTTACTTTGTAATTGAATCTGATTTGCATTATTTTTCTTTATTTTTCGTTATTAATTCGGGCAATAGTGGAAATACTGTTGCAGCAGGTTTTATTTTCTGAAAGAAAATAAAATTTCCGAAAGAACATATAGAACAATTAAAAAAGAAATTGAAAAGATTGACAAGTTAAGAAAAAAAAAGAATATGAAAAAGTAACAAGTCCAGTAGATAAGGATAAGTAAAGGTGAAATCTTGTCTATTTGCTCCAAATGCATTTAGAATAGATATACAACAGTGATTTAATTCATTTTATATCCTTGTAACCATAAACAGAATGATTTGATGCAAATTTAAAAAATAAATCTTACCTACGTTATCACTGGTTACAGAAACTGATATAAAATAAAGACATAAATAGAAATAAATATACGACAAATATCTCAGCCTCACTCTGAGATAAAAACACTATCTCAGCCTCACTCTGAGATAAAAACATTATCTTAGCCTCACTCTGAGATAAAAAAAATATATCTCAGCCTCACTCTGAGATAAAAACACAATCTCAGCCTCACTCTGAGATAAAAAAAATATATCTCAGTCTCAGTCTGAGATAAAATATATATCTCAGCCTCAGTTTGAGAAAAAACACTATCACCGCTTCATTCTGAGATAAAAAATATATCTTAGCCTCACTCTGAGATAAAAAATATATCTTAGCCTCACTCTGAGATAAAAACACTATCTCAGCCTCACTTCAAAACTAGTGAAAGCTTTTGCATATTACATTTTAATGACAATTTTGCTATTTATAAAGTTAGATAAAAAATTGAATTAGTTGTAAAATTTATGGGGGAAAATGGATAAACTAAGAAATATCTGATTTGTAACTGAATGAAAATAAAAAGTAATCAATATTTGTATTTACTCATAAATTTAATCTAGCAAAGAGTGGAGCGCTCAGTGAGGATAAAAGTCCCTACACTAGCCTTTCAGATATTTTGCTAACACACTTAATATAGCGAGAAACATTATAACATTTCTCTAATAACTGATGTTAAATATATCTATTTAGTTTTAAAAATACTAACAATTATATAAACATTAAACTTTTATATGCAGTTTAGTTATTTTTTAATTAGAATGAGCTCATTTGAACAGGATCCTTTGTTTCTTCTTGAAATTAGCCAGCGGTGATGCACCCACAAGATCTCCAGGTAAAGCGTTTCAGTTGTCTATCGTCGTCAGGGGAAAGAAGTAAGATCTCGCAACCGTTTTCAAGTGTCGTTTCATCAAATTGTGTGAGTGGCCATGTTTGAGAAGATAAATAAATTGTTCACTTCCATTTTATGGCGTCCTGAGTATGACGATAGTCTACTTCCGCGTCCAGGGTAAGACGATAAACTACATCCAGCAGCAAGGCCTCTGATCAGGAGGTTTTAAGGAGCTTGGAACAACCTCTTAACTGCTGGTGTTCCCAGGTCCACTCCGACCCGGGGTGGTGGCACGTGTTAGGGTCCCAACTATGGGCAAATAGTTAACCCCGAAACTGAAGTAAAAAGTCTAAAAATAGGTTTTAGTACCAGAAATACTTTGTAAAAAAACTATTACCAGAAATAAATTTTTGAAGAAAAGAGTATTACCAGCAATACGTTTTGGAAAAAAAAAATATTACCAGCAATACATTTTTAAAATAATATTACCAGCTATACATTTTTGAGGAAAATAATATTACCAGAAATAGATTTTTGAAAAAACAAAAATATTACCAGAAAAAAAAAGCTGTCGGCATTAAATGACCCATTGAGGTTGATATGCCTTAAAACAAAACAAACCAAACCAAACCATTTTATGATAGCCATTCAATATTTTGTCTATCTCACAAAGATCGGCGAACCGTCGTCGTGACATAAAGGGTGGTAGCTTGATTTTACCTGTAGCTACGCTGATGCACTTGTCCTAGGCAAATTGCAATATCTTTTGTATAGTTTGGGACCCAGATTGCAGCACATATCTGATTAAATAAATTCAATGTAATAGGTTTTTACCTTTTTGGAGTCAGATTCTTAAAGCAATGTTTTCTCATACCTATCTTTTGATAAAACCTTCCTTACGATTTCAGAAATACGTGGTCTTGGAAATAATTCCACGTGAAACTATAATAACCACGTCTCTTTGTTCTTTTACTTGATTAAGGTGAACTCCGTCTAGTTCGTAAGACTGGGTTGTACAGCTTGGGTTGGCATCCAGTCTAGGAGAAGGATAACTGCAATGCTTCGTGTTGTCGAGAACTGTGACCCCATAATCCTCATAGGAGCCTACGGGATTTGAGTGGGTGAGTGAATATACATACTTATATCTACATACACTCAAGCATGTGCACGCACACACACACAATAAATATATATTAAATGTTATTTTTAATGGATATATATATATATATATATATATATATATATATATATACAGGTTGTCCATAAAGTTCGTGTGCACTTTAAAAAATGTATAACTGTATTTGTATTTGCGATAGAAATAATCTGTAAAAAATGTTATAAAGTTTAATGAACCTAGTTTTAAGTATAGCTAAAATAACTAATGTGATTTCAGGCATTACTGTAAATCAGTTGCCAAATGTTTTCCGTGAACTGCAAAATCGTATTACCCTTTGTATTGCTAATGATGGAGGACATGTGGAAACTTAAATAATATTTCAATAAAACCTTAAAAAATATAGATTTACTTCTTTTTAATCCTTTTTACAAATTATTTCTATCGCAAATACAAATAAAGTTATAAATTTTTTAAAGTACACACAAACTTTATGGACACCCTGTATATATATATATATATATATATATATATATATATATATATATATATATATATATATATATGTTTGAGTTGCTATCCGTTAGTTTTCTTTTCTTCAATCAGTGAAATTAATAATGACCAACCTAGACTGGGAAGTCATACTAAAGCAAAATAGAGCATGCTGAAATTTCTTAAACTTTTCGATACCAATATATATATATTAATTCAATAACCAGGTAGGCAATGACTGGCCACTACTTTAAGTTTCATGTGCTTGTACACAATATTCAGGTAACCAGAAATGTTTACCGATCTCCCCAGGAGGTAGGATGTGGCACGAGGCCGAATTTAAGGTGGGTCAATCCGTGCCTGTAGGCTCGGCCAAAAATTCCCCGTAGATCCCATATAAATGGGTACAGGGTCTGTCTACCTCCCCGGACGAGACTCTGCCCTTCGGCATACCTTCGTCCGGGTCCCTCTCTGCCTGAAGGCATAGAGTTCGACAACAGCTAAGAGCTTAACACGCGGCCAGCTCCAACTGCCTAACTACCTGATCGTCAGGTAGGCAGTAACTTGCAGTAATAAGATGATTACCTTATATACCACCGGACGTGTACAGTTTGACAGGCAAAGCAAACTCGCACAGTGGGGAGGGTAGATCATCCAGACAAGATCTAAAATGGCAATATATATATATATATATATATATATATATATATGGTGGTATATTAATCATCTTATTACTGCAAGTTATGGCTACCTGCAGATTGTGTGCAAGCACATGAAACTTAAAGTAGTGGCCAGTCATTGCCTACCTGCTCTGTCATTTTTATGGCATGGAGCACTTTTATACCAGTGGGCTAACTTTAAGACAGACTTTATTTAGACCTGCTTATTTAAACCTTGGAATTATATATATATATATATATATATATATATATATATATATATATATATATATATATATTATAAACAAATAATAAAAAATAAATTAATCTACATTCATCCAAATAAATAAATAAACTAACAAACCGATCCCGATAAATTAACCGTTAGAAAAAAAAACAAATAAAGATAATCAATCCAAATAAATAAATGAAGTAATAAACAAATTAAAAACTGCTCCTGCCAAAATAACAGCTAGAATAAACTACAACAATAAACCCCAAAATTGAATAAATAGCTTTAATTATCTTCCCAAATCAAAACAAAACTATTAAATAGGCGATATAAACAATTTTTTACTCCGTTGATAAAAACACCGATTAAAATAAAATATATATATATATATATATATATATATATATATATATATATATATATATATATATAAAATAAGAAATAAAAATAGAAGATAAAAATAAAAATAAACAATGACAAGCAAAATAATTTAACCCAAATAAATAAATAAATGAATAAACAAATAAACGACTTCCGGTAAAATAACCGCCAAAATAGACTACCCACAATGCACCACTGACCCGTATATATAACTAGCCGAGAAAAATAACAGCACTCGTGGCCTGACGATTGTGTCTAGCATGAAACAGACTGTCGCCTCTAAGTGTTAACTTCTATGTTCACTTTTATATTTACATACGCTATATTTCTGATATTGAGCGTTTATCCCATAAATATAGCAAAACCTAAGACTATATTTCTTCATATACACACACACACACACACACACACACACACATATATATATATATTAATCATTTTACTCCAAGTAAGGTAATAAAGCCACAATGTTGAAAGGGGAAACTGAGTGTGAGAGAATATAAGAAAAAGAAAACATTATTAAGAAGCTAGAACAATAAGAGAACAGGAATTAAGAAGACAGAAGATAACGATTGATACTGAATTTTAATTTTTGAAGATCAAAGTTGGCAGGAAAGCAAGTGTCTGTAAGAGAGCTCCATAAGAGAGAAGTGCCAGAGAAGAAACTGTTAGCATAGAACTTACGGTTGCATCTAGTATGAATTTGAAGTTTGTGTATAAGAAATAATATGGTTTCCCAGTGGCAAGAGTATTTAGAGATAGCACTGGTGCATTATTAGTGATACTGGGATTAAATTTAAAAAACATAATAATCTTATACACTTATTAGATTCAGCTTTATATATTATAGCTGGAAGTGGACTCCAAACCTTTGATAAGGTATCTGTCCAGGGGAAGGAGAGCTCTTATGTCACACTTGCCTCGGTGCTAATTTGGCTATCTCGTTTCTACTTGTCTCTGTGATTCTTGGCATTGTTGGTGTCAATTGTTGCGCTGTTGTTCAAGCAACAGGACTAAAATCTCAGCACGGGAATTGATGACATCTTAACATCTATTTTCTCAGCAATAGGTATTTAAGTAGGATATATCAATTATGAAATGGACAAAGTCCGGCAATTATTTTAAGACATTTTTTTATATTTATACGTTCTTTTTTTTTATAGATCCAGATATTTGAATAAATGCTCTGTTTATAATAAACAGTATTAACAACATTTACCGGCCTGAATGTCCGAGAACTTTTTATAGAAAATATGCGTCCTCCGACAGGAATCGAACCTGTATCCTATACGGAACATTCATTTAGCCTGACGTGCTTTTGCCGATTGAGCCACAGAGGAGCGTTTCGGTTAGCAAGGTCGATTTTACTGTTTTTAAACCACAATTATCCATGATTCTCTCTCACGTACATTCATATCTGCTCGATGCGTATCCAAATGTAAACAAATGACGCCACACATTATGAAATGGACAAAGTCCGACAATTATTACAAAGAACGTATAAACATAAAAAATGTCTTAAAAAATAATTGTCATTCTTTTTAACCTTTCCTAAATTCTCTGGATGCTCAGTCTTTTCTCTCACTTTCATTCCACATAACCCCTTTGTGTACTAATGGCATTCCCATCTTGCTTGGGATGAAACGATAAAAAATATATTGGGAGGAGAGTAAAAATTAATTTGAATAGATTGTATTTTTGTATCATACAGTTCAGTCCTGATTTTTTTTAAAAATTCTAAGATGAAAGCTAATTGCTTTTTTTTTGTCTGAAACAAACCAGCTTTGTTATTCACTTAGGCATACCGTAATTTACAAGTCTCAAGCCGAGATGGTTTTCAAGTTTTATTATAGGTTTAGTTTTTGCATAGTAAAGTGTTTTGATGACCTAACTCCTGTTAAGTTTCAGATACACACATCCACACGCACACCCCGGGACAGTCCTAAGCAAAGTGGGGCGTATGGTAAGGCTATATTTACAAAAGAAATGCAACAAATGAAAATTATAAAAGAAAACTGTCAATTTAAATTATTACTGTTTGGTTCAACCAGGAAAAAGTGAAGAAAGAAGAGAAATAGGAGAGGTCAACTGGAGACGAGGGTGTGGTTTTAACTTGGAGGGACGGAACAATATTGTTTGTCAGCATCGTTTATAGTCTCACTTATAGAATGAAAGCAGACAGGGAATTTAGAGAAAAAAAACACTGAAAAAGATGCCATGTAATTATTCACATACAAAACTGGGCGATGAAAAATTCTGGGGATGACAAAGAAAAAATTATCTAAAGTCAGGCTATTCTACGTACACACCCCACAGTTCGATACAGCTTCAGAACCAGCCTATATAGATGAGGAGGCAGGGTGGAGTAATGGAGAGCGGCTTGGATTGAAGAATCGGAGAGCCGAGTTCAAATTTCAGTCGAATCCATTACATTCACTTACGTGCTAATACCATTGGGAAAGGTATGAATCCTATTCTTCTCATCACAGCTATGGGTAAATAGCAGGACAGACTGGGTTTTATAGCCTTGGATGGCAATTGGTCTAGGAGTAAATAAATTATGCAAAAACTGTCCAAACGTGATATTTTTCCGAGCGCTTTCTGTAATACTAAATACATACACACGACAATCTATTTCCAGTTAACATATTTCATCCTTGAAAATGGCTAAATGCTTCGCCGAAAGCTCTCGGAAAAATATAACATTTCGACAGTTTTTGTATAATTTATCTACTGAAAATAAAATAAATTATAAAATCATATGAGAAATTATATAAAAAAACTTAATCAAAGCACCTTGTTTGTCATATTTAATGACGCTTGCATACACACACACACACACACACACATATATGTATATATATATATTACATGTTTATCTACATTTGAGAAGATAAAGAATAGAACATGAAGAGTTAAAGAAAAGCACACAACTATATATATATATATATATATATATATATATATATACATGTATGAAGCTAGATTGAAAGATTGATATAAAAGAGATTCTATATATATGTTCGTATATTTTTTAATCCTAATTTCTTTCATCATTACTTTCTACATATAAGATAGATGAAGGCTAAGATGAATGAAAATGATAAATCTTCTCATTACATCTATTATCCATATATATATATATATATATATATATATATATATATATATATATATATGTATGTGTGTGTGTGTGCGTGTGTCATGCATATATATAAAATAGATGAGAAAAGGACAAAAGAATAACAAACGAAAAGGCGTATTTTTGTTCCCACCCACTCCCAATACATTTTGAAAACTTCTAAAGTTGTTCAAGTTGTAGATATTGATGAATTCTTTGTGTTCCTGATAACATTTCCCAAGTGCGCAAAATATCTATTATCCATAATGGAATAGTCCAGATTAACAATATCTCGGGATGCCTTCGCAACAACCATGACTCGGATATGTGGAGATAAGGTCCATCAGAAATATGTTAGCCCCAAAGAAGTCAGTATAGCTTATGAAATGAGTGAGTGTGTGCAAGCGAATAAAAGGGGAGATGTGCTCAAAGATAGACAAATAAATAAAAGGAAAAAAATAACCTCTTCATGTCGACTGCAAAGAATGAGAAAATGAATATCACTGTTTGCATTTATGGAAAACGAAGCATTTAAAGATGTCCGCATTCAGCAAAATGAAATAATGTTATTTTTTGGAAACTTTTAGATGAAGCATTTTCATTCTTATTTTTTAGCTAGTTTTATTCCATCTTATTATTGTTGCTTTTTATCCTAACACTCTGGCTCTATACACTCTTCATTATTACTATTATTACTAGTTTTATTCCATCTTATTATTGTTGCTTTTTATCCCAACACTCTGGCTCTATACACTCTTCATTATTACTATTATTTTATTACTAGTTTTATTCCATCTTATTATTGTTGCTTTTTATCCCAACACTCTGGCTCTATACACTCTTCATTATTACTATTATTTTATTACTAGTTTTATTCCATCTTATTATTGTTGCTTTTTATCCCAACACTCTGGCTCTATACACTCTTCATTATTACTATTATTTTATTACTAGTTTTATTCCATATTATTATTGTTGCTTTTTATCATAACACTCTGGCTCTATACACTCTTCGTTATTACTATTATTTTATTACTAGTTTTATTTCGTCTTATTATTGTTGCTTTTTATCCCAACACTCTGGCTCTATACACTCTTCATTATTACTATTATTTTAGTATTAGTTTTATTCCATCTTATTGTTGCTTTTAATTCCAACACTCTGGGTCAATACACTCTTCACTATTATTTTCACTTTATTACAAAAGACAAGTGAAATTTTTTTCAAACTGTGTCACTTCCACAAATTTGACAATATCCTGAAAACTCAGAATATCTTTTGGGAAGGTCTTTTTGGTTATTACCAAACATTTTGCGGCACCTCTCCTCATACCCAGTATTACACTTTATCTTTGTTGTTTTTCATCACAACACACTCGGTTTATACATTCTTTGATTGTCAGAACAAACAGTCAGAAATTGGGACTAAAGAATTAACTTCTAATGAGACTTGAACTAATGTCTCATATTTCAAGAGTCTCTCTTTCAAATAATATAACGCCAATCATTTCATCACAGAAGGTTCAACAATTAAGACAAACACAGATCCACGGCCATTTGGATATTTTCTTCTCCACACCAGTTTCATTTTTTTTCTCCTTTCAAATAATAATCGGTTGATATTTTTTCTAAACATTCAATTGATGAATTTTCACTGTTATCTCGTTTTGCCTCGGGATTAAAAATCATAGAAAAGTCATCATTTATTTTCGGATCATAGAAGTCAACGTGCAGCTTCAGGTGTATGGGGTGGAGTTGTCAGCCTTTTCTCCAACCTATTTTTTTACCTGGGTTTGAGATGCCTATTTTGTATTTGCTTCTCTTAGTTGAACTGTTTTTAAATGTGTAAAGAACTCCAATTGCTGGCAAGGAAAATGGTTTAATTTGGTTTGTTTTTCGGCATATCAACCTCAATGGGTTATTTAATGCCGACAACATTTTTAGGATAGATTCGTATGAATAAATATGTATTCTTTGGTTCAGATTGGTTTGGTTTATTTTATTTTACGGCATATCAACCTCAATGGGTTATTTAATGCCGACAACATTTTTAGGATAGATTCGTATGAATAAATAGAATATGTATTCTTTGGTTTAGATTAGTTTGGTTTATTTTGTTTTACGACATATCAACCTCAATGGGTTATTTAATGCCGACAACATTTTTAGGATAGATTTTGACAAATCTAGAGTGTATTAGAGTGACTAAAACGTTAAATGTTTTTCACCCCCCACCCCAAAGGAGAAAGACTGATTGTGGATTTACACCCTTGTGTAAATTAATTGAAACAAAACGAATAATTCTGTTATTATTTACTTTCTTTGTATTTTTCCAATGAAACATGACCCAGTCCACATGTTAGTACTTCGTATGTCCATTCCACGAAATATTTCCTTGCAGATTTACCACAGATTCTTGATTGGAAATAAATCAGGAGAGTTTTCAAGCCAGTCTATAGTACTTTGATTTGCTCACTGGTTAGGCTTGCCAGTGTGTTTGTGCAGCGTTACAATTTCACACGCTTCCTTGGAGTAACATCCATTGCAGACACTGGCTATAGGACAACTAATCGACAGTCGAGACAATAGTGTCTGGGTGTGATAAAAATCTGATTCAATCACGTATGATGCAATATTTTTCAAGACCAAACAAATTTCATCATACACCCCGAAAATAGATTCATATTATTGCATATAACTGCAAATATGCTAATCTAAGGAAAAATAGAAATCGATTACACCCTGTCAATCCAGTGGGTCTAAAACTGACCGTGTGGTGAAAGAAAGGAAACTAAAGCAGTTGTTTCAATTAATTTGTACAAGGGTGTGTAACAGATTTACTATCAGACAATAGTCGCATTACGATAAATAGATTCTCAATGAATAGTTAAATTATTTCATTCAAGATATTGAATTATTAACGTACCCAGCAATTTCTTTTAATAATTCCATCCCGTTTAAGGTGATACAGTGGGGTTAATATCAGAAAATGAAAGAGTCTGAGAAAAAAAACATTTTGAAGGATCGATTACAATAAAAGAACAGGACTCAAGGAAACAATTCAATGGAAAGAAAGAAACCGGAAGGGAGATCCACAGGCGCGAAGTGCGAGAGAAGAAAATGTCAGAATAGAACTTACAGTTACAATTGCAACTGAAAAATGGTAAGACATAGCTGCGAATTTAGTACTGAAAATATTTCTAACCAAATTCTCTGCGCCCGTTATATGTCAATGCGGTGTAGGATATATATTTACTTTAAAGAAATATAATTTTTAAAGTTGAGCAAAGTCATATAAACTTGCAGAAAACCATTAAACATATGGTTACATGCATCAACTTCAACTGTAAATTGATGAGACCTAGCTGTCAATTTAGTACTGCGCTCAAATTTGTAAAGTCAAGGTCTCAAAGAAGAAAGCCCGTTAAAACAGTTACCATGAAAATATAGAAATGCTTCCGAGAACTGTATTGTCTAAAAGTTGATTTAGGGCAATGTATGAAAGAGATGTGGCATTTCTCGTCCTCATGAAGTTTGTTCTTCATTGGAATGTGAAATAATTTTTATTGTATAGTTTTTATGGGTCATCAGTTAGCAATGTTACTCCCTGTTGTACTGGACAAGTTATGGCGCAGAAGAATTCTCTGGAAAAGTAAAAGAGTGTAGCAGATTGTACCCTAGATAATTTCTGACAAGGGCATCTTATAACCCAGTACCCTATGGGAGGCACAGTGGATAGCAGCTCGGATTGAGAAATCGGAGAACTGGGTTCGAATTCCAGTCGAATCCATTACATTCACCTTGAGAAAGGTATGAATTCTCCTTTTCTCCCTCGAAGCTAAATAGCAGGACAGACTGGGTTCTATAGCCTTGGATGGCAACTGATCTACTTCAGAAAGAAATAGCAACCTACTGCGGGAAAAAAATCTGCCTCGTAAGTCATGTATCGAAAGATACATGATCGCCTAAGCATGTATCACGCATGGCACATAACTGACTGACCCTATGATCACACGTTATATTTCAATAGAGCAGGCCTCAGTAAAAGCTCAACAAAAATGAATAAATAAATTAAAAAAAGTAAAAGTTAATTGAGTCTTGATCCCATAGCACTGAGCATACCATCAAACGTTTTAAAGACTTAAGTAGAGAGTACTCAAAATATAATGTCGATCGTACCTTATATACGAATAAAGTAGGTCCCTCCAAAAAATAGATACGTATTAATCTTCAGTTTTGGTATTAAACGTACCATTGAACATACCATGTTGCTGCAAATAATATTCTCCTACCAATTATCAATAATTTTAAGGATTTTAAATACCATTCATCGGATTTAGCTAAAATCTATAACTTGATAACAGGAAACTCAGGCGACACAGAGACGTTCACTTGTAAGCAAGATTCTTCTTTTCAGACTGTGAAGGTGTGTCCTTTCTTGGACGTAGGCCTTATCCAGATCATGGGGAGAAAGAGGTCATATTCCTACTGCACTATCTAGGTAGGGTCGGGTGTGACACGTTTACGCGGTTCATGACGCCTAGCTGAATCTGGACTGGAATTCGAACTCGGCTCTCTGATTTCTCATTCCGAGCTGTTACACCATTACACCACCCGCACATCCAAGCCAACAGAACCTGGTATTCTCAAGCGGTCACCCATCTTCGTACTTCCCGGGATCGACGTTGTTGAACTTCGGTGATCTATCGAGAACCGGTGTTTCAGCGAGATATGGCCGTAAGCTAAGCAAGTCTATGCCAGGTGAAATTTCCTTTTCCGCACTGAACGAGAGGTCGGAAGAGAATCACAAAGCAGTCGACTAGCAAATAGCATGGAATCATGTCTCACCTTCAGTAATTAGTTTCGTTTTTTTAATGAACAGCTTTATAGTACACAGTGAAAATTTATAGTCCTAAGTCATTCTAACGGACTTCCTCACTCAAAGCTACTTGACATTTTCTACTAACGCTTTTGATAACGAAAATGTTATATTAAAAAATTACAAAGTACAGTTCACATGTACACACCATGCCAAGGATACCTTTTGTGTATAGTGTAGATAAAACTAGAGTTCACATTTTTACATTTGATATAGGTTCTACTCCTATCTATGTAAATTATTGCTTGAATTCACACAATTTCGTCCTATGCAATACATGGCCATGACAACCAATGTGTTGACCTCAATAATTTACTGTGTAACCGTATTAAGAACTTGTTGTTGTTGTTGTTGTTGTTGTTGTTGTTCTTCTTCTTCTTCTTCTTCTTCTTCTTCTTCTTCTTCTTCTTCTTCTTCTTCTTCTTCTTCTTCTTCTATGCGCAGTGTTACTTCAGGACGTGGGCAATCATAGCTCTTCATAATTTTCTGTCCTTTGTAGCTCTTAGTGAATATTGTCATTTCGCTATCTCTCCTAATCCCTGTTCTGTCAACCATTTACATCAGCTCGCTTGGTTGGTCATACGTTGCATTCTTCTTGCCATTCTGGTTCTAAGTAAAATTGTATTTTAGTTGCCAACTTCCTTAGAGATTCCTCATTAGACCCAGGGGTTCTCAGTTTGCAAAATCCCTGTTCTGTCAACCATTTACATAAGCTCGTTAGATTGGTTATGCGTTGCATTCCTCTTACCATTCTGGTGCTAAATATAATTGCATGTTTAGTTGCCATCTTCCTTAGAGATTCCTCATTAGACCCAAAGATTCTGAGTTTACAAAATCCCTGTTCTGTTAAACATTTACATAAGTTCGCTAGGTTGGTTCTGCGTTGCATTTCTCTTGCCATTCTGGTTCTAAATTAGAGGTTACTCAATAGTTCTTCCTTAGAGATTACTCAATAGTCTTAGCGATTCCCAGTTTACATAATCCCTGTTCTGTCGACCATTTACATAACCTTGTTAGTTTGGTCATGCGTTGCATTCCTCTTGCCATTCTGGTTGTAAGTATAATTTTACTTTCAGTTGCCATCTTCCTTAGTGCTTCCTCATTAGTTCGAGGGATTCTCCGTTTGCAAAATCCCTGTTCTGTCAATCATTTACATAAGCTCGTTATATTGGTCATACGTTGCATTATTCTTGCCATTCTGGTTCTAAGTATAATTGTACTTTTAGTTGCCATCTTGCTTAGAGATTACTCAATAGTCTCAGCGATTCCCAGTTTGTAAAATCCCTGTTCTGTCAACCATTTACATAACCTTGTTAGGTTGATTATGCGTTGCATTTTTCTTGCTATTCTGGTTTTAATATAATTGTACTTTTAGTTGCCATCTTCCTTAGAGATTCCCCAATAGTCTCAGCGATTCCCAGTTTGCAAAATACTTGTTAGGTTGGTTATGTGTTGCATTCATCTTGCCATTCTGGTTCTAAGTGTAATTGTACTTTTAGTTGCCATCTTCCTTAGAGCTTCCTCATTAGTACCAGGGTTTCTCAGTTTACAAGCAAAAAGTAAAGAATAAAAACTCAGATTATTTCAGAAATTCAACGTAGACTATCTTAAGTGAATTCTTTGTGAAGCTCTAGTGATATCAGCAAAAAGAATCATCTAAAAGAAAATCAGATAATAAAAGACAATGTAGATAGCAGATATAATTCTCATACTGGGACAAAACAGCAAACAATTCCAAGGAATAACACAACATATAGGCTTAGAAACATGAGAATTAAATACAAGCAAACAAAATATGAATGGCTCAACGAAAATTGTGTAGAAAAGAAACACTTTTGAATTTAAGCAAAGCTGGCATGCATATGTTTTGTCCTTTCTTTTCTTTTCTTTTCTTTTCTTTATGTGCTTCTTCTTTGTGTCATATACCTTCAGGACGTGAGCGATCATGGCTCTCCACAAATCCATATCTTTTATAGCTCGTAGTACATTTTGTCTTTTCGCTATCTCTCGTGCTCCCTGTTCAGCCAACCATTCACACAATATCGTTAGGTAGGTTATTCGTTGCTTTCCTCTCTTTCCCTTGCCTTGAATACTCCCTTTGAGTGTCAAAGTTTCTAAGTTCTCTTTTCTCGTTATGTACCCTAGAATGTTTAAAGAACGAAAAGTGCGACACTGAAATCCGAAGGTGCATATGGATAACAAAAGTTGTCTGCCAAAAAACTAAAACTAAAAAGAAAAAGCAATATATTAAGAAACAGGAAAAACAAATGTTAGAAACGAAGAGTACTGAACTGTCATTTTTATATCAGTCCTCCTTTAAGGCAATGGATGATGGACAGTCTCCTCACAGATGAAGAAAAAACTTGAAGCAACAGAAATGTGGTTCTACAGAAGGATGCTGAGAACACTACAGACTGAACATGTAAGCAACGACGAAGTTTTATAGAAAGTGCAAACAAAAAGGACACTTATACTTAACACCAGAAAGATGCAGTTGAAATTACTAGCGCACATACTGAGGAAAGAGGGCTTAGAAAATTTAACACTCAAAGGTTATATAGAAGGCAAGAGGGATAGAGGAAATCAGCGCAGAAGCTACTTAACGAGCTGGTGTAAATAGCTGGCAGAAGAGTGTTTATGAAAGCTAGTAAAAACACAAAATTTACTAACACCTACAAAGGATACGGAAATTGTGGAGAGCCATGATCGCCCGCGCCCTTCACACAGAAGAAGAAGAAACTTAAAAAAACAAAAAAAAAACTTCAATGATTTCTTTAATGATATGTAAATTATGATGCTAGGAATTTTTGCATCAATATTGCTCAGGAAAACTTCCTTCTGTGACAGATTCAACCTCTTCCACTATGCCACAGATAGCAAGACCCGAAAAACACATCAATACAAACCGACTTGATACAAACTTTATATAATTAGACTATCTTTTGGCATTGAAGAAAGGAGAGAACGAGTTTAAAGGCTGTAAAAGATAGAAAGAGAAAAAGAGAAGCGTTAGGGATTGGTCGGGGAGCGGGGGCGGGGGAAGAGGTGGGTAGGGTAAGGGAGTTTAGATAGGAGACAAGAAAATAGCCTCAAGTGATTGAAAATTCCAAGCACAGAGAGAGGAGCTATCAGAAACCATAGTTAAAAGTGATAACAAATGCTGAAACACAGATTACAAACGTTGTGTGATAGTCGAACACAACAATAACCACTAAATTATTATTTCTCATTTGCGCATGCGCACACATACAAAACAGTAACAATCATTCGCACCAACCCTTCTTCTCTATCTGTCATACAGACAGGCGCACATACGCGCGCGTTTATATGCTTTCATTGCTGTATGAGGACAACTAAATAATCTTTTACCTTCGCATCCATTCGTAAACATTCACATTATCTTTCTTGGCCTTACAAATATATGTATCCAATGATAAAAACAAAAGAAAAGAAAACAAATCCTAACATTATCGAGAGAGGAAGAAAGGGTGAAGTAAGAGAGAAAAATAAAGAGAGAGAGAGAGAGAGAAAGAAAGAGAGAGAGAGATGGAGAGAGATTGATAAGTAGGCGAGAAGACAGAGAGCGATAAGCGAGGGGAAAGATAGGTAGATGAAGACAAAGAGAGAGGGAGAATGTGTGCAAGTGAGTGAGTAAGTGAGTGAGTGAGAGGTGAAAGAAGACAGAGAAAAAGAGTAGGTGAAAACAGAGAAAGAGAGAGAGAGAAAGTTAAAGAAGAGAGAGAGTCTGAGTGAATAAGAAATAAGTGAAGGCAGAGAGAATGAGCGAGAGGTAAGAGGACAGAGAGAGAGAGAGAGAGAGAAAGAAAGAGAGGTAGGTGATGAAAGAGAAAGTGTGAGTGAGATGAAGCTGAAAGTAGGAGGAGAGTGAATGATAGGTAGGGGAAGATAGAAAGTAAGTGAGATACAGAGAGGAGATAGAGAGATAACAAGTTAGGGAAAAAAGAGAATGAAGTGTGTGTGTGGGGGGGAGCAAAACAAATTGAGAATGTGTGGGAGATAGAAGAAGACATAGAGAATGAGGGATAAAATAAGACACACAGAAAGAAAGAAGAAGACAGAAAGATAGGGAGAGGGGGTGAGCAAGTCAGGAAGTGGAGTGATAGAAAGAGAGAGGAGAAGAAAAGCTAGAAGAATTAGAGCGAAAGAAAGCGGGAGGTAATTCAAAGAAGAGAAGCAAAAGGAAAGTATGAAGGAGAGAAGAAAAAGGGGAGAGAAAAGAACGGATATGTAAAAGTGGCTTATTTAACAACAAGAGACAAGTGTCAGAAATCAAAACGTTATTCGCAGTCTTTTCTATAACATCACCCAAATGTAAATTCCTCAAATACACAGGATTTTATAAAGGGTGTTCCAATAACTTGGACAGATTTTAAATATGAATTAAGTTTAAGCGTCTAGTGATTTTTTCTTTTCTTTCAGATTTAACAACTTAAGTTTTTGGCAATTTCAACCATGTAGAGATTAATAATCAAACAACGTGTTAAAGTTATCGAAGCCTATTACGAAAATGGACGTTCAAACAGAAATGCATTTTGCGTACTTCGTGATTTTTTGGTCAACATAATCGACCAACCGAGAGTGCAATTGGAAACGATGTGACGTTGTTGTGGAAAGGTTCAATTCCTGCGCGCGATGACGAATAGAGGTGTCTAGATTTTCGGCCACATTCTCGTGCACTGCAGCAGTGTTTTCAGCTGAGCGGCGTAAACGAGCATGCAATGGTGTTTTCACATCTGCCAGTTTGTTTGAATTTACGAACAATTTTTCCAACTTTAACACATTGTTTGATTGTTAATCTTTCCAGGGTTGAAATTGCCAAAGACTTCAGTTGTTAAATGTGAAAGAAAAAAAAACCTTAGACGCTTAAACTTAATTCACATTTAAAATCGGTCTAAGTTATTGGAACATCCTTTATAATGTTAGTCTGACCTTAATGTTAGCCGAGGTAGCCGAATACATTTTTTCAACTGATATTAGTATTAAGTGTTCAAGATTTCAAATTTTGATTTTAAAGCAGTCAGTGCCCAGTCAAATTTTGATTTTAAAACATTGGCGCAAGACGATCTTCTTGTCTGCTTTCTTATAATTTGATCTTGTGTCAAATTTAGTAAATAACAAGGTAAGTAAAATGTTTTTGCTAAATGTTTACCTAATACCTGGCTCAAGAGCAACTTACGGAAGAGGTTTACCAAATGCTTATTTCCACGAGATCAGACCTTCACAGCAAGGACCAGCCATACCACATACACAAAGTCGATTCATCCTCATTCCCCTCATATTCCATTGGTAGGGAGGAAGTTCCATTCCGACAGCTTTTCCTCAACATCTGTTAATTTTTGGAACAGACTCCCGAGAGGATGCTTCCCCGATCACTCCAATCTTAACCTCTCGTGTTAACCGTTATCTATAACTAGATATCTTCATAATAGTAACCCCTTACTCTCTCTTTGTATGCTTTTACAACACAACCTCATTCAATGAGGTTAATATATGCACGGGTAGTAATTGCAGATTATAAGGATATGTAGGATAGATAGCGGTTGACCCTAGATTTGAAGAAGTTAAGATTGCCGTGATCGGGGAAACATCCACTCGGGGGGGTCTTTCCCACGAAGTAGCGGTTCTCGGGAAGAAGCTTTCCAAATGGAACTTCCTCCTTACCAATGGAATACGAGGGGGGTGAGGATGATTCGACTCTGTGGTTGTGGCATGTCTGGTCTTAGCTGTGAAGGTTTGAACCCGTGGAACTAAGGAATCTGGCTCGTCTGTATATTTGTTATGGAAATAATGATATGCTAGCGATAGGCTTGTGATGTTTCGTCTGTGGGAGATGAATTGAAGGGTGGAAAACCATCCACAAGGCAGCGTGAATACTTTTGAACTCTGTCAAGGCTGAAAAGAGGGGATTAGTTAGTTTCAGCTAAGATATAGCAGCCATATTCTATTTTTAGTCTGATCTAACTTGTAACATGACAAGAAGAACTAAGATATGTTCTGGAGTGGTACAAACTCGATGTATGATTTTATAGTCTGACATGCCACACACTTAAATCTAGAGACATGGCATCCATAAGAGTGCTTGTAAAATCCCTCCAGTTGATTATATTTAAGAAATCATTTTTATTAATGGAATAAAATAATGTTAATCACTTAGTGTATGAAGTGTCCGTGTTTAAATTTCTAGAAATCAGTTGGGTTAAATTTTGAAAGTTTAAAATTTAACCAAAAAGCTTATGGAATGAATTAAGACAATAGGCTTTAGAGAGAAAATTATATGGAGACACAGATCTGCAACAGTTTCCTGCCAACTGGTACTGTAAGGTAATAAAATGATTTTCTATTTCCTACATGTTATTTATTCTACAAATTTGTATCTATCCCTGTCAGCCAATCAACAATTACAACAGCAATATTAGTTTTCTTGTTAGAAGAAATTTACAGTTTTCTGTGCATATATAAATCAATACACTTTTTGAAACTTTGAAAGGAAAACAATTTCTATCATTTGATGTGAAGGAGAAACAAAAAAAAAAAATAACAGCAAGAAAAAGTAATTTATAATATAACAATGATGAAGACTATTGATAAAAGCCTTTAAATTTAATCACCAAGCAACAATATTAGCAACAGATTAAGATGGATTGACAGCCATTTCAATATTTGAGAAAAACCTTCATAAAAAAAATCTTATAAAATTGCTACATTGATTCTTACGAAAGAGATTAATGCAGAAACATCAATGGAACAGACAGTAGAATCTTGATATTGTGAATAGCTATAATTAAAAGCTTTGTGAATGACATACTTCCTGACCATTTGCTTTAGAAGGCGTCAAGAACGGGTAGATTTATACTATTAAAATATGGGAGATTTTACAAGTACTAGACTGGATGAGTCACTTTAGTCTGGTTTTGGGAATCAGATAATTCTAGTTCAGAAGCTAGAATTCTTAACTATTAATACGGTTTGCTTATCATTGCTTCTATTTCAAATTATACAGATATACTTAACCAGACGACATTTCTTTCTATAACTGCAATTTCAAGTCGCCATGTTATCTCTATACTGGATAAATTTAGTTCACGAAGTGTTTTGAATATGATGGCTCTTGCTCTGTTATTGGAGTCTAACATTCAAGGAAAATTCTCAGATTCTCTGAGATACCAAAAGTGTTACGGAAATCAGTACCTCTGTTTATCTTTTCTTTGGGGAGAAATATCCGTACGCTTCCACGCGAAGAAATGAGAGGGGAATTACTTATACTTAAACGAAATTATATTATTTATTCGCGTTTATTTATTTATTAGGATTGTTCCTTTCTGTGATTGCAAAGAGAGGTACAAAATGCAATTAAACGTCTCTACTTTCAAGGAAAATACCGCACTGCCATTCCTGCGTTAGTTTATCAAAATAGAATAGGGCTTTTCTAAAAGCAACTTCCGGTTTCATTGCAAGAAAGAGTTTTTTTAAAAAACTAATTAAAGTTTGAGTTAAAGAAAGAGCAATCTTTCATGTTTAGCCAATCATTTACACTATTTACATTGTTGTCTTCATTTTTTCTGCCACATTCACGACATTTCTGCCGTTGTAAGCTCTGGCCTTCTTCAGGTAATGTCTATTGGAATTTCGAACTGAAACCTTTATTTGGTCCACAGGTGTAAATTGTTCTAGTTCCCCGTGCTATGTTTTTTCTGGATATTTCAGTTTTACTTAATTCGCCTTGATAACTCTACAAGTTTTCGTTCTTTCCGCTGAGGCCAGGGATTGAACTCACAACTCTTTGAATCGTCATTTTTTTTTATGAATCAACCAACGTTTTTATCCACTGGGCCATGTGTCCTTGAGATAACATGGTAACTTGAATCGTCGTGAATCTGATAGTAAAGATGAGGACAACTGTCCGAATAATGTAAATAGTTGCAATACCTTATCTCAGAAATATACACAGATGTTAGTGAATCATATTCCAAATTTTTATGCTATTTGACAATTGTTCATTGATCCTGATGCTGTTCAGACAAGCTACATTGCTTATTTCCACGAGATCAGAACTTCATAGCAAGGACCAGCCATACCACATACACAAAGTCGACTCATCCTCATTCCCCTAATATTCCATTGGTAGGGAGGAAGTTCCACGCAGACATCTTTTCCTCAACATCTGTTAATTTTTGGAACAGACTCCTGAGAGGATACTTCCTCGATCAATCCAAACTTAACCTCTTCAAGTCTAGTGTTAACCGTTATCTATAACTAGATATCATCATAATAATAACCCCTTACTCTCTCCTTGTATGATTTTACAACAACCTCATTCAGTAACATTCACCCTTGAGTGACTCTTGGGCCATTTAATGGGTGAACAAAAAGTAACCTTTCAGATTGATCGGCATTATGCTTCTTTTGAAATCTGATAATTCCAGAACTTAATGTTAGATGAATAAAGAACTCATTTTTAAATAGTAAATTCACACTTTTTAATGCTAAAATTCACCCAATTCAAGGCTCAAGAGCTAATCAAAATCGAGGGTTACTGTTAAACGGGTTATAATGAATCAGGTGTGTGATATGAATGAAAGGATGGTTGTAGGATGTGAAGATTATGAGGATAAGGAGGATAGATAACGTTGGACTACTGATTTTAAAAGATTAAGATTGTTGTGTTCAGAGAAGCACCAACAGGGGAGTCTTTTCAACAAAATGTCAGTTCTTAGGGGAAAAAAAATATCTGAATTGAAATTTCTTATATTTTAACCACGAGGGAAATGGTGGTGATTCGACTCCGTGAAAGTAGCATGGCGGGCCCTACCTACAAAGGGCAGAACTTGTTGAACTAAAGAGAAGGGATCATCAAAACATTTGCCATAGAAATTGTGATAGAATAGGAATTGACTTGAAACATTATAGATTTCGTCATCACCCAAAATGGTTGCAGTTCAAACCAAAGTAAATGTTGGGGGTGGGGGCAATCGTTTGATTTGTGTTTAGTAAATTGTCTATATTTAAGTGTAACTTCACATGGCATATAAAATCTTGATAATTGAATAGTCACCTTAAAATAAAATGATAATTATTGGATTTTATAATTGACAGTAGTGTACAGTTACGGATCACCAGTGCCAAGGAAAGTTAATATCAGACCTCTCACCTCATAGTCTATTTCCCACTGGATTTTTGAGATTAGTATCATATATTTCTAAATTACTTGTTTACATGTTCTGTTCATAGTAAAGAAAATAGGAGTTATGAGAAAACTTATAGTTACAGCCAGAAAGAGATAGCTGAAATATCTGTAACATAATGAAGACAGGGGGCTTGGAGAATTAAACACTCACAAGCCCGAAGGCAAGAGAAGCATAGGGAAGTAGTGAGTTGCTATTTAACACGTATTTTTCGAATATATGACAGAACAATGACAAAGAGAGATGGTAAAGGGTAAAAAATTTATTTCGACCAATAAAAGGAAGTTGTGGACAGTCTAATGGAGTTGGAATTTTGGGGGCTTTTTACAGAATTTGAGAATTTGGCTAGGGTTGTAATTTCAGACCATACTAAGATTGTAAAGCCGCAATTAAAATGACCAGTGACGCTCCGGCTTTTCTTCAGACAACAGATAAATGAAATAGAAGAACAGTTACTTACCCTCATAGAAGACAATGCAATTCTTTGGTGTTTCTTCTGGTTTTGAAAGTAATTTCAGCCAAGAAGCAGATTCTTCTAATAACCTCACATATACTGTATTTCCATTGTCTTCAGTAAACTGTAAAAAAAAAAAAACGAAGAAAAATCATTATCTTTGTAGATCATACCCTCTGATAAGATCTAACAATTATGTATATTTAACATATAGGTCATTACCCACATTCCATTATGTCCTCCACATTTGATAGCTAGAGGCAATTTTGTTAGAGCTTATATTTTTCGTTAAAAAAAAACTTTTAAGTCACATTGCAAAACCTAGCAGTCACGACACCTCACTCACCTTTTCAAACTTTGACTAGAGACAGAAAATTTGGTTTCCCCTCCTTTCCGTTAGAAAAAACAAAAAAAATAAATAAAAAGACACACACACAATAGAAAACCAAAAAAATCTTCATTGTTTTCTTTTTCCATTTCACTCAAGGTCTGTAACAACCAACATAGGGGTCACTATGTTTTTTTTTTTTTTTTTTTTTTTTTACTGTATCAGTTATCTTTCACTGCTAGGTTGTCAAGGAAAAACCCAGCCACCTTCCCACTACTGTGCACTCCTACTCGGGTTAATTTTATTTTTTTTTTATCTAAAAACCTCATTCAACATCCCCACACCCTGGCGCAGATAAGGCTGGACAGCTGATAATGAAGTTGGTAGAAGCATGCAAAACACTCTGTCAGTATAAATGGCCCACTTGTGGCAAATAAAACAAAGTTATAATCTTATACTTCGAAAATATCTACCCTATCTTCAACACCACCCCCAGTCACATAGCTTACACCCATATCACAACCTCCTCTCCCCATAAACATTCTTGCCCACCTAACAGAACTGTGCATATATATATATATATATATATATATATATATATATATGAATAAGGTATATTTAGGCAGTAAGTGTTCATTCAAACAAGTTTGATTAAAAAAAAGCGACAAGGTCTGTTTAATTTTTTATTGTATTATTACAATTTCCGAATAAGGTGTTACGTATTGTGATAAAAATTGTGGAGAAGCTGTCCGAAATTTATATTGTGTTGTTGTTTTTGTTCAAGTATTTTCGACCATCTCAGTCATTTTCAAGGGTGTATTGAATGGGGGAGAATTTTGGAGTTCCCGCTGGCAAGGGAATCTATCATACATCTGCCTGGGTCTGTTGAGTAGCACGGGTGCCATGTAGGCAGGTATTGTCCTGCTGGAGCAGCAAATTACTTACTATTTACTATACAATCATCAATGGCAAGTAAGAATTATAACGAATTGTAAATGGCACCCGATATCATGGGCTATGTTTATCGTTGGAAGATGTCAAACACCAGGCCCAATATTGCACGTGCAAATGACTATCACTTGCATGAAAGCAGAACGTGATGCCATCACTGAATACGACAGAGGGCTATTCAATATCGACGAGGTGACCTTCTTGTGAGACGTGCCCGATGATCCTCTTCTTGATGGTGTTGAAGTATGGTCAGAGGTAGACACAACGAAAATAAATGGATTTATTTGAGCACATACGAATAAAGTCTGTCCGGGATTTTAATATACCGACAACTTTTTTGAAATCCACCAAAGGATTCTTTGGTTCGCATACGCAAACAGACACTCTCCCGAGAGGTTACTCAGTCGGCAGAGCGACACCAACTGAATGAGCGCTGTGTAACTTGTCACATTCATGATGACCGAGATTAATACTTTCATGCATATCTTTGGTCTGTCACCCGCCTGTACGCTTGATACCCACGTAAATCCTGGTCTTATCGAAATCTAAAATTACTTTTGAAAGACCATGGATGAAATTAAGGAGAATGACAAATTAATGGATGGTGAGCGTAAAGGATCGCTTTAAAACATCGAAGGCTCACTAAGATAAGTGTCCAAGGTTCGAAAAGGAGGCCCTTGTAGAAGACGTAGATATCCGAATGTTTCGTCAATATTAAAATAGTTGAATAATTTCCAAACAGGCCTTGTATTACCCACAAAAATGTGTGTTAAGATGGGCGGATATATATATTTGGTAAATTTGTTCCTGTCTGAAGATGTTCAATCTGAAGGAATCGCGTCACGAAATATTTCGTATTGTTCTTTATTTAGCCACTGTATATATTAATTCAGATATAAATAAATGTTTGCGTAAAGACAATATGAACAAAAGAAATTATAAGAGGAAAACATTTTTATCTTTTATGCCAATGTGTTTCGCCTTGATAAAGATTCTCAAGGGATGAAATGCGTTTACATATTTTCATTTGTTATTTTATTTATCATTATATATATATATATATATATATATATATATATATATATATATATATATCATTATATATATATATATATATATCATTATATATATATATATATATTTATCATTATATGTATATATATATATATATATATATATATATATATATGAATGATACGATAAAGAAACAAATAGGAAATGTTTATAAATTTATTATGTTTCGCTTTTATAAACGTTTCCTATTCATTCCTTATCCTATTATTCTGACGGATACATATATATATATATATATATATATATATATATATATATATATATATATATATATATATATATAAAGAAAGAACAGTAAGATATATAATCCGGTGATCTTATAGATATTTTTTATTTTTACACAGTAGTGATCAATCTAAATTTACAGAGCATTAATATTATAAATTAACTGATTTAAAATATGTTTTTTATCGCTACACAGTAATAACCATGTTTCAAAAATGGAAGCTAAAAGCTTCGAATTTAATTTTGTTATTAAATTAAAGACATTAGTTCCATATATATATATATAATTTATTCGAAAATTATAATATAATGATGTTATGTTATAATTTTATAATCAATTATTGCTTTACTCTGTATTAAGCATTCTTTTAAGAATAGTATTTTTTTGGTTATTGTAATTTATTCCGTATACACCAATCACATACTTGGGTATATATACCCATGAGTTGACCCAAGCGGTAGGAGGGACTGTGCTGTCCACGGGATCAGACGCCTTCTTCATTTATTTTTGAGGAGAACAGATGTCACGCATTGACCCCGGCTCCTTCTAATGGTATTTGCCAGCCTCCCCACGAAGGTAGGATGTGGTACAAGGTCGTTGTTTAATATGGAATGGTCATATGCGTATATATGGGCCAAGGAGAAAAAATTGAATTGTCTAGGCGTCGGTATAGCACCGACCCTCGCACTTTATATTGCAATGACGAAGGCGGTGCCGCAGGGTTGGAATCGCCGGGGCCATGCACCGTCTTCATTGGTTAATGAGAACATTACTACGCATCGATCCTGGATCTCTCTGATTTCTGACCACAGAACAAGGATCCAAGGTCTCCTCATTAATCACCGAAGAAGGCGACTGATCCTGTGGATTCCAAACTTGAGACAGCACCGTCGTCATTGCACTAAAAGAGGGAAGGTCCAGCCCCCGTGGAAAGGTAGGTAAGAAGAATGGCCAAAAAGAAGAATAGACGGTTTCGAGTTCTGGCATTTCCAAAGAGTGGCATATGAATGTGAGCAGAATAAACCTCGTTGATTAAATAAACGGTTATCTTTGACATTCCTAAATACAAGAAAGAACCGAAGAACATCGGAGAGGTGATCGGTCGAAATGCTATGATAGAAGCAACAGAGACTAGAAAACTGCTTCTATGAACCAGTTGACAATGAAAATGCATTCGGAAAACATCATTAGATAATATAAACGTGTTGGTGACAAACCCGCTAATAGTTTAACTGAACGAGAGGCAACCAAGTTTGACTAATGAAACATTTGTTGACAAGAAAAATCTTAGCAAATATATAAAACAAAAGTTATTCCGAGTTATAGACAGGTGCAAATTTGGTATGTGTCAAAAAACATGAAAATCTCATCATCAGGTTTTAAATTATGGCTTCCAATGAGATTTTAACCTTGATGACGAAATTGATTTTTATCTTTGCTTATATGCTTTACTTTGCGTTCATTCTTTCCTTGTAAAGCAAGTTTTAGCTTTAGGGGTTCTTCGTGTTAGAAAAAGTAGAACGACATAAAAAAACATGTCCCGAATTAATTCTATTAGGAAAAGTGGGGGGAAAAATGACAAAAGAACAAGTTACTAAATATGAAAACATTGTTTCAAATAACGAAAACAATTTCAGTAATTTTCAGTTTTTTCAAATTATAATAATTAATTAGATTGTACGCGAATACCCATGGGCACACGCAAACACACACACACACACACACACACACACACACACACACACACACATATATATATATTTAAATCAGTTTTTAGTGGTACAGAATTTAATAATAAATAGGAAAAGACAAAATTTATAAGTCATTTTTTTAAAGAAAAAGCTAAAAAAAAACACACACAACCGGTTTCGTCCCAGGACTTATCATGTTTATTTTTCTGGGAATAGAAAATTTAAAAAGCGTGTAAATTAAATTTAAATTAACGAATGGAATGGAATGGAAGAAAAAAAAATGAATTTCAAGAAACTAGAGTCCAATAACATTCAGACCCAGTAAGCATTCCCTCTGTTTACAAAGGGAAGGCCCACGAGATCTGCTATACAAGGACTCTAGAACCTTGAGGTGAAATGTGGAGTGGGACTTAGATAAAAGCAAAAAACGGTCACCACTAAAATTAACCACACATTTCCTACTATTAATTATCTGCTCAGCAATAGCAGAGCCAGTAGTATTGGTTAGGTGGCTCTTCCTGGCAGACGGATTCAAAATCCTGTGGGGTAAATGCTGTTTTATTCTCGAATCCAAATATATATATATATATATATATATATATATATATATATATATATATATATATCAATTAATAATTGGTAGGGATAATTCCAAGGAGGATATTAATCCAAAGAGAGCTCAATTTAAGTAACAGAGCAATATGAATATAATAATAATAAGTACAGATAATTCCTAAAAATCCATTCGGTTATAATATATTTCATGAATATCGAAATACTCATCTCTTTAGACCGAAGTGTTTTAAAAAACCTTCGGTCTGAAGAGATGAATATTATAACCGAATGGATTTTTAAGGATGGTATTTACCATATATATATATATATATATATATATATATAGTTTACGAAAAACTAGATAATCCTTATAGACTGTTTAAACATTCAAATTTATATCAAACATTATAATATTTATGAAGTCTCAAAGTAAAGCAAAACGACAGCGTCTATTTCGGGCGTTTCATTCCATAGAAAGTTAGTGACACTTTCTCTCATGACTTCCTTCTCTCTTTTTCTGTTTAGGTCTTTTTTCTCCTCTCCCTTTTCTATATCAATATATAACTTCCGTTAAGTTAACCGAGTAAATGGGTCAATGTCTGGACTTCCTCAAATAATATTAAATATGAAAGAATAGAAATTTTAAATTACATTTAACTCAATCATGTCTCTCTCCCCACTCACTTCCTCACTTCGTAAATTTACATATGCTTAGTACTGCCCGTCAAAAATGTGTAAATTTCTTTTCATTTTTCGTTTCAACCTTTGGAAGTAAAGTCTGTTGATCCGCGGTCCTTTAAGAGGGCTGTGGTGAAATCATTTATTACATGGAACCTTAAAGTCGTCTGTTTTTATTTTATATATATATATATATATATATATATATATATATATATATATATTTTATTTTATATATATATATATATATTTTTATTTTATATATATATATATATATATATATATATATATATAACTTATAATGTACTTATTATATATATATATATAATTATATATATATATATATATATATATATATATATATATATATATATAACTGGATACTAAGAATATGTTAAGACACAGACAAGGTCTATCTGTTTAATTTTTTTACAAACTTTTCGAGAAACCAAGTTGTCGCAAACGCAGATTAAATTTATAGAGAAAACAAGGCACTACCTTTATTTCGCGAGATAAACGTATGCCTCCTATATCCTATATATATATATATATATATATATATATATATATATATATATATATATATATATGCGTGTGTGTGTATGTATGTACTTCTAATTTACATTTATAAAAAGTCGCAAAAACATACACAAAAAATAAATATAGGATGAAAAAAATAAATATTAAAATTTAAAATATGAAATGAACATATGGATAAACAAGCAGACAGACAAACTTAATTCTATTAGATATTATTTTTGGGGATTTGTTAAAATCGAAGCATTCGATTCCGATAAACTACACAGTACAATAGTGTGTAAATTAATCTCGAGTAGTTTGTAACAGCCTATTTATTATCTCTCAGTTGTGTCTCTGTCTTTGGGCAGAGCGCGCTCAGGGACGACTTCTTCAAAGGACAGAGTCGCAACTGAGGAAAATTATACCCAGCACTGAGGAACAGCTGCTCGAGGTTGCTCCCTCTCATTGCACTAGAGAGGGGGATCGGTGCTCGCACTGAAGCCAGCGTAACTGACGGTTGCAGGGGCTCAGTCAATTTTTGTTCCTAGCCCGGGTGTACGCGCTCGGGCTCCCCACATTAAACCGGCCTTATGTTACAACCTGACCTCGTGGGGAGTTGAGCAAATACAAACTACACGGTACAATAAAATACTATCTAATGTACCGTTTAGAAAAATGACTCATTAATTATTTTAAAAATCTAGCCATAATTCATTAAATTGTAAACGAAAATGCTTTTATCATTCATACATGACATGGTCCGAAAAAATATTAGATCTCATTATCTACCTATTTCTAAGAAAAACGACACAATTAATTTAAATAGTCTAAATTTACTTCATAAATAATTTGCCTTATTAAAATAAGTGAAATTTCGAGAAAAGAAATTCCTTCAAAAGTCACATGGCTAATGACTTTTGTCATAAAAGTTTGTATACCTATGTCAACTTTCAGCTATCTATGCAAAAACTGTGGCCTACATCTAGTATATTTACTTATAAATAAATTGTCGGCTCGACCTACTTCGAAAAGTCTAACCGAATAAGGAAACATGACAATTTAAAAAAAATAAATCCCTTTTTAGTTTTCCTGAGAACAATTCAACATCTCAACTTATATATATATATGTATATATCGTTTAAAAATTTGCTATATTTATGGATTGAAAAGTGTATCATATCGTAGATAGAGAGCGTTTGTACATATAGATCGGGGACATAAAGCTGAACACTATATGGTGACAGTCGGTTTCTTTCATCAGAAATAAATGTATTCAGAATACAGTTATTTCTGATGAAAGATCGAGGCAGATCTGAAATATCAAATATATATATATAAACAAAAATATAAATAAATACTTTCACAAAAAAAACATTGAATTTTTTTTTTTAATTTGCAACTTTTCAGTTGTTTTCTCCAGATTATATACATATCAAGAAAGTATACGTGGCTTCTCATTATGCTATATATATATATATATATATATATATATATATATATATATATATATATATATATATATATATATATATATATATTTGTATGTGTGTGTGTATGTAAGACTTTTTTATGTTTATACATTCTTTTTATAGATACAAATATTTAAGTAAATGCTCTGTTTATAATAAACAGTATTAAACAACATTTACCGGCCTGAATGTCCGAGAAATTTTCATAGTAAATATTGGTCCTCCGACATAATTCAAACCTGCATCCTATACGGAACCGTCAATCAGCCTGACGTGATCTTAACCGATCGAGCCACAGAGAATCGTTCGATTAGCAAGGTCGATTTTACTGCATTTAAACTTCAACATTGCACTTGTGTGCATATATATGTATTGAGACAGAGGGCAACTCCAGGCGGTGTAGTGGTTAGCAAACTTGTCTTGCTAGAACAATTACAACTGAATAGTGAGTTCGATCCTCACTGGGTGCCACTATGCTTTCGGCCTTGTGCCACATCTAAGCTACGCTTGAAAAATCAATATATGTCGTCAGACATATATAAGTAATATGCAATTTACACTAATAATAGTTTTTACTTTTTCTTCACAAGATATTATTTGTTAATATGAGATTCAATCAGAAAAATAATCATAATTCAAGCCTGAAAACACACACACAAATGCACGCACGTAGACGTACACGCGCAAACACGCACACAAACACACATGTGCGTATTGTATCTGTGTGCGTCCCTAAGGCTCTCTCTTCCGTACTTCTCTCTTTCTATTTTATATTAACGATCTGTCCAGGAAGATTCTCAGATTATTAGTTAATATCGATGCTGATAATACCAGATCCCAAAATGCAGATGACTAGAGACTGGCAGCTGACCTCTCCTCTGATTTAGCTTTAACTGGTTAACGGGTGGCGGGGAATGGGGTTTACTGGCTTGTAAAGTTCGATACTTCCATTGTCGAGCTCGTAACGTTCCATCAGACCCGCAATTTTCTCCAGGAACGGTTGTACTTTCCATAGAGCTACTCGCCTTGAACGTCTATTGGAACCCAAGTTTACCGCAGATCGCAAGTAGAACTTCTATGCACGATCCTTGGCTAAAAACATTGGGAAATTACTTGCATTATTTACATTGTTCAGATTCTTATCCTCATCTTCATTGCCATATTCACAATATTTCGGCCGTTGTACGTTCCGGCCTTCTTCAGGTGATTGGAATTTCGAAACGAATCCTTTATTTCGTCCACCGGGGGGGGGGTAGATTGTTCTAGTTCCACCTGCCATGCCTCTTCCGGATGTCTCAGTTATTCCCCTTTAACTCAACTCTCCAAGTTTTGGTTCACGAATGCTGTGGCCTGGCATTGAACTCACAACTATGTGGGTCCAGTCACTGGATCTAACCAACATCTTTATCCACAGGGCCACGTGTCCTTGAGGCCACAGCAGTGGTGAACTGATGAAGGCCGGAGCGTACAACGGCAGAAAACGTTGTGAATATGGCAATGAAGATGAGGATAACAGTCCGAATAATGTAAATAATGCAAGTAATCATAATACCTCATCTCAGTGATATAGAGGACAGAGATTGGGAAATGTTCGATTCCTTGGACCCCTCCAGGAAGTTCATAATTCCTTTTGCAATGTCCTATCTTTTGCAAAAGTCGGATCAGACTAAAAAGAGATTATTGCTACCAATTCTAAATTGAAGCTGATCAACCCCCAGTTTTCCAATCTGAACAGAGTTCAAAAACGTTTACGCGGACTTGTGGGTGATGAAATATTACAGCCTCTTTCACCACAGATGAAACTTCGCAAGACTATCGCTACTAGGATTGCTGTTGCCATAGCAAATATTCAGATAAGCTAGATTCCTTAATTCCACAAGTTCAAACCTTTATAGCCATGCCACGTAAACAGGGTCGAATTATCTCCATTCTCAAGAAATTTCCACACAGTTTCTTCCCGAGAACCGCCATTTTGTGGAAAGACTCCCGAGAAGGTGTTTCCCACCTCACTACAATATTCACTTTTTCAAGTACAGGGCCACTCGTTATCAGTTCTGAATATCCTTATCATCGGCACTTACTTCCTCCTTATACGTCCATACAACAACCTAATGCAGTAACACTCTACCTTAAGAGGCTCTTGGGCCTTGTATTCGGTGAACATTTAGTAAAATAAATAAAAAGACAAGCTGCCTGTTTAAAATTAAATTATATTGAGTAAATCCAATTTGTGGCCGTAGTTGCTGCATGTCAACAGGATGTGTAGGCTGGAGTTTTTGTTATTAATCTAAAGATCGTGGATGTAAGCATTTAACAGGAATATACTTGTTTTATTAAGCGACCAACGTGACGAGTTAGCGTTTTAAAATGTGTTTTTGTAGATTTCAAAACGTCAAATCAATTTTAACATTTATTAATTTCTACTCTTATCTTTTCTGTCATCCGTAATCTGTCCAATTATGATCAGATTTCTCTATACTTGTGTGTTTGTTGATGTAAAACGGCAAGAACAGCACATTGTAGCATGATTTTTGATAGCGCAAGATCGTTATATACATAAAATGGGTTGTGATTATAGGAACAGAGTGTTCAGTATTGGGAATAAAGCGTTTATCGATATGGGCAGTAAAGGCATGGGAATTTAACACTGCAGGGTGACTGTCAGTTTCACGCTTCAGTACGATCTTCTGACCAAGAATCTATCTATTTCCTTCTGTTCATATCTATCTATCTATCTATCTATCTATCTAATTCTGTTCATATATATTTATTATCTGGTTGTATCTCTCTCTCTCTCTCTGACTATCTGACACTCTCTCTCCCCCTCTCTCTCTCTCTATCTAATTCTGTTAATATCTATCTATCTATCTGGCTGTCTCTTTCTCTCTCTCTCTATCTATCTATGTTCATATCTATATCTAATTCTGTTCATATATATCTATCTCTATCCATATCTAATTCTGTTCATATCTATCTATCTCTATCCATATCTAATTCTGTTCATATCTATCTATCTATCTATCTATCTATCTATCTATCTATCTATCTATCTATCTATCTGTCTAATTCTGTTCATATCTATCTATTATCTGGTTGTCTCTCTGTCTCTCTCACTCTGTCTATCTGGCACTCTCTCTCCCTCTCTCTATCTATTTAATTCTGTTCATATCTATCTATCTGGCTGTCTCTTTCTCTCTCTCTCTCTATGTTCATATCTATCCCTCTATATTCATATCTAATTCTGTTCATATCTATCTATCTATCTATGTTCATATCTATCTATCTCTATCCATATCTAATTCTGTTCATATCTATCTATCTCTATCCATATCTAATTCTGTTCATATCTATCTATCTCTATCCATATCTAATTCTGTTCATATCTATCTATCTCTATCCATATCTAATTCTGTTCATATCTATCTATCTATCTATCTATCTATCTATCTATCTATCTATCTATCTATCTAATTCTGTTCATATCTCCCTATTTATCTGGCTCTCTCCCCACTCCCTCCCTATTTATCTATCTATTTATCTATCTATCTATCTAATGTCAGGCCACTCAAGAGAACTTTGATGGTAATTATAAGGTTGGAAGATTTAATTTTCTGTAGTATATGGTGAGATATTGTTGCCATATTTATCACAACGTTTCAGCCGTTGTACGCTCCGGTCTTCTTCAGGTGGCTGGAATGTCGAAATGAACCCTTTATTTCCTCAAGCACACATGGCACAGTGGATAAAGGCGTTAGTTAGATCCAGTGACAGGACCCAAAGTATGAGTTCAATACCTGGTTAAGGCAGTGGAGAACTTGGAGAGGGGAATTAACAGGAGATAAATGATAACTGACATCCATTAGACATGGCACGTGGAACTAGAACAATCGTAGATGGAATTATGACATGTACTTAAGCCACATAACTAGTGACCTATACTGTTTCCCAGTTACTATCATATGTGATTCTTTAGTTGCCATTGTTAAGGGAAGCAATTGGATGTAAAAGATGTAAGGTTGGTAAGGCCGAGAGTTGATGGATTTGTTGGGTCAGTTGACTGAGGTCACGATAGTGTGACATGGTAGGCCTGGAGTGTAATAGTGAAGCCGTCAAGGTGTTAGAGATCACTGTGGTGACACCGAGAGCCCGCTAGGATCAACAGCTGGCTTGTTTGACACCCACCCTCCGCATTCTGTGTGTGAAGAGTCGGGTGAAGTCAGGAATCACCCAATTTCGTTGATACATCACTGGAGATTATTTCAATATCGACCTAGAAGTTTATAACTATTTAACAAGCTGGTTAAAGGTTATATGTACAAGACACCAGAGAGAATTGAACTGGTTATAATTATCTGTGAAATTAGCTGGTTAACTATTATTACATTGAGATATTTTGGATATAAAGCATTTAGTAAGACCTGAACTCGGTCTACTAAGAGTTCGTTTTTGAAATAAATTTGTTAACATTACTCTATGGTAGGCGTCCGCTGTCTGAGAAGATTACATATGTGTTTGCAGACATAAATATTAGTGTCATTTGCTGGAGTGAAAGACAAGAATAAAAGTTATCTAAAAAAATAATGTTTCCACTGTTTTTCTCTTCTTTCAGTTCTAAGATTTCAGCTGATAATGCCTGTATCCAGTGTCAGAACAAACAACATTTTTTATTTTAAATTCCCATTCTTTATTTGCAGCGTGTGTTGGTCCAGGTGTGAAATATCCAGTCCCCAACTGACCTGCATTGAGAAAGTGTGGGGTACGACCTTGTAATTTTATCCCCATGGTTATCTCTGATAAAACTGCATAAAGTTCAATAAGTGTAATTCAGGGCAGTGACAAAAAGAAGACAATGGACTGATGAGATGTAAAAATTACATAATCTTCATAATGATTTAGTTATTTTTTGGCTAGAGAACAAGATAAAATAACGCTTGCCATCTGATAACACTTAAATACAAAGAGAAAGAAAGTGGGACAATTGTACCGACCCCCCTGGGAGGATGAAAACCTGTTGCAAATAGTAGTTAGAAATGTAAATAAATAATAAAGCATAGAAAATTTACACGGTTTCTTTACAAGGTGTTACCGATTTACCTTTTGTTCGGCTTGATGACAACACAAGAAAGTTTGAAATTTACGAAATCATTTTCCCTATCAAAGTTGGTAAACGCTTCCAGCACGAATTAATACTTTAAACTGAGAAAAATGATGTATACTAGTTTTAACTTGTGTAAAATTTCACGGTTTTGCTATTTTAAATTTCTGATGAATCTTAATTCTTCAGATTAAAGATTGGTGAGCTCTACGACGATAAAATACCTGTAGAATTTCCCCTATCACATCGTTAAATATTTGATCTTAACAACTTTAAGAAAATGTTGCAATAACAATCATAAATATGAATGTTGGTCGTTATTTTAAGAAGTAAGGGGGTACAAATGAAAAGATTTGAAGTTGACAACCTTTTCCATTTCACTGAAACAGACGTTAAACAAATCTATTTTTCTTTCTTTTTTTCACTGTGAGTAAGTAGAGTATCCGATATGTCTTTTGTCTTCCCACGCGATTAAAAAAGAATAATCCTTTATTTATAAGATATTGGCAGGACGTAACGGTTGTGTGATTTAACGAAGAAAAGGACAAGCACAATTATTATACAGGTTGTCCATAAAGTTCGTGTGCACTTTAAAAAATTTATAACTTTATTTGTATTTGCGATAGAAATAATCTGTAAAAAATGTTATAAAGTTTAATGTACCTAGTTTTAAGTATAGCTAAAATAACTAATGTGATTTCAGGTATTACTGTAAATCAGTTGGCAAATGTTTTCCGTGAACTGCAAAATCGTATTACCCTTTGTAATGCTAATGACGGAGGACATGTGGAAACTTAAATAAAATTTCAATAAAACCTTAAAAAATATAGATTTACTTCTTTCTAATCCTTTTTACAAATTATTTCTATCGCAAATACAAATAAAGTTATAATTGGAAAGTATATTGGAAAAGTGATAATTCTCTAAGTGATAGTTAAATTCAGACAACCAATATATATATATATATATATATATAAATTTATCTATATAGATAGATATAGATATATATACATGGTGTGCTCTTTAAAAAAATTATAACTTTTTTGCGATAGAAATAATTTGTAAAAAGGATTAGAAAGAAGTAAATCCATATTTTTTAAAAAGTTTTATTGAAATTTTATTTAAGTTTCCACATGTCCTCCATATATATATATTTCTTACCTCTAGCAGTGTGTCTGCTGCATCTTCATCTGTAACGTCTCCGCAAAATGGCCCAAGGCAGCTCCCTTTGGCCAGGGGAATCGTGCAGCAGACCTGCAACTCATCACCGGCACTCTTCACCAGACGCAGAATTTCGCATTTCGTTGACGTCACAGACGCAGCCGGCGGCATTGTGGCCACCGGATGTGGCGGCGGCGGTTGTGGCCGCGGCGGCGCCGCCGGTGGCGTTGTCAGGACGTCATTCTCCGTTTTCGGAGACGCTTCGAGGCAAGAGTTTCGCGACGATGTCCTTTCGCTCTTGACGTGAACGTGTTCGTAGTCGTTGAAGGTGCCGGAGTCATTTAGCGTCCCAGATTTGTTGAACGTTCTGGGCGGCGAATCTGCGGTTGGATCTGGAGAGGCAGACAGTGAAGCTACGTCGGGGTCCACGTCCATTTCCTCTGTAGAAGAACTGTGTGCAGGCATTGGAAGTATCTCTTCCTTCTTGATGCTGTCGATTTTCTTCGCTTCTAACTCATCTTCGAGTTCTTTATCAATGCTCTCGTCTCCTGGTAATCCTGACAAAATAAACAAACAAACAAATAAATAATAATGTCAACATTATTATTGTAAAGACAGATAATAATCTAAATGACAAAAAAACGAAATTATTATTTTCCTTTTATAATAGAAGTTTTAATTTAAGTGAATAAATTAAATTTAATATTCCCAATAAGTAAAGTACTTTGATATATTTGAAACTGTATCTAAATTGATTAAAATCTTTTTTCTTTTTATCAGTAAAATCTATAAATCCGTTCATATTGACAGACTTGTGAACACAAAATAATCCAAAATGTTATTTGAGGAAAATTAACGGATTTAAAGTTAAATTAATCTGAACTAAAACAAAGTATTTTCTTAACCTGGAGGGTTGTTTTTTTTCTGATGTGTTGAGTGATTTATTGACAGTCTATTTTGAAAATTTTAAGCAAAGTGGACATACTGAGAAAAATTACTTGACGAATACAATGTGAACGCCGTTTTGTAATAGATATTTTATTTTTATCTACCCCATAATCTTAAAAATTTAAGAAATCATCTTGAACAATCTAATATTTATTATTTATTTTATACGAAACATTTGTTGAGAAAATGTTAGAAAATTACCAATCTCTGATAATGACGTGTATGGACATCCGCATTTACAAACATCAACACATTTATACACGCACAAAAAAAAAAAAAGAAAAATTCAAAATTATTTTTAAAATACTGGGGATCATCGAATTACAGTAAAAGTTTCCATTTAAGAATAGTAAATACAATTTTAATTTAATAATTTATTTTAATAGCAATATTACTTGGTTGCTACAGATTAATATAGTTTATTTAAAGATTTAAAAGATTTATCGAAACTTTTTTTTTTAGACATTAGTGTCCAAAATATATTTTATTCATAAAAACAATTAAAAGTTTTTCTAATTAAAAAAGGAAACACTTTTATTTCATTTTTTTATTTAAAAAAATAATTAAATAATAAAAATAAATAATATCACAATATTTAGGAAGTCCGTCCCATAAACAAATTCGCAAGTGTAAAGAATTTCATCCTCACCAGGTGTCCTAATACTGTAATTGTATTCCAGTCTCAGCTAGAATTACTAAATAACTATACACTCCACCGTGGAGCAAAGGTTAATGAGCTTATCTCGCAGACCGCTGTTACTGTAGTGAGTTCAAAAAATTCTAAAATTCCCAGCAAACCTCTGTCGTGCGCATGTGCAGTTGTGCCAACATAACAAATTTAGTCCGATGGAGTCCTGAAGGACGAAAGGCGCCACAAATAAACTTTGTCAGACAATTTCCCCAATATTGTTCTTGATATATGAAAATATATATCGTTATCTCATATATATATATATATATATATATATATATATATATATATATATATATATATATATATATATAGTCAAACCTAATGAGCCAGACAAACCTACCAAGGTTTCACTTAGGGAGATTGTCAGGGTCAGCTGGCTAAAGAGGCAAAAGAAAACGGCGTATATATAGGCGACAACCAAGACGACACCACGTGACCAAAGAAAAAAGAAAAAGAAAAGAAAAGGCGACAAAAAGGAGGATGGGGTATAAATTTATTTAAATAACCAAAAGGGTAGGGGATATATATGGTTTCGCCTTTTCTTTTCTTTTTCTTTGGTCACGTGGTGTCGTCTTGGTTGTCGCCTATATATACGCCGTTTTTTGTTCCTCTTTAGCCAGCTGACCCTGACGATTTGCCTAAGTGAAACCTTGCTAGGTTTGTCTGGCTCATTAGGTTTGACTAGGTATGCTCTACGTTTGTATTGAGCTCTTTAGTTAGTTGTTTACTCGTATCGGGTTTTTTTCTTTGGGCCTTGAACCTGTATCTGTACGATTATTTTCGACAGACTTTCATGTTCCTGGCTCTTTCTTTTTTCAAACCTTTTTTTCCCTGTCACATATATATATATATATATATATATATATATATATATATATATATATATATATATATATATATATGGCCTGATGATTGCGTTTTGCAGGAAACAGACTGTAACCACAGGGTGTTGATTTCAATCTCCATATATATATATATATATATATATATATCGCAGATAATACTGGAAGTTCTTAATGTTGGTAACTTGATATCTGAAAGACATGACTAAAATCGAAGTTTGCTGTACGCAGGTTTGGCAACCATCTTACAAAGAATTGATGAGTGAAAAGAGATATTTTTTCTTTTTAGATCATGTTAGTTGCAAATGTAAGAATGTAAAAAAAAATTGTTTATTCTCTCTTTTCTGGCATTCAAAAACATCTTAGGATGACTTGCTAGGCAAAAAACAAAAACGAAAAAAAAAAACGAAAAAAACAAAATGGCCGCTGCAGAATAATAGACAAGATAAATGAAGACAACCTAAAGATCACATCAGAAAGAGGTCTTCGTTATGCAGAACTTTATCGAGCAGAAATATCAGGAATTATTTTTAAAGATAGCAGAAAGCCAGATTGATTTCGTAGGTGTGATTGCATGAATAATGCAGTCAAGACTTCTAAAAGTCTGGGCGGTTTTGTAAGTGATAAGAGGCCGCAGTAGTATGTGTAGTCAATGCAATATTCATGAGGGAAGTAGTTATGTTGGTACGGTCAGATGGCAGTTTGACCACAGAACTTTATAATACCGCTAAGAGATTCTGAATAAAATTTACAAGTTATGTAGACATTGATTAGCTTCCGGTCGAAAGATAGGAAACGATAAAATTGCAGATACAACTAAATACTTTCACGTATTCAGAAAGGAAAGAGATATTAAGCAATGTCGACGATTATTGTTAGTTTTTTCTTTACTGGTCAAATGTGAATTTGTATTAAAACTCTTTTCAAACAAATCATGTTGTAGACAAGTCTACATTTTCAACGGGTTTAATTTATAAGGAGCAAATCTCTTAATATTTCAAAATGAGATTTCTGAGGCCATTGAATCTGGTCAAAAGCCATTAGGTGTTATGATGTTTCCCAATGAATATATCAAGTAATCATTTATTGCTCGCTCGTTTTGATTGAGTCCACGTACACACTGCCAGGGTTTGAGCTCACAATTTTTACATCCCCAAATTCACGAGCCAAATCTCGACTGTTATCCTTGAAGGCTACCCGGGTCGACAAATATTTGATGAAGGTGGGCTCAACGGCTGAAACGTTGTGAATATGGCAATGAAGATGAGGATAACAGTCCGAATAATGTAAATAATGCAAGCTTTCCCTATTTATTTTTTAGATTTTTCCTTTTTCCTTTTCCACAACAAAAGTTTGCGGTTGGTCCTTAGTCACTCAAATAACAAGAAAATAATACAAGAATATTTTAAATATGTTCTACCGGAAAAGAAAAAACAAAAACAAAAAAAACGGCGAATCGAGGGAATTCTTAGCGAATAATTTTTACATATGTTCTTCAGAAAAATACGCGAATATTCGGGAAAACCGCGAATAACAAGAAATGTTTTAAAGAAAAATCCGCGAATGTGTGAAACCGCGAATGCTGAAACGCGAATAAGCGGGGTTTCACTATAGTTTTTTTTTAGATGTGTATCTATAAACAAGATTTGGGGGTAAAGGTCTGTAAAAAGCGAAAATATTTGTAATACTTGATAATAGAATAGTTTGCCTTAACTCGAATACTGTACGTAATGTTCAAGGTGAAGAATTATTTCGTTACACTGGCAATATAATAACATTTCATATATAGACTAATTAAAAGAATTAGAATATATTTCTTTTTTTTCTTAATGAACAAGTTAAGGTATTAAAATCAGGTGTGAATATTGCTGGCATTGAATTGGAACAAATTCAAATAAACAAGCCTTATTTATGCAGTGTATAAATGAGAAAGAAAATGTTCTTTGATTTCAGGAAATCATAGAAGTTCATTTCTATACTTAAAAAAATGTGATCATCTTGACGGAAGTGAATTGTTTGGTTGATTAAATGAGAAAGAGAGAGTTGGGGAAAAGAAAACAAATGAACATATCTCTATGTGTTGTGCCAATCGAAAGGTTTATCCCTAGAAAACTGATCTGAAAAATCTCCCCTTGAAGTCATAAAATCATGAAAATACGTTTTTTTTCCCAGGAGTCGCACATCAGCCAAGCAACCTTTTCTTTCCGATCTGTTTAGTGCAAAGATCGCGTTTTCATCTCTGCACCAAACATACCAGCAGACAAGAGAAGAATCCTTATAGAAACGCGTTAAAAGTCGTAGATAATGGTAGATCTGTAAGGGAAGAAGCAGAATGCTTATCAGACAGCATTTATTCTTTCCAAGAGGATAGGCACATTCCTCGATAGCATCGTTTGCCGCTCATTTGATAGCGGTAACAAAAAATGTTATGTGAATCGTTACTGATAGAAGCAAAAGTTGACGTTTGTCATCTTGCTTCATTCAATCTGACATTAGGCACATTTAGACTGATAAAGATAGGAATATATACAAGATATTTACTAATAACCATATCATAACTTTCTACATATATATATATATGTGTATGTGTGTGTGTGTATATGTGTGTGCGCGCGCGTGTGTGTGTGAGCGTGTGTGTAATGTATGTGGCGTTAAATGCAGATAAAGATGTAGCTGAAGATATCTGTATTTGTAAATACACATGTACATTTATGTATATATGTTTACTCTTACATTGGCTTAAACTCGCATGCATCAAACTTTGTATCTATCTATCTATCTATCTATCTATCTATCTATCTATCTATCTATCTATCTATCTCCTTCCATATCTATCTATCTATCTCCTTCCATATCTATCTATCTATCTATCTACTTCCATATCTATCTATCTACTTCCATATCTATCTATCTATCTATCTATCTATCTATCTATCTATCTATCTATCTACTTCCATATCTATCTATCTATCTATCTATCTATCTATCTACTTCCATATCTATCTATCTATCTATCTATCTATCTATCTATCTATCTATCTATCTATCTATCTACTTCCATATCTATCTATCTACTTCCATATCTATCTATCTATCTATCTATCTATCTATCTATCTATCTATCTATCTATCTATCTATCTACTTCCATATCTATCTATCTCCTTCCATATCTATCTATCTATCTATCTATCTATCTATCTATCTATCTATCTATCTATCTATCTATCTATCTATCTCAATTTCTTATCTACCTATAATGCTATATATCTTATAATATACGTGTATGTATCTGTTCGCAAATATACTTGTAGATAGATGTGATTACATACATGATATTATGATATAGCGAAATATAATTTTGTATAATTTTATATATTAACAAAGAGTATTTAGAAAACGTGTCACTAGAAATTTTCCAGTTTGTCATATTTTATATATATATATATATATATATATATATATATATATATATATATATATATGTATGTGTGTGTGTGTGCGCGCGTGTGCGTGTGCGTGTGTGTGTGTATGAGATAACGATATATATTGTTATATATCAAGAACAATATTGGGGAAAAATGTATGACAGTGTAAAAAGTTTTCTTGTGGGTAAATTGGTTATGTTGGTTCGACTACACATGCGCATAAACGAGGCCTGCTGGGAATTTTGAATTTAATTTTTTTTTAACCTAGCCGATTTCATTTAGATTCTCTTTCTTTTTCTTTCCACCCCATTTGTTATTAGAAATCGCACACTGTCATAATAGAAGATCTGCCAGGAATGGTGAAATGTTTTAAGAGCCTTGGGCGCAAATTTACTGTTGATGAACTCGCAATCAAGGCACTCTCTAGACATTTACATGGTAGTGAATTATTTTCTCCTTTGATGAGAGTAGCATTTTTATGTCTAAATTGTGAGCAGTCTCGTTACAGTGGGCAACCAACGCATTTGATGTATTGTTTTGTAAAATGTCCCTTTTGTGTTCACATAATCTTTTATTTAGATTCCTAAAGGTTTCTCCTACGTATTTTTGTAACATTTATTACAGGCGATCGTGTAAATTCTTCCTTCAAGTGTTATCTTATTGTTTTGTTTAGTATTGACTAATAATTTTATTGTTTTAGATGTAGTAGTAACAAATTTTATGTTGAGTTTAGATAGATTCTTTACAATTGTAGATGTGATAGAATTAGTTGGTAGGACAATATATTTTTTATCATTCATTTTGTTTGTCAGAAGGTGCCGTTTTTTCTATTTTGTAATGTTTTATGGACCTTTTGTATCGCCTCTGGGTGTACACTTCTATTTTCAATGTCCACTTTTATATTTATATACGTTCTACCCCTGATATTGAGAACTTCAGCCCATAAATATAGCAACCCTAAAAACTATATTTTATTATATATATATATATATATATATAGAAGATAGTGATAGTCTATTTCAAGCCGTGCGTAAGCGGCTATCATCAGGTTCTAAGACTTAGGGGCTGATGATAGGCGCGTACAGACGGCTTGAAATAGACTTCTTCTATGTTGTGGTAATTTTTTTTTTTACTGTCATATATATATATATATATATATATATATATATATATATATATCAATTCAATGAAAAAAGAGAACTTTAAGGGTCCATTAGTTATAATTTATTTTCCCCAGGGAATTTCTTTTTCCCTGGCTCATCAGACCACACTTCCAAGGTTTTTTTTCACCCTTGGAAGTGTGGTCTGATGAGCCAGGGAAAAAGAAATTCCCTGGGGAAAATAAATTATAACTAATAGGACCCTTAAAGTTCTCTTTTTTCATTGAATTGATATATATATATATATATATATATATATATATTACAGTAAAAAAAAATCATTGAATTAACATTGGGCTCTCTGGATTTCATCCTCCTTGGGATTATCCATACGAATTGCCAAGATTTTCATTACTTAATTATATATATATATATATATATATATATATATATATATATATATATATATATATATATATATATATCAGTAACGAAAATCTTGGTAATTTTTATGGACAATCCCAAGGAGGATGAAATCCTGAGAGCTGAAAGTTAAGTCAGAGCGAATAATTTAATTTAAAGAATAACAGATCACTTTAAGTCTACATTAGTTATAATTTATTTCACCAGAGAATTTTATTTTTCTCTGGATCTTCAGACTTCACTTTCAAAAGTGAAAAGAAAAAAATGAATTTTCTCTGGTTTAATAAATTATAAGTAATGGAGCCTTAAAGTGGTTTGTTTTTCTTTAAATTAAATAATATATATATATATATATATATATATATATATATATATATATATATATATCACGCATGCGTGTGTGTAAGTTAAATATAGATGTCCAAGCTAATGGAAAGCGTGTTTACATTGGTTTAAATACACACTCACAGTTAGTATGGTGATATATGTCTTTACAAACACATATTCATCTATTTTAACACATAGATTCGTACGTCTCTATATGCGCGTGCGCACCACTCACACGTACGAGTTTATGCATAACACACAAATGTGTGTGCGTGCGTATATATGTGCGTGCGTCTTGGGTGGGGGGTGCAGAGCCGAGAAAAAGTAAGAGGAACCATTTCTGAAAGAAAGTACCAGAGATTATGCCAGTCGCTGCTGAAAACCTCTCAGATAGTTTGACGGCGTCGAGTAACGTTTCGCCTTTTAATTCTATTGAAGACCTGATTGTTTCGCGGTTAAGAAAGCTGTTATCTAAATTAGAAGCCGTGTGATATTATCTCAGAACAAAGCGGTGTCAATTCCAGCTGAGATACAAACAAATCTTTGGCCCACCCCTTACAACCCACCAGGTCCTTCTTCCTTTATATACTTCCAAGCTCATATGAAAAGTTTTCAAACCAAAGTACATTGAGACGAGGTCTCTTCAGTTAGTCATCAATATCAGCTTTTAATCCCTTCGTCTGTCCTAAAGTTTTAGTTTTTTCACCTTAAGACCGTCAGAAAGGAAACACAATTTCAGTGTTTTTTCGATCAACAAACTTGATATGACTGATTTTCACTTATATTAATAATAATTAATTTCTTGATAATTCTTATGTTGACTTGAAAAATTAAGTCTAAAATTCATGTAAATCCCGCGCATTTCAGTCATCTAAAGAAGCAATGAGTAAAAAAAAAAAAAAATGCCAGAAATGAGTAAAAAAAAAAAAAAATAAGCAAAAAAAAAAAGACGCAAAATCAAAAAAAGACAAAAACCGTTACTGCGATTGCCGAGCTCCAGCTAACATGGGATACGAATAACAATCTATCTATCTATCTATTTATCTATCTATCTATCTATCTATATATATATATATACATACATATATATATATAATAATTATATATATATATACATATATATATATATATATACATATACATATATATATATATATATACATATACATATATATATATATATATATATGTATATATATATATATATATATATGCAACTACAAATGTAATGAGAACGAAAAGAATATAAATTCAAAACGTTCACAACGTTAATTCAAAAGAAGAGTAGAGCAATATATATATATATCATTCATTTGATCATATTTCTCAAACTTTTTATATATACATATATTTTAATAAGAATAATTTTTTCTGTCTCCAGGTACCAACCATCTTATCTATCTATGTATCTATCTAAGCCTGTTTATATCTATCTATCTATCTATCTATCTATCTATCTATCTATCTATCTATCTATCTATCTCGGTCTGTTTATATATATGTCTGCTTATATCTATCTATCTATCTATTTTGTAATATAATTTTCTTGTTCGGATCGACTGGGGTAGTGTATTTCTTTACAATATCTCTAAGTGAAGATTAATCTTGCTTATAGTTGACGTGTATTTGGCTTTTGTAGAAGATGTTAATGTTATTGTTTTTGTCTGTGTGTTCAGTATCGTTATTAGTGACTTTGGGAAGAAATAGACTCATCTGGCGGTCGATGAGGTAGTTAAGAAAACCATTGTAAGAGCACAAGAAAAATGAAATCTAAAGCTTTAACGAAACATGAAGAAATATAGTCTTAAGGTGTGCTGTATTTATGGGATAAAGGGCTCAATATTAGATATAGAGCGTATGTAAATATAAATATAAAAGTGAACATTGAAGTCAACACTCAGGCGCAATCGTCATGAAACAGCCTGTTGCCTTTGAGTGTTGACTTCAATGTTCACTTTTATATATATATATATATATATATATATATATATATATATATATATACAGGGTGTCCATAAAGTTCGTGTGCACTTTAAAAAATTATAACTTTATTTGTATTTGCGATAGAAATAATTTGTAAAAAGGATTAGAAAGAAGTAAATCTATATTTTTTAAGGTTTTATTGAAATTTTATTTAAGTTTCCACATGTCCTCCATCATTAGCAATACAAAGGGTAATACGATTTTGCAGTTCACGGAAAACGTTTGCCAACTGATTTACAGTAATGCCTGAAATCACATTAGTTATTTTAGCTATACTTAAAACTAGGTACATTAAACTTTATAACATTTTTTACAGATTATTTCTATCGCAAATACAAATAAAGTTATAAATTTTTTAAAGTGCACACGAACTTTAAAAATGGACACCCTGTATATATATATATATATATATATGATGAAAAAATATGGAAAAGACAAAGCAAAACTTTCGGTCTAGTAGACCATCTTCAGGACATTGGAGACATATTTATATTTAAGTTAACATGAAATATAAATATATGTTAAGTTAAATATGTCTCCAATAACCATGTCCTGAAGATGGTCTACTAGACCGAAACGTCTGACGTCGACAGCAAAACAAAATTAAAACAGTAAACTTACATATTCGGATTTTGCTTTGTCTTTTCCATATTTTTTCATCATACCGTCGGATCTACATCCACATATTTGCTTATATATATATATATATATATATATATATATATATAACTTTGCCTTGGGAGGATCTTCCGTGTCTGTTGCAAGCCCTCAGGTGGTAAGGTTATAAGAAAGATATGACTTTCCACGGCTACAGGATAGAGTCTGGCAGCGCGTATGGGGCTCTGGTTTTGCGGAGCTGCCACTTCTCTTCTGCTATTTCTTTTTACGGCTTGCCTTTTCGATCTTGCGCCTCCATGGCACTCTGTCGGCTGCTTCCGTTTCAGAGCAAAGTTTAGTCTTTTGTAGCATAACTTCTACGTTTGTGGCTCTGGTTGATTCGCGTATTTTTTATTAGATACGTTATTTACAGAGGAATTATTTCATTATTGGTTTCATGAATATTAAAACTTTTATTCTATTTGTTTAAATCCCACAACATTGTTATAATCAATGCAGATGCATATTTTAAAAATTTGCTTCTGAAATTTGGTAACGTGTTAACCAAATGTCCTTAGAGGAACCATAATCAGAAAATATAATTAGAAATTCTCATAAATTGTTTAAAAATATAATGAATTAAACATTATGAACATTTACGTTAGAGGATGACGATTTAAGCAACATTCTAATTGGTTTAAACGAAATGAGTGACTAATAACGAGCATGTTAAAATGTTTCATATGAAATCATTTTTTTAAAATTATTTCACATCAGATATGTCGGAGTTACCTCCTCCTTAAATTCCAAATTCTTTACCAGGGGTCACTCTCTCCCCATACTATAAATACTGGGAAACTTCTTGCCTCTTTCTCTTTTTTTCCTTCAGGCCTCGTGCCGAATCGCACCACGCTTGGTGGTGAGGTAAATCTCTCTTCATTTCAGCGACAAGATGTAAGCTCTTAGAAGATCAGCGTTTTCCATTTCTGGCAAAACGCTATGAACATTACAAACATTCACCAAAATATGAACATTCACCAAAGAACAAACACAAATGTTCCCATACACACAAATGATATGTCTATGTGCCTTGTCATTTGTTATTAATACATATATTTGTTTATATATATATCGGTCTTGTTTGTCTTCTTTCATCTTCAGTTGGACTTAATTCAAGTCCGCCATTTTCATTTATCTCCTTTGATTTCTGGTATATACTTTTCAGGTCAGAAATGGCATCATGACTGAGCAATGAAAAAAAAAAATCACACATATTTTACATAGGTAAAGCCCTTCGTGAGAACAATTTTTTTATTTCTTCAAGGCATGGGCTGCCAGGAATCAATTCAATGAGTCTACTGGAATCTTTTCCAATCAAGCAATCCGATATATATATATATATATATATATATATATATATATATATATATATATATATAGTCTTAAAGTGTGCTATATTTATGGAATAAAGTGCTCAATATCAGAGATAGAGCGTGTGTAAATATAAAAGTGAACATAGAAGTCAACACTTAGAGGCGACAGTCTGTTTCATGATAGATGCAATCGCCAGGTAACGTTGCCTGACGATTGCATCTAGCATGAAACAGACTGTCGCCTCTAAGTGTTGACTTCTATGTTCACTTTTATATATATATAGTAGTAATAGTATAGTAATAATATATATATATATATATATATTATTACTATTATTATAATACAAATAGCACACGGACAAATATGTGACTCTAATAATGTATGTGAAGTTCTGAGGATAAAGGCGTCATCGTCTTTTAATAAGCAGTAGAGAATGTGGAACTGTAGAAAAATATAGTGGAAAATGAAATATGATTTTACTGGGCATAAGGTTAACACATGTCATTCCCTGGTTGGTAATGGCAACCAAGGTAAATAAAACACGTCTTATTGCTTCTTCTTTTCCCACTGTCATTAAATTGAATCTATCTTGACATGGGCTTGGAAATAATAGCCATGATGATAACCTTACTTGGCATTTGCTAACATATCTTCAAGGTAGCCAGCCGAGAAAGGTTACAGAAAAGGTGGGTAAAGAAATGAAAGAAGAGAGAGAGAGAGAAAGATTAATTGCATATATATATATATATATATATATATATATATATATATATATATATATATATATATAATGGATAGCGGCTTGGATTGAGGAATCGGAGAGTCGAGTTCGAATTCTAGTCGAATCCATTACATTCACTTACGTGGGAAAGGTGTGAATCCTCTTCTTCTCCCTCCAGCTATGGGTAAATAGCAGGACAGACTGGGTTCTATAGCATTGGATGGCAACTGGTTTAAGAGAAGGACAACTCTGAATTCAAAACCTGTGTACGGTCGTTTGTGGACCTTGTGGACGTGCCACAAGGTCCCCAAACGATCGTGTTATATAATAGCGACTGTATTATATAATAGCTTTTTCTAAATTCTTACAGTTACTAAGGACATTTTGTTTTTTTAGTTACTTTGTTTTAATAAACTCATTTCGTTTTTGCCTTAAAAAAAGTCCAGATTGGACGAAACGCGCTGGCTAATATTACAGTTTTCCTATTGTCTTTTACATTTATAAATATTGTCTTTTTCTACAGGTTAACTCTGAGAAGGTTTTCATATAAAACTGTATCTGCCCAATTGCAGTATGTGTAAACTGGTAGTTGCCCATCAGTATGTAGTCAATATATAGCGGACACTTTTAGTGATGTTGAAATTATTAATAAAATGATCTTAACTATTTAATGATGGGTAGAATGTTGTTTAATTTAATATTTATGAAGTCTTGTACATAAACAGCAAAATGCGGATCAAAATAAAGTTTTCGATATATGCAGAGGCAATGCAATTGCTACATTATATTGCTCTGAAAAGTGACGGCATAAATGATGTTATTCTGCCGATAGACAAATACATTTATCTATTGCTACATATGGAAATAGATAAATATGTTTTGTAATGATAAGTCACATCAACTCTACTGGAAAGCATTCACATACAGTATTACTTTCTATACACGAATGAAAATTCATCGGTTCTTGTTTATCAGAAATACGTATAAAATATTCATAAAATTGTTTCTTTAAGAAGGGAGAAAATGTGTATGACTGCAAAAGACTAGTTTGAAGCTAGGTATGGTTTAGTTTCGAATTTCTGTCATGCACACACACACATGGATGGACGTATATATTTTATGTAATACTAGTAGGTTTCGCCTGCTCGCTATCTGGTAATTTTTCTAGCAAAATTAATTGTTTTTCTATGGAATTACTATTTATGAAATGTTGAAGGGGTTGTGGACGTTCAATATACTTGTTCAAAGAATATGACTGTAAAGACAGAAGAAATTAATTGGTCGGGTGTAGGGGCAAGCTTGTTATAGTTAAGGAAAGTTTTACAAATAGATGCCAACTTGTTGAAGGCCAAGTAAAATGCAAATTTCAAACACTTTTCTGCACTATATAAGACAATATTCCAAACAGAACTATTTTTTATATGAAAATCAAAACAATCCTCGAATAAAAGAACAGTAATGAAAGACAGTTAATTAATGAAATATACTTTTAAATATCAATATGCAAATTAGTTAAACCTGAAAAGTGATATCTCCTAGAAGTAGATAATATATAAGTCAGATATTGTACCCTCTCGAGTAGTTTGTAACACATTGATCCTTACCGGGAACTCTGGTAGTATCGCGTCTATGACTAGCTTGGACCGCCCCTGACCAGCTATGACTAGCTAAGACCAGTCAAGACACTCAGGTCCCCACGTTAAAAATCGACCTTGTGTCACAACCTGGCTCAGTGGGGGTCAAGTAAATACAACCTACTCGAGAGAATACTAATATTAACATTATTTATCATCTCTCAGTTGCGTCTCTGTCTTCGGGCAGTGTGCGCTCAGGGGCGGCTCCTTCAAAGGATAGAGTCGCAACTGAGGAAAATTATACTGAGAGGTGCGCAACCCTGAGGAACAGTTGCTCGAGGCCGCGCCCGCTCATTGCACCAGAGAGAGGGATCGGTGTTCGCACCGAGGCCAGCGCAACCGACGATTGCGGGCAATTTTTGTTCCTAGCCAGGGTGTACGCGCTCGGGCTCCCCACATTAAACCGACCATTTTTTTTATAGTCAAATAATTAAAAAGAGAAAAAAATTAAAGAGAAGGAAAAGAAGAAAAGAAAGTAGAAGCTGGGGGTAAAAGAAAGGTAAGTGTAAGAAAATTATCAATATAGAAAAATGATGAAATAAGAAAAGAGAGAGAGAGAGATAGAGAAGGAAAAAGAAGAGTGAAAGGGATGTGATAGGAGAGAAAGTAGGGAAGGCAGGAGAGAGAGAGAAAATATGAGACAAGAGGCCAAAAAGATAAGGAGAGGGAAAGGACGAAGAGAGAAGAAGAAAGAGAAGAGAGGGGAAAAGGAGAAGAAGAAAGGGAAAAAGGAGAAGAAGAGAGGGGAAAAGAAGATAGAATGTGTGTGTGGAGGGAGAGTTCTTCATGTAGGTACAAAAATAACAAATATATACTTAGACTAAAGATTCTGATATATAAGTTGACTCTAAAATTCTAATATATTAATTGAGGTTTAGGACAATATTTGCCAGCTAATCCCCTAAAATAAACACAACTTCCATCAGACTGTGAAGTTAAGAGGGTCTTGTATCTACCATTTTGAAAAAAATGCACCCAATGGAGAAGGGTTGGGGTACAATGATGGCTGGCTCATTGTGATGACAGGGGCTGGGTAATTTTTGTCCTTGGCCCAGAAGTAAGTGTACCCTACGTGAAAGAAACAATGTGTCACATCCTACCAACATTTTGGATGTTGGGAATCAAAGTGTATTACCTGTTCTCTCTTCCTTTTAAAATTATGAGAGACGACTGTTTCCAAGAATTCCAAAAATGTGGCAACCCTGCTGGGGGTGTGTATAAATACTGAGCATGCGCTTCCTGGGATTAGACTGTAGTATATATATATATATATATATATATATATATATATATATATATATATATATATATATATATATATATATATATACTACGATTGCTGCAATAGGAAAAGTGTGGCCTCCAACAATCCTCTCTTCAGATGATGACCCCAGGTTCAGGAATGGTTTTCGCATCACACTATCATTAAAAGTAAGCAGAGTGCGCTAGCAGTACTTGGCGACACCAACGGGCTTTGTTGGTTCTCTGTGGGAAAGTGACTGAAATCAAGGTCCCAGGTTAGGGCTGATTACCGATCCTTCTTTGGATTTTGTCAAAAATCTGGTTATATAACAGAAGCACTTGGGCAGCTCGACGTGGTGTAATGGTTAGAAAGTTCGTCTTGCTAGATCAATTACGACTGAGTAGTGAGTTCGATCCTCACTGGGTGCCCCATACTTTCGGCCTTGTGCCACATCTAAGCCGGGCTTAGAAAATCACTATATAACAGGAGCACTAGACTAGATATGGCAGCAAGATTCAATACATGGACGAATGACAGATTTATTAACATATAAGATGGATTCTGGTGAGAAAAATTGTCTAGCATGGCACAGTGAACCAACTTTTTTAGCAGGTGACCTCGCAATTGATTCAATATAATCACTCCACTTCATGTTAGTGAAACATTGTGACCATGACAAGGTGTGGTGAGTTACTCTCCAGGGGGTCGGCGTCAACTATGTTGATGGAAAGCAGAAATGGTTCTTTAAGATGACTTTGTCTAGGATGAAAATATCGACCAGTGACTCTCTGCTTCGGATTAAGAGTTTAGTATCTGTATATGCTCTGTGAAATCATGGATATACACTGTTTTCTTTCATATGTGTCTGTATGTGTGTGTACAGATGAGTGTACTCCCACTGCATAGAAATAATTGAAAAAATGGATTATATATATATGTTTTTTATGTTATCTATCTGTCTAAAAATACACTACACCACAAATACGGATATATGTGTGCCTGTGTGTAGGAACACAAATCATTATATTCATGTAGATAAAATAGAAGGGTTGGGTCTGGGTAGGTCAATTTGCATACATTTGCATAATATATGTCAGAGAACGTATACGTGAGGGTCGGGGTGGTTATAAGTATACTTGAGCAATACATGTTTATCTATGCACGCATATATGAGGTAAGTGGGTAGAGAAAGAAGTTTTGACGGGGAAGAGTAACGTAGGCTGAGGGTGTGGATGGATTTTGTCTCCTCGTAGGCCTGACAATATTACCAGTGTTGTGAAGCATGAAATATTAGCTGTGTTATCAGAGTCATTCAGACTGTGAGATAATTTGTGTCAACACAAAATACTATGGTCTCTGCCCACAGCAAAGAAAAGAAACAAAAATGTCTTCAAGGAGACGAGAATTCCTTCCTGGTCATAAAAGAAACAAAAGGGTTGATAAATTCGAGCTCGTTTGAATATTTTATTGAAAGACTTATTAATATGTACATGTATCAGAGAGAGAGAGAGAGAGAGAGAGAGAGAGAGAGAGAGAGAGAGAGAGAGAGAGAGAGAGAGAGAGAGAGAGTTTAATTAAAAGGAGAAAAAGAGAAAAAGGAAAATTAAAAGAAAACAAGATACGGGTGGGGAGAGTGTGGGATAGGATAAGTGAATAGGTAATTAAAGGGTGAATTTAGGGAAAAGAAAAGGAAAAAAAGGAGAGAGATAAAGAAAGAGTAAGAGAGAGAGAGAGAGAGAGAGAGAGAGAGAGAGAGAGAGAGAGAGAGAGAGAGAGAAAGTAAATAGGGAATTCGATGGTGAAAAATGGAAAATGGGGAATCTTAAAAAAGAAAGAAATGAATAATTAAAAGGAAGAAAAGATAAACGAGTGAGAGAGGGAAAGAGAAAGAGAGAGTATTAATTAGAGGGACAGAATGTGAAAATGGTGAATATTGAGAGAAAAAGAAAAATTGAAGAAGAGAGAGTGAGAAAGAAAAAGAAAGAGAATCGATAAGACTGGGAGAGCATTGTGAGAGATAGCAAAAGAGAGGAAGGGAGAGTGAGATAATTAGAGGGAGGGAATTGAAAATGGTGAATATATAAAATGAAAAGAAAGAGAAAGAGATATAGAGAGAGAGAAAAAAGAGAAAGAGAGAGAGAAAATCGATAATTTGGAGAGAGTATTGCGAGAGATAGCAAAAGGGGGAAAGAGAGAGTGAGGAAATTAGAGGGAGAAAAAGTGAAAATGGTGAACGTCAAGAAAAAATAAAAAATAAAAAGGAAAAACACAACAATGAAGTTTGAGAGAGAGAGAGAGAGAGAGAGGGAGAGAGAGAGAGACAGACAGAGATAGAGAGAGAAAGAGAGAGAAAAAGAGAGAGAGTAAAATAATTTGAAGAAAAATGCTTAAGAGAAAAAGAATGAAAGAAAAATTAAAGGGAAGAAAAGATAAAGAAGAGAGAGAGAGAGAGAGGGAGAGAGAGAGAGAGAGTGGTGATAAGCTTGAAAGAATTGAAAGATAGAAAAAGGGGAGAAGGAAAAAAGAGGGTGACAGAAAGAAGTTAAACGTAAGAGGAAAAATCACAAGATTATTCGGACATAATGAAGAGAGAGTGAGAAGGAGAAAAAGAAGTGATGAATGTGCAGAAGAGAGGAGGGAGAGAGAGAGAGAGTAAAGAAAGAAGAGAGAGAGAGAAATAGAGAAACAATGGGGGAGATAGGTAAATCTGTAATAAAAGCAGATGGAAAGTATTTTACTATAGAAAAGATAAGAAAAAGTGTTTACAATTACAACACGTCTCTGTCAAAGCCTAAATAGCTGGAAGCTTTACATAATTTGAATAAATCCAACGAAATAGTTTTAGTGACCCATGAAAGATTCTACAGTAATAACTTAATGAGTTGTAAGGTAAATGTTGGGCTGTAATTCCTTCAGGGGATTCACTATAAACTATGAGTTTGCATCTGTGTATGGATGTATATATGTATCTTCTTTTATGTGCAATGTCGCTTCAAGGCATGGTGATCATGGCCCTCCAGTTGTTAGGTAGGTTGATCATGGCTCTCCACAACTTCCTATCCTTTGTAGCTCTTAGCAATGATTTTCTTTTCACTATCCTTTCTAGTCCTTGTTCTATCATCCATCCATTTACACTAGTTTGTTAGGTAGGTTGATCATGGCTCTCCACAACTTCCTATCCTTTGTAGCTCTTAGCAATGATTTTCTTTTCACTATCCTTCCTAGTCCTTGTTCTGTCATCCATCCATTTACGCTAGTTTGTTAGGTAGGTTGATCATGGCTCTCCACAACTTCCTATCCTTTGTAGCTCTTAGCAAGGATTTTCTTTTCACCATCCTTCCTAGTCCTTGTTCTATCATCCATCCATTTACACTAGTTTGTTAGATAGGTTGATCATAGCTCTCCACAACTTCCTTAATTCAGAGTTGTTCTAATCCTAGAATGGTTACCAAACAAGACTAGAGAGTACAGTCTGTTTATTTGAACCACAAATGAGGAGAGAAGAGATGGATTTATATTTTTCTTAAGAGTATTTGTGTGAAAGTGAATGCAATGAACTGGGCTAGAATTTGAACACAACTTGTGAATTCCCATACTGAGCCACTAACCATTACATTTCCCACACATTCATGTACACCTACAGAGTCAGAGAAAACTATTTATTATAATTTATTTAAAAATTAATATTTAATATTAAACATTTAATATTTAAAATTTAATATTTAATATTTAATATTAAATATTTAACATTTAATATTTAATATTAAAAATTTAATATTTAAATTTTCATATTTAAAATTTAATATTTAACATTTAATATTTAATATTTAACATTTAACATTTAATATTGAATATTTAAAATTTAAAATTTAATATTTAAAATTTAATATTCAAATTTTCATAGATAACATTTAAAATTTAATATTTAACATTTAATATTTAATATTTAAAATTTAATATTTAAAATTTAATATTTAACATTTAACATTTAATACTTAAAATTTAATATTTAACATCTAATATTTAATATTTAAAATTTAATATTTAAAAATTAATATTTAACATTTAATATTAAATATTTAACATTTAATATTTAATATTAAAAATTTAATATTTAAATTTTCATATTTAACATTTAAAATTTAATATTTAACATTTAATATTTAATATTTAATATTAAATATTTAACATGTAATATTTAATATTAAAAATTTAATATTTAAATTTTCATATTTAAAATTTAATATTTAACATTTAATATTTAATATTTAACATATAATATTTAACATTTAATATTTAATAGTTAAAATTTAATATTTAATATTTAAAATTTAATATTTAAATTTTCATTTTTAACATTTAAAATTTAACATTTAACATTTAACATTTAAAATTTAATATTTAAAATTTAATATTTAACATTTAATATTTAACATTTAATATTTAACATTTAATATTCAATACTTAAAATTTAATATTTAAAATTTAATATTTAACATTTAATATTAAATATTTAACATTTAATATTTAATATTAAAAACGTAATATTTAAATTTTCATATTTAATATTTAGCATTTAATATTTAATATTTAACAATTAATATTTAACATTTAATGTTTAACATTTAATATTTAAATTTTCATATTTAACATTTAATATTTAATAAAAAAAGGAAAAAATACGAAAATATCCAATATTTGACACCCCACCCATTTTTCCCTGAAAAAAGGACTCCTAAGTCTTCTGCAAATTTGCTAATATGCCAATTAGTCATTGTAAACTATAAGCATTTGTACCAAGCGTAATTCTATTATAATATTAAAATTAAAGAGTATACCCTTATATGCCATCAAATATGGTATATTTCAGATAACTTTACTTTAGTCTGGAACAAGGGAACAGTTAAATGGGAACCAGTAAGTCTCTGAGACTAGTTTGCTAATTCTAAGAGAGATGCTAATGAGGGAATTTTAAGGAAAATGGAAACGAAAAGAACATTTATACATAAAATCAAAAGCAGGCAGTACAAATTTCACATAATGAGGAAAGAGGGCTTGGAAAATTTGACACTTACAGGACACAACTGAAGGCAACAGAGTCTGCAGGGAAAAACAAATGAGTTTGTGTAAATGGGTGACAGAAGAGAGGGAGTGTGACGGATAGTAGGGGAACAAACATTGCTTAGAGTTAGATAGAAAGTTGTGGCGAGCCATAATCGCCCACGTCCTGAAGGGACATGGTGCATAAAAGAAAACTATTTACTATGTTAGTCTGGCAAAAGGCTACAGTTAAATAAGACCCAATAAGTATCATGCTCTTTATACTAGTAATAGTCTCAGTGACTGGTTTACTAATCTATCGGCACACCCCTCCTTCCGTCAACTGTTGCCTCAAAGCTTTTCTCTTTCTCTTTTCTTCATCGTCGTTGCTACCATTTGAGCAACGACCCAACGCACAGGGAGCCGACTTTCTTTTCGGTGGACGAAGCTATTGATTCAATATATTTTTTCTATCCCAGGTCAGCAGTCAATGTGAGACCGAGCAGTCGCAAAGAGGAGCTCTCGAGAAGTTGAGCGTCATATCCTAAAAGGGTATCAACTACCCTTGTACGTGGGAGTCTGGTGGTCTGACACAAGGTCATGCAAAAAGAAACCACACTTGGCGACCAGGCTTCCACTACAAATTTCAAGATAGATATTGTTTACCAAGATTAGCTTCGTCTGACACAAAGCCACAGAAATGAGGGTCAAACATCATCGATTTTGACTTTCAAGATCAATGCCTGCCCACTCTGTCCACACCTAGTATGAGTATGTTTACATGTTTGTGTGTGTGTGTGCGTGCAGAATAGCTTTAGCTAGAGAGAGGTGTGTGTATGTACGTATGTGCATGCAGAATAGCGTCAGTTAGAGAGAGAGAGGGGTGTGTGTGTGTGTGTGTGTGTGTGTGTGTGTGTGTGTGTGTGTGTGCAGAATAGGATCAGCTAGAGAGAGAAAGAGAGGAGAATGATTCTTCTTCTATATATCATATCCCTTCAGGACGTTGGTGATCATGGCTCTCCACAATTTCCTGTCCTTTGTAGCTCTTAATAATTTTTGTCTTTTTGTTATCTCCCCTAAACCTTTCTCTGCCGCCCTTGCCTTCAATCCGGCCTGTGAGTATCAAATTTTCCAAGACCTCTTTCCTCATTATATGCCCTTGAAATTTCAACTATCACTTCCGGATGTTAAATATAAATGTCCTTTTGGTTTCCATTTTTTCTCAAACTTCATCGTTGCTGGAAATCAGAGAGCCAAGTAACAATTCCAGTTCATTTCACTTATACGCAAATATCCTTGTGAAAGGTATGAATACTTACCTGGCTCCGGGCTCCGGCCCTGTGCTGGTAGTATCACGGCTACGACTAGCTTGGATCGGCTCTGACCAGTTTGGACCAGCTATGACAAGCCAAGACCAGCTATGACGAGCTTAGACCAGCTCTGACCAGCTTGGACAAGCTATGACCAGCTTAGACCAGCTCAGACCAGCGGCCCGAGTGAAAACACTCGGGTACCCACGTTTAAAACTGACCTTGTGTCACAGCCTGACTTAGTGGGGGGGGGGTCAAGTAAATAAATAAATCTTCTCCCCAGATACGGGTTAAATAGTAGGGCGTGTATCAGTAAATCATGATTATCTCTAAAATAATTCTTACATTCTACAAATATTTTCTGTCTTTAAATAACCTGCAAAAGGTTGATTAGCCGTAAAAGACAAAATCAATCTAGCATCAAAAACCTCATTTTGTCTATAAGCAAAGGGATGTATCTGTATGTTCTAAATATGTCTTTATTCTCGGATCAATAGATAAACCTTTTCATTCTGTTTTTCCCCATAATCTTCAATATGTCCTGTGAGTATCAAAGCCTGCTTTCCTTATTATGCGGCCTAGATATTTCAACTGTCTATTACTGATGGTAAGTATAAGTGTCCATTTTGTTTAAAGTGCTCAACACCTTCAGGTCTGTGATTGAAGGATGGGGGAAAAATAAGATTAAGTGTATATAAAGTTTATCATTTATATTAGATTGAATTTCTTCTTAAATTGGCTAAGAGAAATAGCTTTAAAAAAAAGCAAGGAAATAGTGTAGCGAACCGTGGGGCTGAAGATGTGAAGAGATATCAGAAGGTTAAAATTTCCTGCTGGCGGGTCCAGCTACATGGGAATGTCGGACTTTAACTAAGTCCAAAGAAGACAAAGAAAACAAACAAGACCGATATACATGGGTAAACAAATATATATTAATAACAAAACAAGTTAAACAAAGACATGGACTGTTACATAGAGTTTGTATGGAGAAATTATGTGTGTGTGTTGTAAGTGTTCGTACGTACGTGTATTGTTCTTAGCGCGTTCCTAGAATTTGGGAAACGCTGTATGTGTGAGAGGTCACATATTGGCCTAAGTGGAAAAAGAGAGATTTTACCTCGTCTCCGCGCGAGGTAGCGGCCCAAGGCCTAAGTCGAAAGAGAGAGAGAGAGAGAGAGAGAGAGAGAGAGAGAGAGAGAGAGAGAGAGAGAGAGAGAGAGAGAGAAGGGTCAGCCAGTATTTATAGCCAGGAGAGAGAGACCCCTGTTGAAGGATTAAAGAACTGAGGAGGAGCTAACTCCGACAATATTTTGTGTGATAACAATGTCCTTAAAAATAATGATAGTAACTATTATTATTTTTAATTGCTCAGGATGACATGAAGTTTATTCAAATTTTCTCAGAATTTTAAATTTTATTAATGCATCAATTGTGGTTGAACTATCATTTTGTAACTTTTGATGCCATTTTTTTTAAATAGGTTGAAACGTTTTATTTATTTGTAGCATGACAGTTTAAATAATGGATGTTAATAAAAATTACACTTGGTATTTTCATAATGACCATAAACAAAGGACATTTTCCTTTCTTAGAACTAGTAAACAGTGACTGGATTTTAATAAATTCTTGCATTTTCAAAACAGTAGAAAAACAAAACGAAAATAAGAAAAAACAGGAGAAAAAGTTTGAGGGCATATATTAGTTTGCTATCATATTTTTGAGGTAGTTGTTTTATGCTTTCCATATTGAAGAGTTCGAAAGAGTTATCAAAATCTTATAGATTCAATACGAACAAGGGGAAAAATGAACAAAGCAAATAAATATCAGCATTAATAAACAACAAGTACAACATAATAATGAAGTTTGGGCTGATAAAACAAACTTGTCATCAGTTCAATATATATTCTATCATTTATCTTAGGTTGATTCGCCTCGTCCGCTTTCTTTTTGTCAGTTGCCATTATCATTATTTAAATTTAGCTAAAATCAGTTCATCAGTTCAGAGAGAGAAAGAGGGGGAAAGAGAGAGAAATAAAGATGAAGGTTAATAGAAATAGAGAGTGGAGAATGAGGAAAGGTAGAAGTTAGGAGGGATTGTGAAAAAGAAAAGAAATAGAAACGAGAGAGTGGGGAGTGAGAAAGATATACGTGCAGGAAGCAATAAGGAAAAATAAAGTAGATATTAAGAAGAATAGCAAAAAAGAAGAAAAACAGAGAGAGAGAGAGACGGTAGAGAGAGAGGGGGGTAGAGAGAGAGAGAGAGAAAGCAGAAGAGAAGGGAAAAGGTAGACAAAAGAGAGTAAGAAAGAAAAAGAGAAACAAAAGATAAGAACGATAAAATAAAAGAAATACAAAAAGTGAAGAGGAAGGTGAAGGATACAATTAAAGATAAAATGCAGTAGAGGAAGAAGAAAAAAGTTCGTCAGGGAAAAAGAAAGAAGATAAAGAGTATAGAAAATAAAGGAAGTAATAGAAGAGAGGGAGGAGTGAAATAGAAAGTGTGGAGTGGTAGAAGAGAGAGAAGTTAACAAGAAAAGCAGGAAGCAAAATAAAGAAGAAGGAGGAATAGAAAATGGCGGTGAAGGAAAGAAAAAGGAAGAAAAAGAAGCGAGATTTGGGGGAAAGAAGAGAGAAGTGTAAAGGATTAAAAAGAACATTTACGATAGAAAGAGAGAAAAATGATGATAAGGAACAATAGTAGAAAAAGAGACTAAAGTAAAATAAGACGAAACAGAAAGAAGAGAAAAGGATAGAAAAGTGTTGGTCGCAGTTGTCTCCCCTTACTTCTACGATTACTACAACTCTTACTAATAATCATCCATCAATTCAAAGCAAGAATAAATCTTTTTAGCTGTAATCAGTTTTCATTTTCCTTTAATAAGTGTTTGCTATTTGATTTTTTAAAAGGTTTATAGTAAAATTTTCACTTTTATGTTTCTTCTTGCTGATATTCCGTTTTAAAATAAAGAAAAAGAAAAAAAAATCAAAATTGCCCTGAAGTAATGACTCGACACAGAATCTAGCATTTATTTTGCGTAACAAGAGTTTTTTTTTTTTTAGATTTAACTTGGCTTTGCCATTGTAGCCAGTGGGCGAACGAGATTTTCCTTGATGAGCAGAGGGCAGGGGAATATAGAACAATCAAGCGATGTATTTCAAAATCCCTTTTCGTAAGCCCGCCTCTTTCTTTTTAGGTCATTACTTTTTCCTTTCCTTTTCTTACCTTGCGTCGAACTGATTCGTAAATTTTTCTCATCCAACCTACCCAAACCTCCGATTTCAAATTTACATTTTAAAAAAAGTTATTTATCATCATCCATTAATTTTCTTTATCGCAATATAATAATAATAATAATAATAATAATAATCATAATAATAATAATAATAATAATAAAGTTTCCGAAATATTTTCCGATCTATTATTATTGATGGTGGTGTTGGGTGTCAAGTTTCGCTCGAAAAGAGTTGGGTGTGCTTAACGATTGACATTTAATAACTTAATACCCTAACTTAAGTTTAAATGGTTTCGTATGGAAACTGGAGAGAAAGAAAAAATGTGAGTTAAAACAAAGAGAAAGCAGCTTAGTGAAAAAGAAAAGGAGGAGGAGGAGGAGAGATGCAGAGAGAGAGAGAGAGAGAGAGAAGGGGAAGAAACGTGTACAGACCGATTTCACTAATGGCCAAGGTAGTTGCTTCTTTTTCACTGGATTCGATGGTCAGTGTTTGTGTCCAACTGGAATTTCGAGAGCTAATTTTTAGTGGATGCAAAGCTATTTTGCGGCCATGAATGTCAGTCCCGTTTGGATTTGTTTCAGATAAAAAGCTGAACTTTATAATTAATTACTATTCTACCAAATTCACACAATGGTAATTGAGTACAATCCCTGGATCAAGTAGTACACATTTAAACTCAAATAACGACGAACAAAACAAGATATCCCTAGACTTGGGCAAAAGAACGAGAACAAGCTAATCCCGTAAAGGATTCAGTTCGACATTCTCTGAAGGTTACACGAATCGACAGACACCTAGCGAAGACCGGTGCATATAACGGTCGAAATGTTGTGATAATAACAACAAAAATAAGAAAATTAGTCCGAATGTAAATAATAACTCTTCATTCCTCCAGAAATTCAGATAGAAATTGTAGTCTTGTGCTGCATTGATCAAATAAATCGTTCATAACTTAGTATCTGTCTATATTTCTGAGATGAGGTATTATATACACTATTTACATTATTCGGACTATTGTCCTCATCTTTGTCGCCATATTTATTACAACGTTTCGGCCCTTCAGTATCTGTCTATATTTCTGAGATGAGGTATTATGTACACTATTTACATTATTCGGACTATTGTCCTCATCTTTGTTGCCATATTTATTACAACGTTTCGGCCCTTGTACGCTCCGGCCTTCTTCAGTATCTGTCTATATTTCTGAGATGAGGTGTTATGTACACTATTTACATTATTCGGACTATTGCCCTCAAAGTTGTCGCCATATTTCTTACAACGTTTCGGCCCTGCAGTATCTGTCTATATTTCTGAGATGAGATATTATGTACATTATTTACATTATTTGGACTATTGTCCTCATCTTTGACGCCATATTTATTACAACGTTTCGGCCGTTGTACGCTCCAGCCTTCTTCAGGTGGTTGGAATGTCGAATTGAACCATTTATTTCGCTTACTGGGTAGACTGTTCTAGTTCCACGTGCCATGTCTAATGGATGTCAGTTATCAGTTATTTCCTGTTAATTCCCCTTTTGTCTCCATATGTGATCAGCCATGCCTGATTTTTCCACTTCCCCTCGTGTTACAGCTTTCGGGTGTTCTTGAAGCCTTACCTTAAGGGGGCGGGCTGTCTCTCCTTTATATTTCTTTCCGCAGCTGCACGGGATAGCGTACACACAGTCTTTAGTCATATTCTCCTCGATGGAGGTCTTACTCGGGAGAGATATCTGTGAAGTGTCGCACAGCTTTTGAAGGTTGTCATATGAACCGCAGATCCTTTGTATTTTCTCTGGTAACCCCTTCACATAAGGCAAGGTGCGAGTTCAATACCTGGTTAAGGCGGTGGGGAACTTGGAGAGGGGAATTAACAGGCGATAACTGATAACTGACATCCATTAGACATGGCACGTGGAACTAGAACAGTCTACCCCAGTGAGCGAAATAAAGGGTTCAGTTCGACATTCGAACCCCTTGAAGAAGGCCGGAGCGTACAACGGTTGAGACGTTGTAATAAATATGGCGACAAAGATGAGGACAATAGTCCGAATAATGTAAATACTGTATGTTTATAACTTAAGTTAAATCAACACTAATTAAAGCTTTATCTGAACGCCTTCGAAAATTAATTTGATAATATCGATGAAAGAATAATTTCTGCTCGAAGAAAAGGTAGGTATTTTACTAGTGAAGGAGTAGCACTTACGATAAATTAAGACAATTAATTAATAATCATTAATTAATATCGGAACATTTGAGATGATGAATTTACCTGTTTCCTTTTTACTTGTTTACTAGCATTCGTGAGTTCAATACCTGGGTTGGGTAGTCAGCATATGTCATACTTTGGTTCAGTGGGAGATACGATACAGGCGACACAAAAGTGAAGAAAGACGGAATTATCTGATACGAGTTATCTCCCCTTAGCACAGAAATCAGAATGAGAACAATGTCTTCCTCGTACAGTCACCAGCAAATGTTTAAGGCAGTTTTTAATTGTAAATAAAGCAAATCAAACACATTTTTACGCCACAAAAAATACACATTATAATGATAAAAATACTAGTACTTCATAGCATCCCCTTGAAAACTGCCGGAATTCTTTTCAGTGGCAAGGAATATACATTAAAATTAAAGAATGGCCACTATTTGCCCACCCAAACTTTGTAATCACCCAAAGTTGATCAATAGTCACTGGACATTTATCTTTTATTTTCCAACAATTTCTATAATATTCAAGTCCGGAAACTAGCTTGACCAATTTTCGAAATGTACGGTGTCTTTTTCTTTTCAATAAAAATAATTTTTATTTTATCTCGTGGAAATAATTTGCCAGATTTTGGTTTATGCAAACACATAAAAAACAAACCTTGCTTTCCAGAATATTCCTTAGAAATGTGTTGCATTTTACAGCAGATATTTTTAGGTTAGAGGTAATTTTCATTTGGGATTTTCTCTCCTCATAAAGAGACACAACTTTTCGCTTTTTTTTCTTCTTTTTTCACAATTGAAACGCGTGGCATTTGGCAGTAAAATATGTAAACAAAATAAAATGTGAATTGTATTTGTTTCTCAGAGATTCTGAACAAATTTAAATTCTCATTTTACTAAGTTATGTTTACGTTACATATGGTAATATCATTAGCTCACTAACATTTTTGGCTTACGGCCATATCACGTTGAAACATCGGTTCTCATTCGATCACCGAAGCAACATTGAAACTGGTCAGTATCTAGATGGATGAGTGCCGGGGAATACCAGGTGCTGTAAGCTTGGATGTGCGGGTGGTGTAATGGATAAAGCTCGGAATGAGAAATCGGAGAGCTGCGTTCGAATTCTAGTCGAGTTCGTTATATTCGCTTAAGTGTAAATACCCTTGAGAAAGGTATGAACTCACCTCTTTTCCTCCCAGCTATGGGTTAAATAGTAAGAAAATTATTATTATTATCACTAAAAAATTCTTACAATCCGAAAATAGGTTTCAGTTTTAAATAACCTTAAAAGGGTAGATAAGCCGTAAAAAACAAATCAATTCACTTATATTTTTGTCATTCTAGTTTTAATTTCTATTACTTATATTTGTTCTCGCTAGTTTTCATCCAGTACAAGGCCCAAGGGCCACTCAAAGTAGAGGGTTACTGTATGGAGTTGTATTTTGTAAGAAAGATCACGATAATAGGAAAGATAGACCGCTAGTTCTAGACTTGAATAGGGCAATATTATTTAGTGAATAAAATTTCAGAGTTCAGGCGGAGATGTTAGGGGTATAGAGTTGAAGTAGATTTTAGAAGGAACCGGAAAGCCAATCCTAAACAGGAAACAAGGGATAATCATCTATTCATTTTCAAAATATGTTCAAAATATATAGAAAAACGTTAAAATGAACGTTATTCATTTCATCGTTTATCATTAGATTAAATCGAGAATCACAATTTCAAGTTAAACATATTTTATGCATTGCTTGAAACAGTAAACTGTTCAATTCAAAGTTCCAAGATCAATAAGTAGGATAGATACCTGAAGAAGACCAGCGGGTACAATAACCGAAACGTTATGAGTTTAACAACCAACATGAATATACTTATCTGAATGGAAATATATATAAGAAAAAGAAAGAAAGAAAATCTATCAAATATAATAAATTAAATTAAATTAAATCAAATCAAATAAAATAAAATAAATTAAAATAAATAAAATAAAATAAATTAATAAAAAATTAAATAAAATCAAATAAATTAATTGGGATTTGGATGTTCAGATTTTTAATAATAAAAAAAAATGGGCAACTGAATTTCCTACAGTTTTATAATTAACTTCCACTTATAACATCTGTTTAATTTTTCTGCATATTTATCTTGAATTATTTAAGTTAATGAACAAATTGTTTTCTCATTTTGCAGGAGTAAGGGAGTACAAAAATGTTACATAATTTACATTGTCCCAAGAACTTTTCGCCATTTCTACAGCCATTTTCAAGGTTGCTTTGTTTCTGGTCTTGTTGGTTTTTCACCATGTTTTGACTGTTTAAGTCGTATTTGAAACGCAGCAAGTTCAGTTGACCATTGATGACAATTCCAGAACAAAGTAACTATAAACAATTTTTTAAATTAATTAAATTAATAAAAATAAAATAAAATAAAATAAATTAAAATCAAATCAAATAAATTAAATAAAAATTAAAATAAATAAAATGTATCAAATATTTAAATAAACAGCTAATACATAATAACAACGAAGAATGTCACTTTTTCCGCCTGTCGTTTCGCTATCTGTAACTTTTGTTACGCTAAAGTAAAGAAAGGCATAAAATTAACAACTAAATGATTCGAAACAGTGACTTGGAGGCAAGCAGGCGTGTGACATACATTTTATGCCAACGTTCTGCTCTTTGGACAACACGGTAAAATGAACTTATAAAAGTTAGAGTTCAGTGACAGTGGTGGATCTACTACGAAACTATTGAAACTTAAACTTCAGGACCCCCAATCCCAGATGGCCCCCTGAAGCAACTTTTTTAATAGAAGGAATTTTTCAACAACATCGATGTTTTTTTTTTTAACTGTTTGTTATTAAAATAAGGTGATTTTAGTGACAGAATCTTAAGCCAATGGGTTGAAGTAGCTAATATTGGCCTTAGAATATGCTCAAATATCCATTTCAGAAGGCCTCAAAATTCCTCCGGAAATGGTCAAATTTCAAAATTTTCTCGGCATCTTTATGTGCTCGTCGAGCTCGCAAGAATCTATTCATAGCCTACATTTTGGCACTTAGATCGTCGAATCTGTTGTTGCTCGTTGCGAAGGGATCCCTATATCTGTTCAAGCTTCAGGGCCCCAATGATATAGGTCAGTCGCTGCACACAGATATTGCACCGTTATATAAGAAGTGGTCATTCATTTTTTTACCCGAAATCCTTTAGCAATAGGCTTTAGTACATAGTACACTGGTAAAATTCACTTAAAGCTGATATGAAGACTATATTGAATCCAATGCTAGGTCTGCTGTTTAGAAAGTCGGTTCATTGTGCCGTGCTAGACAATTTTTTCTCTCCAGAGTATGTCTTGCATATTTATTAGTCTACCATTCGTCCATGCTTTGAATATTGCTGCTACATCTGGTCTGGTATATTTAGAGATTCTTGATAAAATCCAAAGAATTAGCAATACTATTGGCCCTGATCTGGCATCTCGGCTTCGGTCATTTTTCCCACAACCGTAATGTAGCTTCCCTGTGACTTTTTTTTATAAATAATTTAATGGTAATTATTCGTTATGGTGCTTAGACTTTATGAATTTAAGCGCATTACTAGATTGGCGGCAAGGTCTCATCAATTTACAGTTGAATTGGGTGGAAGCAACCGTAAGTTCTATGCTAACAGTTTCTTCTATTGCACTTTTCGCTTGTGGAACTCTTCCAACTCCATGCTTTCTAGTCAACATTGATTTTCAAAAATGTAAACACAATGTCAATCGCTATCTATTGTCTTGATTAATCTTCTATTCTTCTCTCTCCCCAATATATATATATATATATATATATATATATATATATATATATATATATATATATATATATATTGGGGAGAGAGAAGAATAGAAGATTAACATATATATATATATATATATATATATATATATATATATATATATATATATTGGGGAGAGAGAAGAATAGAAGATTAATCAATTAATATATATATATATATTTTTTTTCTTCTTGTTCTTCAACACATAGTAACACCTTGTGTCTTAGTGGCTTCATGGCCTTGCATGGGCTGATATGATTATAAAAAAAATAACAAAAACAAACCTACATCCAATTTGGATGAGATAAATATATTCGCTTCTAGGTTTTTAAATTCTGGTTGTATCAAAATGCTGGTCCGACGATAAGGATCTCTGTTCACCAATCGGCTTTAAAGGATTTAACAAATACGAAATGATTGAAATGCTGCTTATTGATAAATTCGAAGTAGCAAATCTTGGAAGTGAGTCAAAATCATCAGTTTGCTTTTCTAACCATTGAGCTAAGCCAGAAAGTATCCATAGTAAGAATTACGCTTGTAATTAAAGTATACCGAAATCCCAAATTCATGGGACACGGATCGTCTATTCAATTCTAGGAGTTGGCCCTTTTCTCCCTCTACGATTAATCGGATTTTAAGAGAGAAACATTTGGGGGTTTAAACTGAGTGAAGCATGGATCTCCACGCCCTCGATAAAAATTGGCAGTGCGCCCTCGACGTGGGTCATATACAAGTTGTATAATTAAAACCCTTTATTGATCTGTAAATATGGAAAAGCCAATCAATGTGGACACATCTATTTGTTCTCATCAAACCATATTTATAAAATGTCCCGTTGTGTAAGATGAGGCCACACACACCAGGGTGAGGGATCGCTGATACTCAAGGGAGCTGAGGGGATGGGGGCACCGGAGAAGAGGTAACGGAGGGGAGAGGAGTGTGAGGCTCGTAAAGTCTGAGTGGGTGGGTGTTTGGGTCAGCTGATTGTCTTTGATCATGTCAAAGAGCTTTTCTAACTAATTCATGCAGGCTCGAGAGATAAGCTCGACCAACTCCACCCCCCCCCCGCGATAAGAATTTGAGTAAAGTACTTACATAAGCACAGAGCAGTAAAGGATTAACAATCAAACACACATATGTATACGCATACATACACCCATATACATATATATATATGTACACATATGTATACACACAAACTTGTATATACATATACGCAAACTCATATATGTATTATATACATTGTATACAATACATATACACAATCATACACACATATATTATATATATGTGTGTGTGTGTGTATATATATATATATATATGAATATATAAACATTTGCATGCACACACATACAAATGCATACAAATATAGATATGCATAAACATACGCAAGCATACATATGCATACGCATAACTATATATGCCAATTGCAAACACATGTACATATACATAAATGCATACACACGCGCGCACGCGCACGCGCGCCCATCGAACCTACATATGTACATCGGAATGTTCACTCTCTTTTGAATGCAACTTTGATTCGCCACCTCCTCCTCCCCCTCCTTTGCCGTTCTTCCTCCTCCTCCTCTTCATCCTCCTCCTCTTTCCTCCTCCTCTTCCTTCTCCTCCTCCTCCTCCTTTACCTCCTCCACCCCCTCCTCCCTTTAAAGAGGGAATGAAAGCGAAGTAATAATTCCACAAATGCAGAAGGTAAACGACACGATTGATTAATTCTTTTGAATAATTGCTGACCGGCTGCCGAGGATTTTTCTTTAAAGTCGTAATCTGGCAATCAGTGCAAAGGACATTCGGAGATAGATAGATAGATAGATAGATAGATAGATATATATGAACAAATTGAGATAGATAGATAGATAGATATGAACAAATTGAGATAGATAGATAGATATGAACAAATTGAGATAGATAGATAGATAGATAGATATGAACAAATTGAGATAGATAGATAGATATGAACAAATTGAGATAGATAGATAGATAGATAGATAGATAGATAGATAGATAGATAGATAGATAGATAGATAGATATCAACAGATTGAGATAGATAATAATGAACAGACTGCGGGAGATAGATAGATAGATAATGAACAGATTTAGATAGATAGACATGAACAGAATGAGATAGATAGATAGATATCAACAGATTGAGATAGATAATTATGAACAGACTGTAATATATATTATGAAAAGGCTGAGATATATACGAATAAAGATAGATAGAAATAGGCTTATATATATATATATATATATATATATATATATATATATATATATATATATCAAGACACACACACACACACACACACACACACACACACACATACACAGAGAAGCATGTAACCCCCCCCCCCCAACACACACACACAAACATAAATAGATTCTGGGTGTTGACTTCAATGTCCACTTTTATATTTACACGCGCTCTATCTCTGATGTTGAGCACTTTAAGCCATAATATAGCATACCTTTGATGATGTCAGAAAAACTCACTGAGGCGTGAAAGTGACAATCATCATGCTGAGTTGATCCCTATGTCCAATCTGTTTATATCTATAAAAGTTCTACCTCTGATACTGAGCACTTTCACCCGTATAAATATAATTTAAACACTGCACACGCACAGAGAGAGAGAGAGAGAGAGAGAGAGAGAGAGAGAGAGAGAGAGAGAGAGAGAGAGAGAGAGAGAGAGAATGGAAAATATATAGCTAGATCGCATAGGTATCCTTGATTTCGTATGGACACAAACAAATTGATAGGATGTTTGTGAACCACCAATGAGTGGGGAAGCCTCCCTACTGTTAATATGAGATTTTGAATTCGTGTTCTTTTACCGCAACTCGAACCCCGACAAGAGGCACAAGAAACAAACTCACCATGATTTCAGCCTTGAAACACGTCGATCGATCGATGAGGCAAACATCCTCAAATGAGGCCGAATCGATTACTTTCTTATTTTGCCGTTTTAAGTTCTCATTCAAGTCATCGTAAAGTGATGGAAATGGTCACTTCGTCGTTGAGTAAGCGACTTCCGCAAGCATGTAACGAGTTCGATGCTCAATAGAAACCTTACACTCGATGAATTTATAATATACCGGCGTGGTATTACCTGACCTTGTCTGCCAACGGACTTCGTTTAATGCCGCTAGGTGGTGTGACAATCAGTTATATAAAAGAAAAGGGCTCTCACTTTATCGTTTTGCTTAGGGATGTAGTAGCAACAACACGGGACTTGTTAACACCGAGACAGGCCGACTACTAGATTTCACTAAAGCGCGCACGCGCACACACACACACACACACACACACACACACACACACACACACACACACACACACACACATTAATTCCATAAATATTAGCTATTCTATTTTTAATGAGTTCTGCCTGCCCACACACAGTATGTATTTTTCTCGTTTTCTATGTTCGCCATGTTATTCTTTAAGTAAATGCTAATTGTTGACTTTCTCTATATCGATATCAATAATGATGGAAACACATGTGTTAGTCTACCTAATCTCCGAAGTTTTAACTGTTTTTCTTTCGAACGATCAATGTTTTCTCTAAATGGTTTTAATTAATAAAGCCAAGGTGAATAATTAGATATGCTTTTCTTAAAAGAAAATAAATGACATTTATAATTTTGCCCCTTAAATTCAAATTAACAATAAAGATTCAGATATCTGTCTATATTTCTGAGATGAGGTATTACGTACACTATTTACATAATTCGGACTATTGTCCTCATCTTTGTTGCCATATTTATCACAACGTTTCGGCCTTTCAGTATCTGTCTATATTTCTGAGATGAGGTATTATGTACATTATTTACATTATTCGGACTATTGTCCTCATCTTTGTTGCCATATTTATCACAACGTTTCGGCCTTTCAGTATCTGTCTATATTTCTGAGATGAGGTATTATGTACATTATTTACATTATTCGGACTATTGTCCTCATCTTTGTTGCCATATTTATCACAACGTTTCGGCCTTTCAGTATCTGTCTATATTTCTGAGATGAGGTATTATGTACATTATTTACATTATTCGGACTATTGTCCTCATCTTTCTTGTCATATTTATCACAACGTTTCGGCCTTTCAGTATCTGTCTATATTTCTGAGATGAGGTATTATGTACATTATTTACATTATTCGGACTATTGTCCTCATCTTTCTTGTCATATTTATTACAACGTTTCAGCCTTTCAGTATCTGTCTATATTTCTGAGATGAGGTATTATGTACATTATTTACATTATTCGGACTATTGTCCTCATCTTTGTCGCCATATTCATAGAAATGAATACAATATGGGAACCAGTAATAAGGAGTGCCAGAGAAAAGCGATAATAACAACAAAGTTGCAATATGAGCTCTGGTAAAAACATATAATGATAACAGCAAAAATTGCAATATGAGCACTGGTAAAAATGGTTGCTGAAGACATTAGGTTTATAATACCCAGAAATTCATACACAGATGTCCTCAAGGACACAGTGGATAAAGGCGTTGGTTAGATCCAGTGACAGGACCCAAACAGTGTGAGTTCAATACCCGGTTAAGGCAGTTGAGGACTTGGAGAAGGGAATTAACAGGAGATAACTGACAACTGACATCCATTAAACATGGCACGTGGAACTAGAACAGTCTACCCCAGTGAGCGAAATAAAGGGCTCAGTTCGACATTCCAACCACCTGAAGAAGACCGTTGTAATAAATATGGCGACAAAGATGAGGACAATAGTCCGAATAACGTAAATAAAGATTCAAATGTGTGAGTCTTTAATTTAGACAGTTATTATTCATTTTGCTAGTATTTCTTTGATTTTATTTCTTTTGCTTTTTATTATGTGAGTAGTTGCTGGATTACTGCCCATTTGACGATAATCACAGGCGGCGCGATATTTGAAAGGTTCTTTCTATTTTCCCTTTGAATTTCCGAGAGGCAAGACACGTTTCTGTTCGCTCCGATAGACACGAGGCATATAAGTACTTCAGAGACACACACACTGATGATTTTATTGAACTGTTCATAACTTCAACTTCGTTTCTTGTTAATAGATCTATTAATTGTTGTTTGTTTGAAGTCCATTTTTGTTCTATTTATTTTACCTGGACACGCATGAGTCCACCAAATATTGCTTGCGGGACAAATGTACTAAAAGGTAAAAAATTGATAATACTTTTTCATTCTTGCAACATAGTATTAGATGTAATAGTCTTTTCATTTATTAGATGGATCATTATCCATTTGACTAGTATTTCTTTCATTCTATTTCTGTTGCAAAGTAGCGATATAGTTATCGAAGGATAAAGGAATATAGCTACATGTCTTATTTGAACGTTACCTGTTAGTGAAAACGTTGGTGAAATTGGTAATGACGCTGCCACGGTAAGACAGACCCCAAATGATAAATGATACGAGTTCAAATTTTATTCTTTATTCTCGATTCATGCTTCATACTTTACGGTCGTAGAATAACGATCTGAGAATTGCGATAAAAAGCAATAGAAATAAAATGAAAATTGTTTTTTCAAACAATAACGTGTCTGTTAGCCATCGCGGTCAGTTTAGAAATAATAAAAAAAACTTATTCAAAAATAATAGTTTTCATTATATTCCATTTATACGCTGAATCGAAATGGTGACCCCCTATATTGTCTATTCTAGTCATAATCTTTTCCCGCTTTGTACTCTTCGGTCTTATTCAGGTGTCTGTTGGGTTTTAACACCCCCTGGGAATTTCGAAAGCCTATCAATTTATCCTTATGTCGGAGTTACGTCATCCTCATTTCCTTAATCCTTCAACAGGGGTCTCTATTCCCTGACTATAAATACTGGCTGACCCTTCTCTCTCTCTCTCTCTGTCTCTCTCTTTCTCGACTCAGGCCTTGGGCCGCAACCTCGCGCGGAGGCGAGGTAAAACTTTCTCTTTTTCACTTAGGCCAATATGTGACATCTCACAGCTACAGCGTTTCCCATATTCTGGGAACACGCTAAGGACAATACACGTACGTACGGACACTCAACACAACACACACACACACATAACTTCTCCATACAAACACTATGTAACTTTTCATGTCTTCGTGTATTAATCTATTTGTTTACCCATAATATATATTTGTTTACCCTTGTATATCGGTCATCTTGTTTGTTTTCTTTATCTTCTTTGGATTTAATATAATGTCCGACATTCTCATGTAGCTGGACCGGCCAGCAGGTAATCTTAACCCAGAGATATCTCTTCCTCACATTTTATCCCCTCGGTCCGCTACACTTATGAAGTCGCTTTCGTTTTTTCCACTGAAGCAGACGATATGAATGTCACTGTTTGACGCAGAAGCTGAACTCAAGGTAACTACATACGATTAACGAGCGTTTATCACCAAGAAGCCATTGTCTTTATATGTATCTTACACACACACGCACACGTAAATGTGAGTACTGGGCCACTTCGACTTGATATAATGGGTAGCAAGCTTGTCTCGCTAGATCAATTACAACTGAGTAGTGACTTCGATACTCCTTGAATGACTCATACGTTTAACCTAAGCTACGTTTAGAAAATCACCAACGGTATTTCTATTAACAATAATTCGCTGTTACCTTAGAAAGAAAAGGAAAAATATATCCATAAAACGAACCTCTTCAAAAAGATGTAATGGCGTCTTCAAGAAATCTTCGAAACATTCTTCAAGCACTGCTTAGACAAAGTAGATAACTCAAATATTATAGCTAATGGTTACAAATTAAGATATAAGTTCTATTTTTAGTGCTGGGTCGGTCACACTAATTCTCAGAAGTTTAGTTTAACGAATGAAAACGATTATTTTAAGACAGTAATAAAACTCCACTCCAAGCGTGTTTGTGTCTGGTATGATTCACGTTGTTTTTTAGCATATTACTTAAGCAAATAGTGATTCTTATCTTAACGAAAGAGAGAGTTGATTATTATTATTATTTAGGTGTTCCATTATTGTAACCTCATAGTTGTTTTGATTTAAAGGCATATGTTTGCCAACGACGTCAAGAGAGTCCAGAGTCTGCGCCGTTAGAAGAAGAGTGAAAAAGAGAATACAATGATCTCGACAGGAATTCGAACTCACCTTACCGATTTCTCGTTCGGAGCTCCTAAGAATTACACCACCCGCACATCCAGACTAACGGACTTAAAATCATTAGATGCGACTCTAATTAGACAAAATTGAAGAATTTAATCGTAACTTTTCTCTATTTTTATCCTATCTAACAATCTCATGTGCCTCTCTTAAATCCAGAATATACATTTTTTAATATATAATACGTATATTCTTCTTGTGCCAGATTCATTTTTGAATATGGTACAACGTAATCAACCACATCCGGCCAAAAAGGAAGTCAAACGGCTTCGGCTATAATCAAATTTCAAACTCGAAAATAACACAGAAAATGGAATTAAACAACAAAAGATGATGATGATGATGATGATGATGATGGTGGTGATGATAATAATAATAATAATGATAATAAAGTCTCCTTTTCTTTTCCCACTCCACCTAAGTCTAAACGTGGAATAATTTTTTTAGCCGTGTTGTGTTGACGGAGAAAAAAATTTAAGGAAATTAAAATTCTGATATTTTAAATGTTTATTGAGAGAGAAAAAAGAATCGAATAAAG
>OZ038480.1:11510202-11517702 GCA_964036315.1 Acanthosepion esculentum
CATGATGCCTTGTAGTGCAGGCAGATAAGAAAAACAATTACCAGATTATGTTATCTGTGGAATTTCAGTAACAAATGAACATGGATTTTCAACCAGAGTAAGAAAATTTCCTTATCTTATTCTGAATTTTTCAGATAGCCTTTTCTGCATGTATATTTTCCATAACTTAACTATATACCATCAATCTGTCATGACTGACAATGGACATAGCAATCACTTAGCTGACAGTACCTATATAATTATGAAAGTGTGAGTTGTTTCCATAATTAACTACTTTTTGCTTTTTGTTTCTGCTGACCATTGTAGAATATTAGTGACAGAACTAAAATCAAGATGACTTATGTTGGGACATTCTGCAGGGTAAGTTAAATTCATGCCTTTTCATAGGTTAATGTTGTAATGTGATGGGGGGAGCAACTAAATGATAACACAATTTGGACTAATAAATGATGCAAGGCTTTCATTATTAAATGTTACATTTTATTTTAGCCATGACTTCACCAATTAGTCTCAACTACAGTGTGAGGTGCAGTCTCATACCTTCATTTGACACATGGACCTTACATTCTGTCTGCTATGTGTAACAGACTGCCTAACTCCTCTCTTGGGTGGTTGTTTATATAATTGTGTTTTATTTTAATTGTTTCCCTCCAAGCAAGGCAATAAAGCCACTGAGGCACAAGGGATTACTGAGTGTTTGAAAATATCAGAAAAAATACTAAGTAAGGGGAGAGAACAATAAAAAGATCGGAATTAAGAAGGCAGAAGATAATGATTGGCATTGCATTTAAATTTTTGAAGATCAAAGTTGACTGGGAAGCAAGAAGCTGGAAGAGAGATCCACAAGTGAGAAATGCAAGAGAAGAAACTGTTAGCATAAAACTTATGGTTACATTTAGGCATTTCAATTGTAAAATGATGAGACCTTGCTACTACACTAATCTAGTACAGTACTTATATTCATAAAGTATAGCTACTATAGATGAAAATTCATCAGAATAATTACCATGAATGTATTTATAGAAAATGCACAGGGCAGCTACATTATGGTAGTAAGATAGTGACTGAAGCTGAGATGCCAGTTCAGGACCAATAACATTGCAGATTCTTTTTTGGATTTTATCAAGAATCTCTAAATGTATAGCAGAAGCACCAGACCATATGTAGCAGCAATATTCAAAGCAAGGATGAATCAGTTATCTGCCATGTGTGATACATGCTTAGGCGATCATGTATCTTATGATACATGACTGACGAGGCAGATTTTTTCCACGCAGTAGGTTGCCATTTCTTTCTGTGGTAGACCAGTTGTCATCCAAGGCTATAGATCCCAGTCTGTCCTGCTATTTACCCATATCTGGGGGGGAAGATGAGGATTCATAGCTTTCCCAAGGGTATTAGCACGTAAGTGAATGTAATAGATTCGACTGGAATTCGATCTCGGCTCTCTGATTCCTCAATCCGAGCCTCTATCTATTACTCCACCGTGCCTCCAAATGAATTGTAGACTTATGAATATGTAAGATAGATTCTGGTGAGAAAAATTGTCTAAACCAACACAGTGAACCAACTTTCGTAACAGCAGACCTAGCAATTTATTCAATATGAACTTTCCACTTCTTATCGGCATAAAATATTAGATTGAGAAGGTGCACCAAGTCACTCTGCTGTAGGTTAGCATCAGACATGCTGATAGAAGACAGAAAGCGGTCTCTCAGATGATTAACAGAAATCAGTTTCATTTTGGAGGCATTAAAATTAACAAGCTATTCCTTGCCCCAGTTAACAACAGAAAGTAGATCATTTTTAGATCAGCTGCCAATCTGACCTTATCAAACTGATCAGAATTACTATTAAGACAGCAGTAAATAGCTATATCAAAAGTATGTATCACAAAATCTGCTCTTCCTCCAGACCTTCTGTAACCCCTTGCGTTCAAGTGGCCTCCAGCCTTGCTTGGGGTGATAAGCTTAAAAAAAAAAAATGCTTGCAAAATTGCATGTAGATATGAGGTCATGAGTTTCTGGGAGCTGGAGTGGACCCAGGTCAACCTTCCAGTGCATCTGGCTTCTTTGAGTGCAATGTCTATTCTGACATCAAACTATAATGCAAAAGGTGCCAACTTTCTTTAGAAGTGGAGGGCAACTTCAGAATTCCTTAAAAAGTGAAAGAAAAAGAAAATTATCCCATAAAGGGTGATATGAAACCTAAACAGCAATAACAAGCTTGGAGGCCTTGCTTTTCAACGAGAACAATAAAATTCATGAGTTTGAAATAAGAAAAATATGCCAGTTCACTTTCTATCTAACTCTTATCAAAGTTAACCATTTATTCGGTAAAATAGAGTATGGAGTGGAAAATTTATTTGGAAACACTAAAAATATTTTGAAAATTAAGTCTCGTAATGTGTTTCCAAAAGCTGAAAATTATAAAAGATCCAAAGGATAGTGCGAAAATAAACAAATTTGTTTGGCAGGGTGGGCAAGAATTTTGTCGTAAATTAAGTCACTTGCACAAAGAAATGCAGGTATCGGTGGCAAATCAAAAAAATAAGCAATTGTTTTTTGGGGTTTTTTTTTGCCGCAGAAGAGATGAAAGGAAAGAGAATGATGATGATGATGATGATGATGGAATAGACAGAGTTAAATAAATAAAATTCACAAAAATAAAATCCTTAGTCAAAGACATAATAAAGATGAAAGTAATATTAATAACAATAATCTCTGTGCCACGCATTATGGCATTGATAAAAACATTGTCACGTTGAAGATACATTTTCAACTAATTAACTATTAAAAGAAATATTTTTTCCTTTAGCATATATATTTATTATTATTATTATTATTATTATTATTATTATTAACTCATTTATTTATATTTGATTATTATCATTAGTTTTCTCTTATTTATAAATTCTCTTTTTCTTGCCAAAAATGTGGCTTTGGAGGCAGTTGTCAGTGTGAAGAGTTTGATAAAACAATTCCTACTAGTGGCGAAGGAAGAAGAAAACAAAGAGAAATAAAAAGAGGAATTACTTTTTTTTATTTTGCTTGTGTCACTAGAAGAAGTGATGTTAACAAGAAAATGGTGAGATAGTCTGAGGAGATACAATTTATATGCATTTCTTGTAGACTTAGACAATTCTTCAACTACAGAATTGTACATTTGGAGTCAAATTCTGAAGCTATTTCAAGCAGATCTAGTAAAACATTTATTACTTGGTTGAGTAATAACTATGAACGTGCTACAGATTTACTGACCAAGCAGATCTAGTAAAACATTTATTACTTGGTTGAGTAATAACTATGAACGTGCTACAGATTTACTGACCAAGCAGATCTAGTAAAACATTTATTACTTGGTTGAGTAATAACTATGAACGTGCTACAGATTTACTGACCAAGCAGATCTAGTAAAACATTTATTACTTGGTTGAGTAATAACTATGAACGTGCTACAGATTTACTGACCAAGCAGATCTAGTAAAACATTTATTACTTGGTTGAGTAATAACTATGAACTTGCTACAGATTTACTGACCAAGCAGATCTAGTAAAACATTTATTACTTGGTTGAGTAATAACTATGAACGTGCTACAGATTTACTGACCAAGCAGATCTAGTAAAACATTTATTACTTGGTTGAGTAATAACTATGAACGTGCTACAGATTTACTGACCAAGCAGATCTAGTAAAACATTTATTACTTGGTTGAGTAATAACTATGAACTTGCTACAGATTTACTGACCAAGCAGATCTAGTAAAACATTTATTACTTGGTTGAGTAATAACTATGAACTTGCTACAGATTTACTGACCCCGCTTCATACAATATAACCCCTCCTGTTATAGAATAGCCACTGAGGGCCATAAAAATGTTATAATGAAAAAACTGATTCTAATAAAAATAATTTTTTGAAAATATTGATAAAGAAATAGAAATGAAATGCAAATTAAAAAAAAAACAATATCTACATATGTGGTAAATTAATAAAATCAATGTTGTATTTTGATTTTTAATCATAATTTAAAGATTTATAAACATACATTTCATCCTGGGATCATCAAAAGACAATTGACTTCAAAAGAATGACCGTTACCTCCAGGACTGGAAACTACTGCCCTAAAGCCTACCCAAATCTGCCTATACAAAGTATGTTTGGAGGAGGTATTTCAGAAAAAAAATGCACTTTACATGGTATATAAAGTTTTCAGGATGGCATAGTGAATTCTTCACTGCCTTACATGTTATATCCCTTCATGTCATAGGCGATCACAGCTCTCCACAGCGTCTTTTTAATAAACAGTAAATTATCATAACTGTTCAGAGTTGTCTTAGTCTGGTAACCCTACTATGGCTAGAGATCCCAGTTTACCCTGATATTTCAGCTATAACTAGGGAGTTGGGTAGAGAAGAGATAGATTTGTGCTTTTTTAAAGAACAACAGTATGAAGTGAACACTATTTCAACAAGAATGGATACCAACTTTGACTGTCCTGCGTATGATGATAAACTACATCTGACAGCAAGGCCTCTGAGGTTTTGAAGAGCGTGGAACCACCTCTTAATTGCTGGTGTTTCCAGGTCCTCCTTGATCCAGGGTGATAGCATCTGTTAGGGTCCCAGCTATGGGAATATAGTTAATCCCAAACTTGGATCAAAACACTATGAAAGTGTAAAAATAGGTTTTAATACCAGCAATACATTTTTGGAAAAAATATTACCAGCAGTAAAAATCTTGTTGGTATTAAATAATCCATTGAGGTTGATATGTCGTAAAACAAACCAAACCAATATATACTGAGATAGATAGATAGATAAAAAATATTACCAGCAATAAAAATCTTGAAAAAGTAATTGTCAAATTCATGTCATCATCAAATTTTAGCTAATTCCCCTGTGAAAGGCATGAATCAACTTTTACATGCATTGATAGTTAATAGAGAAAAGAGTGGGTGAGTGAGTGTTCAGTTGGGCAAACCATTCCCTCATAATTATATTCTGTCCATGTAGCAAAGATTATCTTATCCCATTTAATTCTATTGAGTTAATTCATCCTTGTGATGTTACTTGTCTCTTATCAGAATATGTATATATATTTTGCTTGACCCAACTTAGGGATTGAACTCATGGCAACCTGATCTATTTAACCAATGCTTTTATTCACTAGTGCATGTGCCCCATAGGACTATTTGGTAGTGTAAGCTTTAAATCTAATGTCACCTCTCTGCTTCTTCAACTGAACTAGTGTATATCACTTTCAATTAGTTGCTGAAAGTTTTGTGTATTCCTTAATTAAAGACTCCTATATGGTATTTATTTCTATGCTAGTTCTACTGAGATGGTTTCAGTTACTTTCTCTTATAATGTTGTTATCTACTTCTTTTCAAAGGGGTCAGTGGTTTCCACTTTTCCTTCCACATATATATGTAACAGAATGTATCACATTATGAAATGGACAAAGTCTGACAATTATTTTTTAAGACATTTTTTATGTTTAACATTCTTTTTATAGATACAAATATTTAAGTAAATGCTCTGTTTATAATAAACAGTATTAAATAACATATACCGGCCTGAATGTCAGAAATTTTCATAGAAAATATACGTCCTCTGACAGGAATCGAAGCTGTATCCTATACAGATCAGGCTATATGACGGTTCTGTATAGGATACAGTTTCAATTTCTGTCAAAGGAAGCATATTTTCTATGAAAATTCCTCAGACATTCAGGTCGGTAAATGTTGTTAATACTGTTTATTAAAAACAGAGCATTTACTTAAATACTTGTATCTATAAAAAGAATGTTAAACATAAAAAATGTCTTAAAAATAACAGAATGTATATAAAGTTTGTTTGGGCCAATTAAAAGTTTTTTTAAATTTATACCCATATAACTGTAAATCAGCCCACAGCCTATAATGCAAACATTCTTACAGAATTGTAATATATATATATATATATATATATATATATATATATATATATATATATATATATATATATATATATATAGGTAATAATCCATTGTATATAATCCAAGTGAATCTTAATAATATAAAAAGTATTAAAACTGATCCACAAAGAAAACTCTATTTAATGAAGTTGTGTTTCTGAAATAAACATCTTTTTATATTCCTTTTTCATCTGGACATAAAATTATCTATTTTTCTTCTTGCATTTTTGGGGGTTTACTTTAATTTTGGGATTTATTCTCACTTCTTTGATTCTTCATCTTTGCTCATCTTTCATTTTAAATATTAAAAATTATTTTTAAGACCTGAATGCTCAGTTCTATTTTAAAGCTTTCAAGTAACTGCAAATTTACTGATACATTAAAAAAGCAAACACACACACACACACACACAGACAGAGTAATTTTTTAAATTGGTCTAAAAAGTAGATGTTTTGTACTTTAAATATGAGAAAATTATAATACATGGTGACAAAAAGAGACATTTTTTATTAGAAATGTTATTATGACAAATGGAAAAAAGCATTTTTTGATTAAATTTTGCTCTCGTCAAAATATCCTCCTTTAGCCTTGATTAATGCAGCACAAATTTTTGGGGATTGGTTGCAAAAGTTACTTGAGTTATAAGTTTGATAATTGATTCCATTCTTTTTTCAATGACTCTAAGAACTCGTTTTTATGTTTTTCACTCTTCTGTCAAGTCCATCGCATGTTCATTCTGGAAGTGGCTTCAAACTTTTGAACTGTAGTGTATATGCAGTAAATTATGCAGTAAAACAGTTGATCTTCTGCACCTTGATTTAGTGCAGAAGGTGTAAAGATTGGATTAGGGTTAATTATGTCTTTAATTTTTACCAATATATATATTTATACGTTTTTTTTTCATCATAACATTTTTATGGACCTCAATTTCTGCATTACAATGATAATATTATCCGTTTCCTTATAAGGAAACATTTGCCATTCCTTGACTGCAGGATTAGTACAAAGGTTTCATGAGCCCCAAAGTGAATCTATGGTACTCCCAAATCAATGATACAGAGCCGCTCCCCAAATATATGATACATCTCCCCCAATCTATGATACGGGCCCCCCACTCTACTGCATCTTAATTTCCATAAAGTCATCTTCATATAAAATACAAATTTTATTCTAACCTAATTATGTACAATAATGGATCATATTCAATTGAGGCGAACAATTCAAGTAGAAAAATTGAAAATAAATACAATGAATCTAAATAAAAATTAAATTCATATCATAATAGTTCCTTCCATCTTAAATAAATCGACAATGATTTGCAGTAATTTTTAACATCAACTTTTTTCTTGTTAAAAAGTTGAATAATTTTAACACATTCAACATTATGTATGAAAAATAGTGAATTTTATATTGTGCTTTGTTGAGACATTGTATGAACAAAACACATTCAAAATGACCTCAGAATGACCTCAGAATTATCAAAAATATTTCATCCTTTACTAGTCAGTTGTGTTTAGTTTAATTTATAACGTATATAAATA
>OZ038480.1:11522702-11540202 GCA_964036315.1 Acanthosepion esculentum
CATATATATATATATATATATATATATATATATATATATATATATATGCATATATATATATATATATACATATTATAATATATTATATATATCTATATATATATATACATATTATAATATATTATATATATATATATATATATATACATATTATAATATATTATATATATATATATATATATATATATATATATATGCATATATATATATATATATATATATATATATATACATATTATAATATATTATATATATATATATATATATACATATTATAATATATTATATATATATATATATATATATATATATACATATTATAATATATTATATATATATATATATATATACATATTATAATATATTATATATATATATATATATATATATATATATACATATTATAATATATTATATATATATATATATATATACATATTATAATATATTATATATATATATATATATATATACATATTATAATATATTATATATATATATATATATATATATATATACATATTATAATATATTATATATATATATATATATATATATATACATATTATAATATATTATATATATATATATATATATATATATGCATATATCGATCATTGTTTTTAAAAAATAAAACAAAAATACTAAAGAACTTCAGATCATCAATCTAACAGTTCTTTCCTATTATATCAATATACACACACACACACACACACACAGAAACGCACGCACACACACACACACATGCAGAAACGCACGAACACACATACACACACATACATGCATGTTGTACAAAAATCCAATAATACACAGATAATTAGAAAAATGATTAAAATGCACTAATTAAATAGAATATAATTTACTAGCAAGTATAGTGCTGTGATTTTGATTCACACCAGGTGCTCTAGAATTGTGAACTTTTGCCATACAATTTAAGGAAATAATCATAAATACTATAATGATATATATATGTGTGTGTGTGTGTGTGTGTGTGTGTGTGTGTGTGTGTGTAGGTATGTGTTTATGTACGTGTGTGTGTATGTATGTGTGTTTACGTGTGTGCGTGCATACAAATGTTTAGATATTTTACTGCATGCATTGTGTATGTATGTGTGTATGTGTGGGTGTTTGAATAGTTATATGTATTTGTATATATGGGAATCTGTAGGCATTAGAATGTGTACAAATAATTACCTTTTGAAGATACAGGAAATAATGCACAAAATATACATGTATGTATTTTTATTTTTTAAATTTATTATATATACATATATAAATGCATATGTATATACATATGTATGTATATATACACATATGTATATATATGCATATATATATATACACATATATATATATGTATGTATACATATATACATATATACATATATATATATATGTATGTATATATATATATATATATATATATATATATATATATATATACATGTATATATATATACGTGCACACACACACACACACACACACATGCGTGTGTGTGTGTATTTGTATGTATGTATGTCTGTTTAAACAATAAACCAAAAGAGTGTTGTAGGAGAAAAAACTTTTTTCTATTAAATCAAAAAATTAAAATATCCTAAAAATAAAACAAAAAGTCGTTTGCTGAAAGAGAATAAGTAAGATGTTTTTAGAATAAATAAAATAAATTTCAAATAAATAAGTTGGTGTTAAAACTAAGATAGACAAAAAAAAACAAACAAATTATTAAGGAAGACAGTGGGAAGTTTTGGTGGGCGGGGGGGGGGGCTGATGGGTAGAGGTGGGTGTGAGGTATTGGCAGAGACCTGTTGGTGGAGGTCAGGGTTGCAAAGGTAAGTACAGAGTTTTGTAGAGAGTGCAAACAGAATTTTACATGTAGATGAACTGTGGAGAAAGGCATTTTGGTAAAAGAGAATAAAAAAATTCTATAATAAATAGCTTTTCTGCAGGTGCTTCTTTAGAATGGAAGAAACCTTGAATGGTATAAGAGCAAATGCAAAGAAATGCTATTGAGGATAGCAGTACCAAAGTCGGTAAATGAGAAGATTTGAACATACATTAAATACTTGCAGATCTTTTATCTATAATGCCGTTTTGTTTAACAAAATGAATCAAAAAGAAATTATGAACAAGACATGAAATATTTAATCAACAACTATTCTGCTAATTTACTATTTAACTTAATGTTCTTTTCTGTACTAGCAAGCTACCAATTTACTGTCTTGTATGGCACTCAGTGTTTGACAAGGATGCTAATATTCGCATGAGCTACGTTTCTTAGTTCCACTAGTTCAGACGATTACAGCTGAGACCTGCCACGCTGCATACAAATGGTCACCTCATCATTATTCATCTTAATTTCTGTCTGAATTTCTGGGATAAGGAGTTATCATTATTTACACTATTTATATTTGAACTATTGTCCTCATCTTTGTTTTTTTATCACATTGATGTACCACATCAGGTACGTACCAATTTGATAATTTCTATCTGGATTTCTGGGATAAGGAGTTATCATTATTTAGACTATTTACATCCAGGCTATTGTCTTCATCTTTCTTTTCTTTTGATCATGTTTTCATTTTTTACTCAGAATTTCTGAACAAAATGCCTGCTTACTTTAAGTCCTGCCCAAAAGTTTTTTTACAATTTGTAGATGCATAATTTCTATCTGAATTTCTGGGATGAGAAGTTATCCTTCTTTACACTATTTCTATGTGAACTATTGTCCTCATCTTTGTTGTTGTTATCACAATGTTTCAATCATTATGCCCTCCAGCCTTCATCAGGTAACCTACAGGGAATTCTGAACTGAAATAAAAATAAATTGAAATTAAATAAAGGATTTAGTTCAGAATTTCCTGTAGGTTACCTGATGAAGGCTGGAACATATAATGACTGAAATGTTGTGATAACAATAATAAAGATTAGAATAATAGTCTGAATATAAATAGTGTAAATAATCATTCTACTTGTATTCTATTTGTTAAAGAGAAAATTCCACACAGAACTATTACTTTGTGGAACAGACTCCTGATGAGGTACTTCCCCAATCACTATGATCTTTACCTCTTCAAAGGTCAAATGTTATGTGATTCTACAGAAGGATACTGAGAATTCCATTGACAGAACAAGTAACGAAGAAATTGGTAACAAAATGGACACTTATACTCAGACTTTGAAAGAGACAACTGAAATTTTTTGAACACAATGAGTAAAGAAGGCTTGGAAAACATAATCCTAACAGGGAATATCAAGGGCAAATGTGATAAGGCAAGACAGTGGGCCACCTATCTGAGGAGCATCTATGAATGGATGGTGGAATGGTGGGAGGAGGCTTGACAAAGGAAGAAACACTGCTAAGGGCCACAAAGGATAGGAAATTGTGGAGAGGCATGATCACATATGCCCGGAAGAGACATGGCACATAGAATATTTAAAAAATAGACATGTGGATAGCTTAATGGTTATTGGTGTACAAAGATGTTTTGGAGTAGCTGAACACCCCCACAAAATGGACTAGTCTAAAACTATTTAAACAGCCCTCTCTCTTACTGAGTGAGAGGAGTTAACGACTAACTGTTTATTACATTAGTCTGTCTTCTCAACCATGTAGCATATTATTCTCCAGAATAAACTATTGCTTACTTTCTATATGTGTGTCAACCTTTCCTATTTACAACACAACAAAAGTGGAGTCATGAAGCTGAGTTCAAATACCACCATTTTAATTTGTCATGTTCCCTCCGCAATAAAAGGTGTAGGTTTGGAGGGTTCTCGTTAAATGATAACCTCAATCTTTAATATTTTCACATTTTATTCCTTCCAATATTTTGTCAGTTACTTTCAACGAGACTCTGGTGTGCAGTCCCCATAAAACCCTCAACCTGTCATGACCCTTACAACCTCTATCTGTGGTGTGTGAGAATCTGCCCCATGATTCCTGGTGCAGTTGTTTATATAATATTGTATGCAGTTGTGAGGTCATCTAATTACTCATTTTGGGAGTAACACATGGTCAACCTCTTGGTGCACCTGGCTTCTTTAGTTTGGTGTGAAATTCAAATGCAATGTCTGTTCCAGTATTATACTAAAAATTATTTGGGGAACAGTATGAATCTGTTTCTTTTATTCACCAGCTATAGGTTAAATAATAGAGTAGACTGAACACTTTAGCCTTGGGTGGTGGCCAGTCTAGAAGAAGAATAAGTTTGAATTAAATGGAGAAAGCAATGCCTAAGAGGCTATGGCAATTTACAAAGAATAAACAAAATGGACTCTGCGGAGTGCCATGATTGCTTATGTTCTGAAGAAACATGACATTTAAAAATAAAATTTGTCCTGAAAGGTGGGTAATATATACAAACAAAGTGAATGTTTTAGCAGAAAAAAAAGTTGATCACACACGAAATTTGGCAATTTGGGACATAAAATTTGTTTTACAAGTTTTAGCACTCAATCTAAGTGGTGATCTAAAAATGAGGAAAAAGGTATTGTCAGTGGTCAGGTGTGACTGATGGGAAACAGTTATAATAACAGAATGCTGAAAAGTTATCAGCCCAACCAAGAATAGATTCTGAAAAGAATTTGAATATTTGTTCATTTGGTCAGATTTTAAGAAGTGAGGTGGGCTTAGAAATTTCAGTATCCATTCATATAATAATAATAATAACTGCATTTCTGTTCATGGCCAGGTGTAGTGGGGGAGGATCATGTTTGGGTACTGAGAGGGTTGCTTTTTTAAGTTTGAAGGATGAGGTAGTGACGTCTAAATGAACTGTATTTCTAAAAGGGTCACACTTTTATCAAAACCTGTAATAATATAGGATACACTTGGCTGTGCTGCATGTACCCAGTGTACTATTATTAAACTGGGTGTCATGATGGATATATTGGGTTTTATATATTTGTACCTCAGTATGACTTGTTTGCAATAATAATAATTATATGGCATGTAATAATAATTAATTATTATATTAATAAGGGGCTTTTGGGATATAAAAATAATTGTATATCTTTTCTCTAATTCAATTTTAAAAAAGGAAAAATCTCAGAAGAAATTACATATCATCAAATATTTGATCCACAAACCAGTTAGTTGCTCTGTTCTGAGAATGATGTAAATAAACATCGAAATATCAAAAGGAATGTTTTTAAAGTTATTTTTTTTATCTTTTTACTTGTTGATCACTTAAATATGTTTTTTTATTACTTATTATCTATTATTTGCTACTTTTTGCAAAAGTGTGAATTAAAATCCCTTATTGCTGCTATTGTCAATAATCTAAAGACCCCCCCCCCCCAGCAAACAACAATATGAACGGGAAAAGCTTACAAAAATATAATAGTCATCATCAAACTCTACCCCTTTGTTTTTATTTCTCTCTCTTCTCTTAATTCCAGAGTGGGGAGCTATAGAAATGTTACTGGCAGGAATGATGTTTTTAGGAGTTAGCCTGTCCAGGTTGCATTAAGATAAGCTAGTATGATAAGAGTTGGACAGATAAACTCTATTCCATAGTCTTATCTCTTGAGCCGCACAGTAGTAATGGGTGTATGCTTGAAATATGTAATGGCTTTGCCTTCCAGATAAAGGTGCTGTATGTCAGGTTTTTGCTATGATAAAGATCAGGCAGGCCAAGTCCTTATCAGTCCCAAGAGTTGATAACATGTCAAGGGCCCTTTTCCAAAGAAATGTGGGGTGTGATTAGACAAATGGTGTCTCTTATCAAAGTTTGCTAGACATCAGCCTATATCAGAGAGGCCAGGGAGAAAATATTTTTCCTGTCCAGCCCTGGAGATACACTGACATCATTCTACTTTTAAGGCCAAGCTGGAGAAGCTTGGGGAAGATGGTGACAATTTAAGAGACCAGGGTCTTGTTTTTGTTCGATTCTTGTTGTTATTTTTCTCCTGCCCTCTTTTAAGTGACATTCTCTAGTTTCTTCTATCTAAAGAAAAAAAAAAAAAAAAAAGATAAAAAAAATAGCAAGGGGTCAGGGAGGCAGAAGCATAGGATTTTTTTTTTTAACTGAACAATAGTTCTTTAAAGGTTTAGTAACAGCCACAGGAGACCGCACTCAACTGGAGGTAGTACTTTTATTTTGTGAGAAGAGAAATAAAGGAATGTGCAAATCTTAAAATAAATGCATTGAATAATTCCTGATGTCATTTGCTTTATATATATATATATATATATATATATATATATATATATATAGTTACTTAATGCAGCCTTATCTATCTATATATACGCAAGAGTGCATTCAGCAATTGGGGAATAATCATGTGACTTTGTAGGTAAGAAGAGAAGAAAAATCATGTGAATGAAGAAGTAGATTATGAAGATATACAAAGTCTATTGAAAAATCATTTAATATCAAGAGAAAAAAAAAATAGCCTACCTAGGGAAGTGGTGCCCTAGTCCTATTATCTTCAAAATTTTCTATTTGGGATTTTACACACATTTTTTGAAAACAGTTTGCAAAGTCCTATTTCAGGATTGCCATTAGCTGTCTTTTCACATTATCCTTAATGTCACCTAGTCTGAAATATCCTCCCCTTTTTAATAGTGACTTAACTTTAAGAAAACCAGAATTCACAAGTAGCCAAATTTGAACTGTAGAAAACCCTGATGGTGGAGGTAATGACATACTTGGGTGATGCAATGTCCCCCCCCCCCCAAAGCTTTAGGCAAGAAATGAAAATCAGGCAAACATTCAATACTCATTCAATGTCACCCCCCTTCCAGGCTGAGTAACCCCACAGGAGAGTGTCTGTTTATGCATGTGCAGATAGGTTGCCAAGTTACTGGTTCTTGAAATGTTTGAAATAATTGAATAATTTTCAGACAGACTTTCTTTAATTTGATTTGATTGATTCATTTTTATGGCTTATCAACCCATTGCAGGTTATTTAAAGCCATAAAATATTTTTAGATTTTAAGACATTTTTTTGAGATAATAATGGTTTAGAGATGCAAGTCTTACTAATTAACCCATAGCTGGGGGAGATGATGTGGATTCATACCTTTTCCAAGGGTATTTGTGTTCAAGTGAATATAATGAACTCAATTGGAATTGGAACTTGGCTCTTTGATTAACAATTCCAAACCATTAGCCATTATGTATTTTAATGTGTATTCATTCAAGCATTGAAAATGGCCATCAAGGGAGATTTAATTAATCTTTTATTGAGTTTTCCAGCACTCTAACATTTTTTAGCTTTTCGGGGGTTAAAGAATATAGGAATTATCCATAGTTATAATAATTCACAGTGCTTTCGGATAGTTCTCTAGCCATTATCGAGAATGTTGTTTTTGGATGGTGAATTTCTGTGTGCGGTTTCTACAAAGTAGTTTTGCCGTGTGTAGTGTATGCGGTATGTGTTGTATGCTTTTTGGCAGTCACATGCTATGCGTGCCCAGTTGATGTGGGCATGACTTCTATTTTTAGAAAACTTTTAACACGCTATCTCCACTGCTAAATAGTGTAAGATTGATAGTAAAACAAATAATATTTAATAAGTAATGCGTCCCTAATTGTGAGTTGTGTATGGCTATGAGATTTGAAAGAATGCTGGAAAAACTCAACAAAAGATTAATCAAATCTTCCTTGTTGGGCGTTTTTACTGAAAGATATATATATATATATATATATATATATATATATATATATATATATATATATATAAATGAACTTGTATATCACTCTCTTTCTACACACACACACACACACACACACACACACACACACACACACATATATGCATATGCACACACACATATATATGTATATGCATATATATATGTATGTGTATATGTATATATATATAGAGAGAGAGAGAGAAAGAGAGTGTATATATATATGTACATATATATATATATATGCATATATACACACATATATGTATATGTATATATATGTATATTCAGTGAACAGAAATTAAGTGTTGCTAAAATAAAATAAAATTTTAGCCTCTCTTTCTCACTCACTCTCTCATATATATATATATAAATATATATATATATATATATATATATATATATATATATATATGTGCAGGTATGCAGAAAAATAGGAAAGAACACTTTAGGTAAATAATCCGGAGTTCTTTAGTATTTTTGCTTTTATTTTTAAATAGACAGTGCTACATACAGAAGTAGAGCTTATATTATAATATTTTTTTATAAAAATATGATTCCTTCGCTACATAAGTGTTCTCATGTTTCAAAAGCGAGAGCCGAGACACTCAATATAATTTGGGAATAATATTATTATTATTCCCAAATTCTCACTTGATGATGATGCGAGACCAGACACCTTAATTCAACTTAATTTCAAAAATTATATTGAGGATCTCGGCTCTCGCTTTTGAAACATGAGAACTCTTATGTAGCGAAGGAATCATATTTTTATAAAAAAATATTATAATATATATATATATATATATATATATATATATATATATATTCAGTGAACACAAATTAAATGTTGCTGACATAAAGTAAAATATTTAGATATTCCTTTAATTTTAAGTTCATCTGAAGAACAAATATATTTTTAAGACAAAATAATCTGTATCATTCTAAAATTGGGTACCAGAATTTTGGTTTTTCTTGAGATAAGACATTCTCACTTAGGCATCTGTATTTGCTAAGCTTATCTTCGTCTGTCACAAATATGGTCTCTCCAATGAGAATTGAACTCACCACACAACGGTAATAGAGCCCTAGTCTAAGCATTAACCCATAGTGAAGCGCCCCCCTCTCACACATCTGTTCATAAATGCACTGCTGTGTGTGTTTTATACGGACCATCAAGAACGTATTTGCTGAGATCTTTATCAACTGCTGTATACATCTGATGCACTTGGGACTGGTATAAACGCCCTCCACAGATGTCTGCTTACAAGTCTGTGCACATGCGGAGATGAAGTGGGGGAGGTTAGGTGGGGGTGGCAGAGGGGGGCAGGGTGTGTGGTTCTTGGGTTAAACTGCAATCATGAAGCATTGTGGAGAATCAAAATTCTTGCCAGTCTTAATCTTTTGATTCTGTCAGATCCGACTTTTAATTAAGAGGTGTTGGCCACTCCATCAACATTCGCTGCAGATTCTGCCTTCACCAGCTCGTCCCCCCTGACTCAGTGCCCATTTCCAAGAAAATTGCTTCTCTTCTCTTTCGACTTGAAATACGACAATATTATCAGCCACACTTGATACTTAATGAAGGCAGCCGTAGCCAATGAAATATGTTAAAAATAGCATGCAAAAGAAAAAATAGCTTTTTTTTTCTAAAAGTGTCAGTTTTAGTCAGTCTTAAGATAATGCAACATAAATTTTATCAGCATTATCAGTTTTATTATCTATATAATACATGTATTAATCAAGCTTGCATGAAAACAATATTTGATGGCTAAAGATCAAGGGACAGTCTCCCTAAATGATTATTATTATATAAAATTTCACATCAGTACTTGTATTATTTACATTATTTGGACTGTTATCTTCATCTTCATTGCCATATTCACAACGTTTCGGCTGTTGTATGCCCTGGCCTTCTTCAGGTGATTGGAATTTTGAACCAAACCCTTTATTTCATCCACTGGTGTAGATTGTTCTAGTTCCACGAGCCATGACTCTTCCAGATATCTCAGTTATTTTCCCTTTAACTCAACTCTCCAAGTTTTGGTTCACCACTGCTGTGGCCTGGTATTGAACTGACAACTCTTTAGATCTAGTCACTGGATCTAACCAACATATTTATCCACTGAGCCATATCCTACACATTGAGAAAGAAAAGTTTCAGTTTGAAATTCCAATCACCTGAAGAAGGCCAGAGCATACAATGGCTGAAACATTGTGAATATGGCAATGAAGATGAGGATAACAGTCTGAATAATGTAAATAATGCAAGTAATCACAATACCTCATCTCAGAGATATAGACAGATATTCATATCAGTAGTTCTCGCTATAATATTCAACTAGTCAAATCCCCATCTTATGATCATTTCTCTTAATAACTCAGCAGATGATGTTATTTTATTTAAGGTAACTGGATTTTTGGCAATTATCTTACTCAGTTGATATGGTACATCTGAAAAGTGATACTTTTATTGCAGCCATCATGACTAAGAATAAGTCAGCAGAACGTTAAGTGCTGGACAGTCAAACTCTCTGTCTCTGAGCAGAGAGAAACCCAGACGAGGCTCCGCCGAAGGGCAGAGCCTCGTTCGGGGAGACTGACCAACCCGATCCCTTTTATACGGGATCTATGGGCATTTTGGGGCTGAGCCTATGGGCTCGGGAATACCCCACTTTAAACCTGGCCTTGTGCCACATCTATCCCTTGTGGGGGGGGGGGGGCAGTAAATATTGTCACCATGACTAAGATCAAAGTGTAATATCTGTTTTTAGGAGCTTAATCTGATTCTCTCTCACCATCTTCCTTTTTTTATTTCTTTCCTTTTCTTACTGTTTTTCACTCCTGTCACATGATCGAAATGGAATAGTTCATTATTCATGAGGTATATTCACAATGTTTCGGCCGTTGTATGCTCTGGCCTTCTTCAGGTGATTGGAATTTCAAACCGAACCTTTTTATTTCTCAATGTTTAGGATATTGCTCAGTGGATAAATATGTTGGTTAGAACCAGTGACTAGATCTAAAGAGTTGTGAGTTCAATACCAAGCCACAGCAGTGGTGAACCAAAACTTGGAGAGTTGAGTTAGAGGGAAAATAACAGGATGACCTAACAGTCGTGTGAACTAACAGAGGGAGGGGACAATCACAATTATTATATGATAATTTTGCATGTTTCCACAAAATGTTTGGGGCTTATTTAGTCAAGTGATAGCAAGGCTATTCATATTTTCTGCATCTTTTACAGATATCCTTGCAGACCCCAAGATCCTTGTGACCTGGACTGTTAATTCTTGTGTACATTTCCCTTCAATCTGGATTCTGGTATTTTTGTGGTATTTTCAAGTGTGTTGAACATTTTGGGACAAAACTGTAACCTTCATATGCAAAGGTATTTTTTGTTTTTAGTTCTCAAGTAAGGCCTAGGTATTTTTCTAACTTTTCAATTTCCTATATCTTCTCGTTTTCTACTGGCCCAGCAAAACCATGACCTTTGCAACTATTAAATCCTTAAATGTGTATTACGCACTGAGAACTGAACTTACTAGAGTAATTTTTTTAAAGTCATGTCTCTTCCAGATGTTGACAATTATGATTCTTCACAGATTTCTTTTCTTTATTATTTGGTATCTACTATGAATTCATGCGAAAAATAGGGGAATGGTTTACTTTTGGCCATGGATTTAAATTTAGAGATTTCCATCTCTTGGATTGGTAACCACTTAAGGCTTGAGAGCCAAATCTAACCTGCTGCTTACACCACAGCCTAATAAATGTGGGGACAAGATGGATTTATGCTTTTACTGAAGACATTAGTGCTAAAATGAACATTACATCCTAGGTTGGAATTTGAACTCAGCTTGCGAAATTCACTTTCCAGAATAATGTCCTAATATATTTCTAGAATAACACCATAACATATTTCCAGAATAATGTCCTAATATATTTCTAGAACACCATAACATATTTCCAGAATAATGTCTTAATATATTTCTAGAATAATACCATAACATATTTCCAGAATAATGTCCTAATATATTTCTAGAACAACACCATAACATATTTCCAGAATAATGTCCTAATATATTTCTAGAATAACACCATAACATATTTCCAGAATAATGCTTTAATGTAGTTCTAACTAATTACTGGAATAATATCTTCAGTACTTCAGTAAGACTTCTGTCTATACAGTCAGTCTTTCTAGAGTTAAAAGTTTACAAGATTGAATACAATATGGAAGCAAATTAAATCTTGAGGCCTTCCTATTACTACATAATACCCAGATAGCCACCCTTATAGACAGGCATTTTGAAAGTACTGTATTTTAAACATCAAATTGATAGTTTTTCTATTAAAGCATAATCTTTTTAACTTTATTCATTTAATAATCAATTAATGGAAATTTTATACATGATCAAATTCTTGTATTTGAAATTATTTCCCTTTGCAAACTCTGCCCTAATGACCATCCCCTTAATGACAAGAAATTTAAAGTTACGCACTTATCATTTTTTTGCAAAATCAGATATATCAAAAAAAGAACCATCGCCGTATGTATGGTCAACTTGCATTTTCTTTACTTTATTATTAAAATTAATCAGTATTTATTAACAATGTCTTATTGAAAAGTAAAAAGAAAAAAATGGTAAGAAAGATATCCTTTTTACACTTTCATGATAATCTTTCATGTAAGGAAGCCTTTATCAGTTTGGCATAAAAAGGTTATTTGTTGTTTTGGGCTCAAGTAGCAGAAGGAAAATAAATTGAATAAAGTAATTATTTTTTTAAAAAACTGTTTTTTCTTTTCTTTCTGATTTTTAAATATGAATATCATCTTTCTATTATTTTTTGACCCGGTCGGAAAATACAGATTAATTATATTATTTTTCTATATAATGATATTAATTCGCTAAAACCCATATTATTATTATCATTTTTAAATGTCAGATAAAGTTTAGATAATTAACACCTACTTTTTTATCTTCTTTATTCACACACACACACACACACACACACACACACACACACACACACACACACACACACACACGTGAACGTATATGTAGAGAGAGGAAGACGAGAGTGGGAGATAGATATTAACAGTGTGGGGCGTGGAAATCAACAATGTTCGCAATATTGATATCTACAAACACTCTCACCTTCATATTAATCATTTTTTCCAATAAATATAACAATTTAAAAAAAAAATTATAGATAAATACATAGTGGACACACATCCACTCAGATGGGCACATGGTCGCATGCTCACAAATGCACACATGGTCGCATGCTCACAAATGCACACATGGTCGCATGCTCACAAATGCACACTTGTGCACAAACAATACGGAAAAAAAAACTTGCACCAATGATAAGTGCATAAAAAATGAAAAATTGAGAAATATAAGCAGTTAATTGCTGATATCCTCTGAAGAGTGGACGGGTGAGTCTGTCTCCTAAAATTCTAGATGCTGAAGGTAACATCAATGAGCTAAGTGACAAAATTTTGCTTATATATATATATATATATATATATATATATATATATATGAAGAAATATAGTCTTAAAGTGTGCTATATTTATGGGATAAAGTGCTCAATATCAGAGATAGAGCGTGTGTAAGTATAAAAGTGAACATAGAAGTCAACATTTAGAGGCGACAGTCTGTTTCATGCTAGATGCAATCGTCAGGCCTGATGATTGCATCTAGCATGAAACAGACTGTCGCCTCCAAGTGTTGACTTCAATGTTAACTTTTATACTTATATATATATATATATAATTAATAAACATATAATTAATAAACAAATAAAATATATAATTAATAAACAAATATATATATATATATATATAATTAATAAACATATAATTAATAAACAAATAAAATATATAATTAATAAACAAATATATATATATATATATAATTAATAAACATATAATTAATAAATAAATAAAATATATAATTAATAAACAAATATATATATATATATATAATTAATAAACAAATAGAGTAGGAATCGGATGTTTATTAATTATTTGCTATATAATAATAAATACATTGAGCACTTTTTGTGGATTAGTTTTAATATTTTATATTACCAGGATAAACTTGGATTATATACAAACAGATATGTTACCTTTACTATATATATATTCAACATTCTACATTCTACATTCTACATTGAACATCATCACTTGATAAGACACCAGAAGTGTTGAAACAAAATGGCTATTTTTATAGTGATTTTATAACATATTTATGTTATAATATTTAAATAAATATATATATATGTATATATATATATATATATATATATATATATATATATATATATATATATATATATATATGTCGGGTTCAGCCACTTTCTCACCACTGTAATGTACTTTCCCTGTGCTTCTTCTATAAATTCTATAAATACTTTCATAGTAATTGTTCTGATGAAATTTCCTTTATGATTGCATCTCTGTCTTCGGGCAGAGTTTGGTTCAGTTGTGTCTCTGTCTGCTGACAGAGCCACAGCCGAGAAAAATATATACTGTGAGGTGCCCAGTCCTGAGGAACAACTGCCACAGACTGCACACCTCGTTGCACTAATGAGGCGGGATCAGTAGTCATACTGATGCTAGTGCAACCAATTGTTGTGGGGGTTGTGCAATTTTTGTCTTTGGGTTGAGCGTATGCGCTTGGGTTCTCAACATTAAACCCGACCTAGTGTCCCAGTGGGGAGACCTGGGTTAATAATATTTTCCTTTATGCTACCCAGACTTTATGAATTTAAGCACAGTATGTAGATTGGTGGCAAGGTCTCATCATTTTATCATTGAAATGGTTAGATTTAACCATAAGTTCTATGCTAACAATTTATTCTCCTGCACTTCTCGCTTGTGGAACTCTCTTCAGGCTTCTTGCTTTCCAGTCAACTTTGACCTTTCCAGTCAACTTTGACCTTTAAATATTTAAATGCAATATCAATTTTGGATTCCTAAGTTTTCATTATTGTGTTCTCGGGGATTTTTTAATTGAAAAAGTGTGACACACATACATTTTCGCATCTATTATATAGATAAAGGAGATATTGAAAGTTAGAGAGTTGTGCCCCTTTAATAGAAAAGGTGTGATCCTTGTTGGACATGTAATCCTGAAATTATGGATTGCCAACTTTTCATTACTGCGATTGTTTTCGGATTCTGCCATATTGGCATCTATTGATGAAAACAAATGAAGTGACACAGCTCTCTAACTTTCAATAGCTCATGTTCAAATGAAAAAATTACTGCTCTCAAATTACATTGTTTCAAAATAAAATTGTCCGTGTTTTCACTTTACTCCTAGAGGCCGTAGCCCAACGTATCATACCATTTTCCAATCAGGCCGACTCTGTGAGCAAATTAAAAAAATATTCCGGACTGGATCCAGGCTTGCAATCGTGAAATTCGAGATTCCCAAGTTTTCAATCTTATTGTTTTCGGCGATTTTTTTACGTGATTTTTGCGATTACATTTTCTACTTTAACAATTTTTATAATTTGGAAATAAATTTTGGAATAATCGAAATTAATTGCGAAATCCAGTGCAAGTCACCCATGAAATAAAAATGTTTTTTGTACGGAAAGTTAAAACTTCCGTATATCAAATTGTCTTTAAATTAAGTGGCGGTAAAAGAATTATCGTTGAACTTTAAAAGGTAAGCTTAAATATTAACGCAATACTTAAATGCAGCGATCAATTTTGAGTTCTACTGTAGTTTATTGTTGCCTATCACATCTACTTCTCCCTACCTATTGTGTTGAAGGCTCAATCATGAGCCCTCCACAAGAGCTAACAAATACTGCTCGATAGGGCGGATTTTAAGTTAGTTACATAAATATGGCGTCAAAATATAAAGACAAATGTGAAATACGAGGGTGAGTCAAAAATTAATGCAATTTATTTTATTATATAATATATCGATATATATATATATATATATATATATATATATATATATATATATATATATATATATATATATATATATATCTGAAACTGAGCAGATATGAATCTTTTAAAAAATAATCTAGGTGAAGAGGAAAAAGGAAAACATATCCGTGTTTGCAGGGTCCTCTTCCCTGGCCGAGCGGTAAAGCACACTGGATTATTCATAATAAATGAAAATGGGGCGTCTATTTCTAATACGGAGTATCCGATATAATAATATATATAATTAATGTGTGTGTGTGTGTGTGTGTGTGTGTGTGTGTGTGTGTGTGTGTGTGTCGAGCACTGTTGGCTTCTGGCGTTTGTTTACATCCGTAAAATAATACGTTAGAATTTCCCTTTCCCTCTGCCGTGATGCCAAATCGGTAGGGTTTCGATCCCGGCTTTGAAGCAACCGGATGTCTAGTCACACTGATGTGATACAGTGTACCCGGCCTGTATGTGGATGACCATATTAAGATAATATATATATATATATAATAAGGCACAAATAGGAAACGTTTATTAATCTAAAATGCTTCACTTCTATTAAAGCCCCAGCAGAGTATAAAAAAAGATAAAACTAAATAAATGTTTCCTATTTGTTCTTTATTTTATCATTCTGTTGGATTCAGATCTATATTTAGTCTCTCTCTCTCTCTCTCTCTCTCTCTCTATATATATATATATATATATATATATAGAGAGAGAGAGAGAGAGAGAGAGAGAGTGAGAGAGAGAGATGTATATATATATCAGGTATATATATATATATGTCAGGTATATATATATGTGTATATATATATATATATATCAGGTATATATATATATATAAATATATATATATATATATATATCAGGTATATATATATATATATATCAGGTATATATATATATATATATCAGGATTATATATATATATATCAGGTATATATATATATATATCAGGATTATATATATATATATCAGGTATATATATATATATATCAGGTATATATATATATATATCAGGTATATATATATATATATCAGGTATATATATATATATATATCAGGTGTATATATATATAAGGTATATATATATATATATATATATATATATATCAGGTATATATATATATAAATATATATATATATATATCAGGTATATATATATATATATATATATATATATCAGGTATATATATATATATAAATATATATATATATATCAGGTATATATATATATATATATATCAGGTATATATATATATATATATCAGGTATATATATATCAGGTATATATATATATATATCAGGTATATATATATCAGGTATATATATATATATATATATATATCAGGTATATATATATATATCAGGTATATATATATATATATCAGGTATATATATATATATATATATATATATATATATATATATATATATATCAGGTATATATATATATATCAGGTATATATATATATATCAGGTATATATATATATATATCAGGTATATATATATATATATCAGGTATATATATATATATATATCAGGTATATATATATATATATCAGGTATATATATATATATATATCAGGTATATATATATATATATATATATATATATATCAGGTATATATATATATATATATCAGGCATATATCATGCAGACTCAAGACATGCAGATTTTCAATATAATTTAGTTGCAAAGTAAATACCTCAAGAGTAATTGGAACGAATTCCTCCCAATACAAGATCGTCCATCATAAGCAGGAACAAATACTGCTAACTGCTTCTCAATTGTTGAAGCTTTCTCAAGAACATTGTCATGCTACGAAAACGACTCGGTAAATTATGTTTCTTAAGTTAGCATTTAAAACATATTGCTCGAGGAAAGAAAGAAAGAGCTTTTAG
>OZ038480.1:11545202-11562702 GCA_964036315.1 Acanthosepion esculentum
ACCAACGTTTTTACACACTGGGCTATGTTTCTTTTTTAATATCTGTCTGTTTTTCTTTCTTTTTAATATCTGTCTTTCTTTCTAATTTCTTTCTTTTATTCTTTTTTCTTTCATTCTAATATCATTTTTTTCTGTTTTCATTCTTTCTCGTTTCTTTCTTTTTTCATTCTTCTAATATCATTCTTTTTTATTCTTCCCCTTTCTTTCTTTCTTTCTTCATTCTTCCTTCTTTCTTTTCTCATTTTTCTTTCTTAATTTTTTTCGTTCTTTCTTCATTTTTCATTTTCCTTTTTCTTTTTTCATTCTTCCTTCTTCATTTTCTTTCTTTCTTTTTTCATTCTTCCTTCTTCATTTTTCATTTTCTTTCTTTTTCATTCTTCTTTCTTAATTTTTTCGTTCTTCTTTCTTCATTTTGTTTCTTTCTTTTTTCATTCTTCCTTCTTCATTTTCTTTCTTTCTTTTTTCACTCTTCATTTTTCATTTTCTTTCTTTCTTTTTTCATTCTTCTTTCTTAATTTTTCGTTCTTCTTTCTTCATTTTTCATTTTCTTTCTTTTTTCATTCTTCCTTATTCATTTTCTTTTTTCATTCTTCATTTTTCATTTTCTTTCTTTCTTTTTTTTTATTCTTCCTTCTCCATTTTTCATTTTCTTTCTTTCTTTCTCTTCAGAGTTATAGAATTACATAAATAAATAACACCATGACTATTTTTTCTTCAAAAGAGAAAATTCTTTAGATAAAGAAGAAAATTTGATAATAGCTAGAGGACGTGACATTGAACAACTGGAAAAGTTTTCCCCTTGGAGGACTGACCATTTCGAACGCATGGGAAGACTACCAGGGCCACAAGCCTACACCCCTCACTTATTCTTAGCGACGTGACTCTTTCCGGTGAACTGTTCTCTTTACTTTTCTTGTGCCAGTCTCTCACCGTTACTCTGCTCCCACTGCTCACGTGACCCGCGTTAATGCACGTGTATCACCTTAATTCAACCAAGCGTTGTCAAATCACGTGATGTCACAAGCCACATCACATAGCTTTCTTTAGCTAAGCAATAACACTAAATATATTACTTTAGAAATGGGCTTTTAAACACTCAAATACTCATCTGAGTTCATATTTTGAGCTCAAGGTTATAGCACAGTGGGTATTGCAGAGCAATGAGCAAAGCAAGGCTCTATTTCATATCTCGTGAAAGCTTTCTTTAACACACCTTTGGAGTGTGTGCAGGAGGTGGGGGTGTACTGTTTAAAACAGCTTAACTGTAATGGCCTATCAAATTATTGTAAAATCCTTCAAGCTAAAACCTCAGATTTCACCAAGATCTTAATCCTTACACAATGTTAGGCAATTAACTGAAGTTCAGCAATTTTCAATGTGGGTTGCTTTTTCATTGAAAAGAAAAGCTATCGAGTCTTACTCGTGGATACGAATCAATTCGACAAAAAACAAAAAAACCTTCGTGGTCGTTCTATTCACAAGAAAACGCATAAGAATTTAATAAGACATTTAATGAAGTCGGGGTGGCGGGAGGTTGGCAAATGTAAGGCCATAAAGATAAATCGAACTATGAAAAGACAATATTTAGAAGAAAAAGATATGAATTAATTTACGGAGTATAAATTTATCAAAATTTTAAAGTAAATTTTATACTTTAAAATTTTTTCTATCGATTTAATGAAAATACTTATGATGCAAATTTAGGGAAAATTTCGATCAAAATAGTTCGGGCAATCTTTGAACTTTATAAAATTATCTAAATGTCCAGAGATATTCAATGAACCTCTTTTGTTTTTGTTTAGTCATTCAAAAAGAAAAAAAAAACTTTAAAGAAGGAAATGAATGAAAGTTAACTGTCTTGGTTATTGTGTATTTTTCTTTGTTTAAATCTGTTTCGCTAAAACAGGCAGCCTAAGCAATATGATGACAAGAAAAGTCATTTAAACATTCTATAATCCTGTTTCAAAGCCAGTCAAAAGGTTTCATTATTCTCAAAACTTTTAAGTGTCAGAGTTATCAACCTTAGTATCAAAAACCTAAAAGAAAGAAAAAACGAAGAAAAAGAAGCTAAACTTCCCTCATTTACTACCCTGCAACGGCGTTCGTAAACCAATCAAATAAAAGTGAGAGTAGGTAAGGAAGGCAGAAGAATCGGTGAGTTGTATCAGGCGTGAATTCACTGTCGTCCATATATCAGAGAAAAATCTATTCATTTCTCCGCCGCCTGAACGCACACATTGATCAACGCATGCGTGTTAGTGATTTTCTTCAATGTGTCGTTCGGCAACACTGTACGTATTAACACATCAGGGTTAAACTAATGACTCAAATAGAACACTTCATGAAAAAGGTTTTTTTTTTGTCTTTTTTTAAGAATCTCTTATCAATAAAGCTACTTATATTGTTGTAATGAGTCACTAAAAGAGATAGCCATAACCTATAAACTTCATCTTCATTCTAGAAAATTTTCTAAAAATATTTTGCGATTTTTCCTATTGATATTATTGTCTTAATAGTTTTTCATCAACTTCTTTTTATTATTTTAATTTTTATCTTTTAAAAAACCTTCCTTGTCTCTCTTATACCAACCACCATCAATTATTATTTTTTTTAAAACTGGATTTTGATAGCTTTGAATGAAGATGACTTTGTCGACATTGTGGATGGCCGTTAAAAATCAGTGGCCTGACTCTCCCTTTGAAAAACGAAACATATGCAAACATGGTCACTGTTCGTTTATATTAATTTTTTATTTTCTTTATTCTATTGTTTCTTTCATTTTTGGTCCGAACTATCATTAAGCCACCACCGTCGTAAAGCACAGATAAGGATTAAACAGAAAAGGGAAAGAAAAAAAAAAAAGCCTTAAAAACTCATGCGGCCGGAGATAAGGAGTCAATCAACTCGCCGTGATAGATGTTAAATGGTCGCGTGTCTTTTAATCTGCGTTTAATAGAATTTCACGCTAAAATGTAATATCAATATTGACATGATTAAAGTATTACATATCCTTTTTCTTCAAACAGGACCGCGCGCTGTGTTTGTCAATTTTCTGACCACAAAAAAATAAAAAAAATAAAATAAAATTGAGGAAAAAAAATGAGTTTTCAAGATTCGCTTCAGATAAAATGAAAAATAAAACCAAAAAGATATACTTTTAGTGTACGCATAAGTACCCCCACCAAATCCGAACTAAGCGGACAGTGGTTATTTCTCAAAATGTCTTGGGTAAAAATAAACAATTATAAATGCGAACGAGTTGGATTTGAACCTGAGTAAAATAGATGGTGCACTTGAGAGAGAGAGAGAGAGAGAGAGAGAGAGAGAGAGAGAGAGAGAGAGAGAGAGAGAGAGAAAGAAAAGGGACCTGTTATCAGAACACACATTCTAGCGGGGGGTAAAAATAAAAATATAAAAATAAATGGGGTAAAAAGAAATAGGTGTCAAAATAAAAATGAAGTGAGGGTAAAAATAAAAATATAAAAATAAATGGGGGGGGGGGTAAAAATAAAAATGCGGTAAGATAAAAATTAAATGAGGGTAAAAATAAAAATATAAAAATAAATGGCGGGGAGGGTAAAAATAAAAATGGGGTAAAATAAAAATTAAATGAGGGTAAAAATAAAAATATAAAAATAAATGGGGGTAAAATCAAAATTAAATGAGGGTAAAAATATAAAAATAAATGGGGGGAATAAAAATTGGGGTTAAAATAAATGGGGTTAAAAATAAAAATGGGGGTAAAAATAAAAATCCAAGCCTTAACCGGAAGCTAGGAAAGTTGTAGAATATGAAGCTAACAATTGCACCCATGATTAATGGAGAACTGGGAAAGAGCATTTAACAAGACTAGAGAGAGAAGGAAGAAGGAGAAAGAGAGAGAGAGAGAGAGGGGGGGAGCAGAGACAGGAAATAAAAAAGACAACAGAGATAAAAGGAGAGCGGAAAAGAAAGAGAGTTGGTAGAAACGAAGAGGGAGAGAGAGTGAGAAAAAGAGAGGCAGCAGAGATAAAAGAGGAGGAAGAGAGAGCGGGAAAGGCAGCTGGTAAAAGAAACGAAAGGAAAGAGAGAAAGGGCAGCAGAAACAGTAGGGGGAAGAGAAAGAGAGAGAGAGAGAGAGTGAGTGAGTGGAAGACGACAAAGAGGAAAGAAGAGAGAGGGGGAGAGAGAGATAGAGCGAGCGGAGGGAAAGGCGGTTGATGAAGAAAGAAAAGTGATAGAAAGTGATCAGAGACAGGATATATATATAGCAGAGACAGAAGGGAGGAAGAGAGCAAGAGAGAGAGAGTGAGTGTAGGACGACAGATAGAGAAGGGGGGGAGAGAGAGAGAGCGGGGGGTAAGGTGGTTGAGAAAGAAAGAAAAAGAGTGATAGAAAGTCAAAAGAGACAGGATATATACATATAGAGAGAAAGAAATAGAGAAGAGAGAGAGGAGAGAGGGGAAACTCAGCAGAGAGATGGAAAAAGCAGGAGAGAGAGAGAGAGAGGGAGAAATATATATATATATATATAAAGAGAGTGAGTGAGATAGAGAGAGAGTGAGTGAGTGTGTGTGTGAGTGAGAGAACGAGAGAGACATAGAGAGTGAGATAGAGAGATAGTGAGATCGAGATAGATAGATAGATAGATAGATAGATAGATAGATAGAGAGAGAGAGAGAGAGAGCGAGATAGAGTTACAGTTTCCTCTCCTAACTTTAATTGCCATTAATTAACAGGCGTCATTATTTTTCCCTTGAAGATTTCAATACAATGCAGAAAGTTGTTTATGTGACCATTTTTTTCGGAATGTTTAAAAGATGCCAACCAAAATGTCACTTTTCTGTTTGAATTTCTAGGATATCACTATTTTCACTATTTACATGACAACTATTGTCCTTATCTTTGATGTTATTATCACAACGTTTCGGCCGCCGTGTTTCCTCCGGCCTTCGTCAGGTGTATGTCGATCCAGGTAACCTACAGACATTTCCAAACCGAACTCTTTATTTAATCTATTTAAATACATTTAAGAGCTTAAATAAACGGTTCAGTTGATACTTCTGATGAAGGCCTGAGGGTACAATGACTGAAACGTTGTGATAACGACAACGATAAAAACAATTATCCGTATGTAATAGTATAAATAAAAAAAGGGTCCAATAATAATTTAAGAGTTTAATCGCTCTTGTTATTAAAATTAATTTAATTTATTCTCTACGACCTTAAAACATTTCGAAATATATATTTTTTAAAACAGAATGATGACAAAAAAAATATTTAAGTTTAAAAAATAATCACCCGTCTCTTGAAAATATGTAAAAGTTTCAAATATAATGATTATAATAATATTAATAATAATAATAAGAAATCCTCGTTATATCGATTCTAGTCACGTGACTGGAGAGACATTAAAGGAAAAATGAGTTCTTCCTAACTTAAATTACCGCGTATTTTCGAATGAGTAACACCAGACGACATGGCTGTCTGCTTCGTATAACTGCATTTTTTCCCATTTGTTTGTGTTGAATCCGAAATAAAACATCAGGATTTTGAATGCTGATTTTTAAAGTCGGCATGCTATTGGCACATACTGGCGCAATACACTCATCTTCAGTCAGTTAAGTGCCATCACGTGATACACGTTTGGACGATCATGTCTCTTTCGATTCACCACTGATTAGGCCGAAGATTTTCCCACAGTAGGCTGCCGTTTCTTTCTGCAATAGACTGGTCGCCAACCAAGGCTAAAGGACCGACTGTGTCCTGCTATTCAACCACTAATTAATTAGTTACATATTACAACCGTTTATATTACACAGCCTTTTAAAAAGGTTTCAGTACTCAGTACTGCAACCTTTTTAAAATGTTGTAATAAATAATAGTCATAATTATATTCATTCAGTATCTGTCTATATTTCTGAGATGAGGTATTATGTACACTATTTACATTATTCGGACTATTGTCCTCATCTTTGTTGCCATATTTATCACAACGTTTCGGCTGTTGTATGCCCCGGCCTTCTTCAGGTGGTTGGAATGTCGAACTGAATCCTTTATTTCGCTCGCTGGGTAAACAGTTCTAGTTCCACGTGCCATGTCTAATGGATGTCAGTTATCCCTAACGACACATGGCACAGTGGATAAAGGTGTTAGATCGAGTGCCAGGACCCAAGGAGTTGTGAGTTCAATAACTGGTTAAAGCAGTGGAGAACTTGGAGAGCGGAATTAACAGGAGATAACTGACAACCGGAAACTTCTGCTCCAAATACCAAAGCATCTGATGACCGTCATGAGGTGGAGCTCCATCTTGCTGGAAGTAAACTGGGTAATCACCTTCCTCGTTTAGTAGGGATGGGAGAATTTCTTCTTGTAACATGTTAAGATACCTTTCTGCATTAAGATTTTCACTGACAAAAATTGGTCCAATAATTCTATCACCCCATATTCCAATCCACGCCATGCATTATCCTATCTAAGTATGGAAATTTATGGCCCACCCTGTAGACACCTGCCCCCATTCTCTCAGAACCGGTTTGTTTGTACGAAGCTTGTTACTTTCGTTGTCGGTCCAGCTCTTCTGTCACTTTTACTTTCATGAAACTGTTTATATCATTTTTGAGGTCCGTATAAGGGATCAAGGTTTTCATTCTGGGCAGATTTAGCAATCGAGTCTTCATGACCATCGTCTTTAATTTCTATGTGGTTTGGAATCCAGCATAGCAGTGTTTCTTTACTGTTGGATAATGAATCCAGTCTACATAGCAATTTCACCAACAGCAGATTTGTTTTAATTTTTCATTGCTCTTATAAATAGAATCAGAAAATAATTATATTTTTTATTTTTATTTCAAGAGACGAATTCGAGTGTTAAGTCTATTGCGTAGTTCTCCTCATTGAAAATTGACGTTTCTTTTGGCAGATGTTTCTTTTTTATTTTCTTGATACACTGCTGCCCATCCTATTTCATTACCATATTTTATCCATCTATGAAGGTGTACGAGTGTGTGAGCCTCATAGGTGAAGAATAGCACTAAGGCAATAGAATTATGTTTTTAGAGGAGGATGCCGAAGACACCATGGACTGGACATGTGAGCAATGATAACGTTTTAGAGCAAGTAGAAACAAAAAATACACTTATATTTAACATATTAGGAAGTGACAGTTGAAATTTATAATGAGGGCACATAATGAGGAAAGAGGGCTTGGAAAATTTGATACTCACATGACAGACTGAAGGCAAGAGGGACAGAGGTAAACAATGCATAGGAAACTTGGGTAAATGGATGGGGAGAGATAACAAACAGACAAATATCTAAAAAAGACAAAAGAATATGATCACCAACGCCCTGAAAGGGAGCTGAATCAGATGGAAAGTTTTAAAAACTGATTCTATAGTTTTTACCTGATCTCATAAAATTATTTTTTTTAGATTTGCAAATGTTGTAATGGAATGTTCCACTCTCCCTATTACCTATTGTGGACTGACTATATCAGTAATATATATATAGGACATACCAGAGTCTTTCTGTCTCTCTGACTGGCTTAAGTCGAGATTCCCAACCTCCCCAGTTTGTTTTGCCCCCCCCCCCTTTCATCTCGACTAGGTCAGCCTTTTATTTCCCCATGTCCGGGTTATTTTATCTCTTTCCCACTCCCTTAGCGAGAGTGCTTATTGATTCTGTCCTCTGGGCAGAATACAGCGGCCTCTCTATTTTGAGGGTTGGACGGGCCCTACTAACACGAATTATGTTTAGTTTAAATATTTGTTGAATTTTTTAGTTTGTTATTGGGTTCATCTCCCTCCCCACTTTCATCTTTTCATTATTAGAATTTTAATGTATTTATTATCATCTAAATTTTTATGGTGTGGGGCGCGTTTTTTGTAGGTTCCCCTGGTGTGGATGTGGTATTATGGTGGGTGAAGGTTTGTATGGCGACGGATGAGTTCTTGTGGTGAATGAGATAATTGTAATGTATGAATGGGTCGCGAATCTGATTAGCTAGGTATAGGATAGTAAGTAATGACCAGCCTTTACCCCTCCCCTTTTTCGGCCTTGTGCCACAATTTGTACGTTTTGTGCAAATAAATATTGTCTCTCTGACTGGCTTCGAAAAGTGTTAGCCGACTCCCTGTCTTTCAGTAGTGCATTCTCTTTAGACAATAAACCTCTCTTTCTTTTGCGGTTCCTTCCACTCGAGTTTCACCTTTTTCTGTTTATAACCTTTTGGGGATACAACAATAAACATTTTATTTTTTAGAAGCTAATGTTTTAGAAAAAAAAAAAACGGGAAATGAAGACTTGATTTATTTTGAAAATTAATGGTAGAAATGATTTTTGACAAATGATACCGTTCAGCTCGGTAGCATTGTCATAGATTTAGAGCAAGAACCTGTGTATTTGGAGGGGTGAAAATCATCAGTTCCCCAATCATTATGCAAGCGTTAAACAATTTAAAAAGAGAGACCAGTTTACAAATTATTTTTCAGACCCCATACAAAATGCTGTTATGAGATTTATATATTTGTATAAGGAATGTGCAAGATTTCCAAATGCCCGCCTTAAGAAAAAAAAAAAAAAAAAAAAGACTGAATATATACAACGCCAATCGCCATCTTTTATCTTCTTGAATCCCGTTCATCTTTTGACATTTCTTCAATCCTCCCTATACTCAATCTTTTCTCTCAATTCCACTCCCTGTAAACCTCTGCGTACTATTGGGATTCCCGTCTTGTTAGGCGTGAAATGATTAACAAAATTTAAATGCAATGTCAATTGCTATATTCTATCTTCTGGAATCCCGTTCATCTTTTGTCTTTTCCTCAATCCTCCCTATCCTCAGTCTTTTCTCTCAATTCCACTCCCTGTAAACCCTTGCGAACTAGTGGCATTCATGCCTTGCGTGGGGGTGAAATGATAAAAAAAAAACCCCAAAAAACAAACTTAACCGGTTACAAAAAAAAAAAAAAAAAAAATCGCTGGAAACTTTTGCACCCGCCTAATGAAAAGTAATATGGAATTATCTTAACATCAGTCATGAGTTGAATTATGCATTTGCCTTTATCGCTAGAATAATAATAAAAATAATAATAATAAAAAAACTTTGCCAAAAAATCTATCAATAATTTTATTCATTGTTAAGACGCATAATTCGATCCTCTGAATTTTATCGACTCCCCAAACATTTATCGAGTCATTGCAGAGTTCATCAATCAAGGTTATATCGATTACTTGTGTTTTTGTTTCAGACTGTAACCCAAAGAAAACGAAACATGTGGATGCGAGGAACAACACTCGCTTCATACGTTATGTGAATCTGTGTGTGAGATAAAAACTCAATGAAGCATGACTATATAAAGTGTGTTCAATTTTTATATATCGGACATCTGATTTCATATATATATATATATATATATATATATATATATATATATATATATATATATATATGACCTTAGATTTTCTAAAACGCTTTAGTTATTCCTTACTTCTGATATGCTGAAACTAAAATGGAAGTCGACAACTAATTAAAAGTGAGAATAGGTGATAAGAAGGGCAAGGCACGAATGGAAGACACGCAGAATGGAAATAGAGAGTAACGTAAGGAAGGAAGAAAAAGAAAGAGTATGATAAGAAGGAAGAAAGAAAAGGGGTGAAAGGAAGGAAAGCACGAATGGAGAAAGAAAGAGACGAAGGAGAAGGATATAAAGAAAGAAGAAGTGAATGGAAGGAAGAAAAGAAAGAACAAAAGAAAGAGAAGAATAGAAAGAAAGGAGATAGAAGCAAGGAAGAAAAGAGAAGGAAGTCAGAAAAGAACTGAATAAAAAGAGAGAAAGAAAAGATAAGTAAGTAAGTAAGTGAGGGAGGAGTGAGTGGGCTCTCTTTTGAAATACCTGACGTATCAGCGACTGACCCTGACTACCAATGTAAGTGAGATAGGGAGGTACTGGGGTCGGCTCCCTGGAACTAGATTTTTATTGAGTTTTTTTTTCCTGATCTCCAACCAAAAGATGCACTTTCTTATTTACTATACCTGTGTAGATACGTGTTTTTCTTAATCTCACTCAATCTTTTACTTATTTTTATCTCACCCTTTCTCTATCCATTTTTTACGTTCTCTCCCTCTCTCACACTTTTTTCTTTCTTCCTTTCAGGTATAATTTTTACCTCTCTCATGTACCGTCCTTCCTTCTCTTTCTCCCACTTACATATTGCCTTTCTTCCTCTCCTCCTCCCTAATATCACTTTTCTCACTTCTTTCTTTCTTTCTTTCTTTCTTCTATGTTTCGTTCCTTCACCCCTCTCTCACATAATCTTTCTTTCTTTTTACCCAATCACGTATTGTCTTTATTCCTTTTCCTCCTCCTACATATCGTTTTTCTTTATCTCTTCCTTTCATATATCATGCTTTCTCCGTCTCATATATCTTCTCTCTTTGTCTTTCCCTACTCACGTATTGTCTTTATCTCTCTTTATTCTCTCTTCTCACCCTGTTATATACGTTTTCTTTCTTTCTTTCTCTCTTCGTCTTATGTATTATCTATTACTCCCTATTGGGTTATATTCTATCTAATTTTATGAGAACTTGGAGTTTTCTCGTTTGTTTTTTTTTACACATTCCCTTCCTTCCTTCCTTCCTTCCTTCCTTCCTTCCTTCCTTCCTTCCTTCCTTCCTTCTCCTTCCTTTCCTCTCTTATTTTCTTCTTTGTCCCTTCCTTCCACCCTCTTCCTTTATTCGCTCGTTTCTCCTCTCTGCTTTCAGTCCTTTCATTTTTCATTATAGACTTTTTTTTCTCGTCTTTATTTTTCTTGGACAGCGGTCGTTTCGCAAGTTTTTAACGCCCGTCCAAATGACACCATTCTCAGCAAACTAAGAACAAAATTACCGAAATACTAAAAATCAACAACCAACAAACCTTACCAAGGCGAAGAGGCTATCAAATGTTAGATTAATCAGAAATAACACAGAAAGTATCTACTCTTTTCGTTTTCGGAACATCTGGATATTTTAGCACTGAGTGTTTTACAATGACGATTTTGGAAAAGTATACAGCGGCTTATCTCGCCGTAATCTGCTACGTACGTCCAGGGTTTCTGACGATGTTATAGTTAGCGATAACATTGGAATATGCAATATGGCGCTTACGGGCTGACGACTCGTCTCTTAATATTGGAAAGGAGCAGAGATTCCAGCCGGCTAGGCTAATGGCCTGATGCGAGATTGACGTCCTGATAAAATATGCCTTTTAATTAAAATCGCATTCAGAATAAAACTTCGGCAGGAAACGACTGTGCAGATTATTTGAATGCTAACTAAGATTAGTTGAACATTAACTGGGGGTTATAGAAAATAACACAAAGAAATGTCTTCTAGTGGGACACTAACGATGATTGGGGGGAACGGCGGCGCGCGTGTGTGTAGGGGGGTCAACAGTGTACGAGATTATTTTTTGAACGCAAGAAGAAAAAGTTATCAGACACACACCCACGAAGATAACACAAACAGTGACAAAGATTTTTTTCTGTTAGCGGAAAAAAAAGTAAAATAAAAAAAATCTTGATAAAATTTATTTGAAAACTTAGAAATATTGTTTAAATATTTATAAAAGATTATTGGAACGCTAGCTAATATTATTCAAACACTGATTCTGTTGTTGGTCGGGCGCCATTAAGAAACTATCAACAAAGGAGATTGATTTATTTCGAATGCTGAGTTGGAGAGGCTCGTTAGTTAATATTGAAAGGATTAAATTTTCTTTGAAATGAGACTTTTTTAAAAACATATTTACCTAAAGAGCCTTGTAAAATGCAAGATGTTATTATTATTATTATTTTTTTTTTTTTTGTTTTATTTTATATTATTTTATCACGGTTTACTTTGACCTTGATGTTAGTTTTAGCTTAGTAATACTATTATCAATTACTCTATTTTTTCGAAAAATCAAAAGAGTTGCCTCCCTTGATTTTCCAACGCCCCCTTTTTTGCGATGGAGTCATGGATAGCGGTTTGGACCGAGGAGTTAGAGAGCCGAGTTCGAACTCCAGTCGAATCCATTACATTCACTTACGTGCTAATACCCCGAGGAAAGGTATGAATCCTCCTCTTCTCCAACTAACTATGGGTAAATAGCAGGACAGACCTGATTCTATAGGCTTGGATAGCAACTGGTCTACCGCAGAAAGAAATGGCAACCTACTGCGGGAAAAAATCTGCCTCGTCAGTCATGTATCGAAAGATACATGATCGCCTAAGCGTCGATCACGCATGGCACATAACTGAACTGATATTCACTTACGTGCTAATACTCTTGGGAAAGGTATGAATCTTCTTCTTCTCCCCCCAGCTATGGGTAAATAGCAGAACAGATCGGGTTCTGTAGCCTTGGATGGCAACTGGTCTACTGCAGAAAGAAATGTCAACCTACTGTGGAAAAAAATCTGCCTCGTCAGTCATGTATCGAAAGATACATGATCGCCTAGTTGTGTATCACGCATGGCACATAACTGAACTGATATATATATATATATATATATATATATATATATATATATACAGGTAAATATATATAGGTAAATAATCCGTTGTTATATAATCCAAGTGAATCCTAATAATATAAAATATTAAAACTGATCCACAAAAGAGAGCTCAATGTATTTATTATAACAGAGTATATAGAAATAAATAAATTTATATATATGTTTAGATGTGTGAAAATAAATTTACAAATACGAAGCAGAAATCAGAAAAATGATTAGAAACATCGAAAAAGTAAATAAAAAATAATCAAGAAACTTAGTTTTTAATCAAATCATATATATATATATATATATATATATATATATATATATATGAAGAAATATAGTTTTAAGGTGTGCTATATTTGTGGGATAAAGTGCTCAATATTAGAGATAGAGCGTTTGTAAATATAAACGTGAACACTCAGAGGCGACATACTGTTTCATGCTAAACGCAATCATCAGGCCACATGTGTTGGTTTTTTTTCTCGACTATTTATATATACGTGTCAGTGGTACATTGTGGGTAGTCTATTTTGGCGGTTATTTTGGAGGGAGTGGTTTATTTATTTATTTGGATTAATTTATTTTACTTGTTTTTTATTTATTTTTATTTTTTATAATAAATTTATTTTTATTTTATATAATAAAAATAAAAAACAAGTAAAATAAATTAATCCAAATAAATAAATAAACCACTCCCTCCAAAATAACCGTTAAAATAGACTTTATTTCTTTTCGGTTTTCGATTATTTAGTAACGTAGAAAAATGTTTTTGAGATTAGTTCTAATCGTTTATTTAGTAGTTTGTTTTGATCTAGGAAGGTATATTATAGCTATTTTTCGTCCAATTTTTGTATTGATTGTTGTTGTTTACTCTAACGGTTATTTAGGCTGGAGGGCACATTGTGGCTCTGGCATTATCGTATCCACAATATGAGCATTCAGTCGAAGCAGTAAATTCCCCACTAAGATTTTACCATCTGACGAAAGTAAAGCTAAACCACAATAATGTTCACAAAGCTCCATTATATATTCTTTGCCTTTGTCATGATCGCATCTCTTCAGTCTTTTGAAACTCTCTCAGCATTCCAAGTGTTCAGGGTGATTCTATGCGTGCACGCTCGCGCGCACGCGCGTGTGTGTGTGTGAGTATAAGACTGATTCTTCGGCACCCTTGGTCTCAGAACCTTGTTGGAATGTTTGCTTTGTCAGGCCAACAGAGGTTGTATAGTAATAATTAAATAAGGCACGATAATTAGGAGCATCGCATATCTTTGAAATATGATTATTAGAACCTTAAATTAAGTGAAAATGTCTCGTATTCTTTGATAAATGTCAGGCTTACCAGAATGTGCCAATTTTAAGACTTTATGAAAGGTGAGAGATATTCAGCTCCATAGAACTCCCTATCTCTTGGTCTTGGGGGTTGGATAAGGAACGTACTGTTTCGTATTAAGTAAAGTCTCTCTATATTCTTGAAAAGCATTCGACTCTATGATGAGCTGAACAGATCTTTTGAAAACGAAGAATTCTGCAGTTCTCTAGTAGGCCTACAGATGTAAGGTGTATTCGTAATATTAAATGAACACCGGTTATCGAATAATCAATGGTTTACTTGTATAGTTTACCAGTTATCCTTTTTTGAAAGTCGAAACTGAATACAGTTAAAATCAGTAAAAACAAACACTAGAGGTTTTTTTTTTTGCACACACCTAATATATAATTTCAACGTTATTTTCACCAATACATAGTGTCAATTAATTCTGAAAAACTACCGCCCGATAACATCCCATAAGATAAGACAGAAGAGTCTTAAGTAACCCCCTAATCCGAAGGCGAATGGGAATAGAAAAAGATGCCGTAAGAGTGAGAAAACTGATATTGCTGTCCAATTCATGAGTATAACAAATTCTTGTTGAGTGCTCACTGTTATAACCTTGTGCTTAAGTAATTATATAATTCTTTAAAATTTGGCACAACACTTCAGTGGTGGGACACTCATCTAAATCGAACTTAGGGCGTCACATGTGCGTCTTTAAAGCAAGTAATGTGCGGCTTACTGATAAACCCAGATAATGTCAAAGTATTTTTCTGAGTAGAAAACACCAATTTACAAATGTAATTTTTCATTTCTCTCTCTCTCTCTCGCGCTCTCTCTCTCTATCTCTCTCTCACACACACATACTATTTGAATTAATATATATATATATATATATACTTAATTTTATGATAATACATCGGAAACATGTGAAAATCGCTACACAATTGCAGTCGGGTTTCAATGCATATCTCACCAGGCGATTGTAAATTACTGGCGAGTGAACGATTTATTTAGATTTAAAGGCAAAATACAGCCCTTTTTTTTACGAAAAAAAGATAAAAGTGGAGTGGTTATAAGTTTTGTGGGCTTTACTCAGATCAGCCAATCAAATATGACCTACGTTAAATTTAAACTAAGTGAAAAAGCAAAAATTAAGAAATTATTTTCCATAAATTGGTCATGACCCGTAGATTTGCAATCAATGGCAGCATACACATTAAACAGGAGCTGATGTAAATATTAACTGGAATTATTATTATATATATATATATATATATATATATATATATATATATATATATATATATATATATATATATATATATATAAACAAACCTGCGTGATGAGAGATCAACCGAAAAGAAGACGAAAAGGTATAGAAAATGAGACGTCGGATGTGTGTGTGTGTGTGTGTGTGTTTTGCGGAGAATGTGTTTATGAGGGCATATCCGGCCTCCCCACCTAAAGTTGAATGTGACAGAGGGTCGATTTTTTTTTTAAATGGGTAGTTCAAACACATATGTATGCATACAGGCCAAGGACAAAAATTGTCCTGTCCCTGTGCCCACTGTCACACTGGCGTTGATATTACACTGATCCCAGCTCTGTTATTGCACTGAGGAAGGTGCAGGGTTGGAATCTCTGTGCCTGGCCGTCTACTTCCATCCCCACTTCCGGCTCAAGCGAACTCCTGTACCAGGTGAGTATGGGTTTATGTGCAAACATTTCCATCATATTTTATTTATGAAAGTAAAAAGTTTCTCGTGTGTATTCAGTCTGTAGTTGTCCCTTCCCCATACAAAATGAATAGGCATGAATTGGGAACTTCTGCGCTCAGTCCAAAGCAAAGTTCTACCAAAATGTTTCGGGAATACGAAGAGTGGGTTGCAACCGAAGGCTGTATGGAATTTTTTCACACTACACGGACCGTCCTGGGTATGACGATAAACTACGTCCGATAGCAAGGCCTCTGATCAGAAGGTTTTGAGGAGTGTGGAACCATCTCTTAATTGCTGGTGTTCCCAGGTCCACCCTGACCCGGGCTGGTAGCACCTGTTAGGGTCCCAGCTATGGGCAAATAGTTAACCCCCAAACTGGGGTCAAAACACGTAACACAAGTTTAAAAATAGGTTTTAATACCAGAAATACTCAGTAAAAAAAAAATTATTACCAGCAATACATTTTTCGAAAAAAACAAAAACATATAACTAGTTATACATTTTTTCAAAATAAAAATTTTTTTTACCGGTGATACATTTTGAAAAAAAAATATTACCAGAAAAAGATTTTTGGAGAGAAAAATTTTTTACCAGCAATACATTTTTGAAAAAAAAAAAAAAAAAAATTGCCAGCAATACAAATTTTGTCGGCATTAAATAACCCATTGAGGTTGATATGCTTTAAAACAAAACAAAGCAAACCACATTACACAGAAAGATTGCTGTGTCTCCCTACTTCCAGGGGTCTTTCCTACCGAGTTCTTTCGGAGGGATTGGCAGGGGAAGAGAAGTGGGTTTTTCCCGTCGGGATGAATGCTGCGGTTGTAGTATCTGTTCCGTACCGGAGGCCTTCTCTCCTCCCTTGCCCCCCCCCGCTGTGTGACATCTGTTACGTAGGGTTGGTATGACAAGCTTAGACAAGCTATGACCAGCTAAGTCCAGCAGCTTGAGTGGAAACCCTTGAGCCCCCACGTTAAAAATAGACTTTGTGTCAGAACCTGGCTCAGTGTTCAAATAAATCTGGGGTTGCTGTGGGGCGGGGACTGTAACGAAGAAGACCATTTGGCCATTTTTTTTCTAAGTCCCAAGAAAATTACCCTGCGTGTTTGTCTCCCCACCAAAAGAAAAAAAAGTTGCTCTGTATATTATCATTGAATTTTAAAAATCTTAAGATTTCAAAAGAAAGTACAGAGCGACCCCAAAAAACGGGAATTTTTGAAGTGCGTATTGCCAGACATGAGCAGTTGGCAACATTGCGAGACAGTGACCTTGAGCAAGTAAACATTTCGTCATTTTAGTAACGAGAATGAAATTCACAGTATCCCAGCTGAGATGTTGCAGCAGTCAATGAGGAATCTCAACAGCAGATTTCAAGAATGCATTCGTACAGGAGGACGCCATCTGCAGCACGTAATTTTAAAAAAATGAAAATTCCATCATTGTTTCGTAAATGGCATGTTTTAAGGTTTCAATTACTATGAATTAAATATTTTTCTTCCATCACTCTTGGGTTTATTGGATTGTTAAAAAGTTCCCGTTTTTTTGGGTCACCCTATATAACAAAATTTAAACTTCTTCCGTGAATTTCGAGGTACCCCGACATTGTTCTCGTTCATGCCTGACTGACAACTGAAACTCCAAAGAGCTGTTTTGGAAAATAGGAATACTGCGTCTGAGAATGCGTACTTGGGAAGGTTGATAACTTTTTCTTCTTTCTTACTTTCGCCTTTTTCATTGTTTAAGCGTTAGTATCTCCGTTGGAGGCACAGTGGCGCAATGGATAGAGGCTCCGATTGAGGAATCAGAGAGCCTAGTTGGAATTCCAGTCGAATCTATTATATTACGTACTAATACCCTTGGTTCTATAGCCTTCGATGGCAGAAAGAAATGGCAACCTACTGCCCCGTCAGTCATGTATCAAAAGATACATGATCGCCTAAGTGTGTATCACTGACTGATC
>OZ038480.1:11567702-11570202 GCA_964036315.1 Acanthosepion esculentum
TTCAATTTCATTTTTACCTTGTTTTTGTTTACTCGGGATATCCAAATAAATAGAAAAAAAATTGTAGATCGACTCCATCAAACGAACTTTGATTACGCAAGGCTATAATTGGCTCTGAAATAGCGTAGCTAAATATTACGTTTTATTGATTTAAAAAAAAAAACAACAACAAAAATAAAATGATCCGTAAAATCATTTCTTTCCTGACTTTTTTTCACTTTTTTGGCATTTTAATTATGTTAAACTCTGTTAAACTAAAAAGTAAACCAATTGCCTCCAAAAGTTTAAAAAAAAAACACTAAGGGGAAAAACTAAAAAAAGTTCAATAATAAAAACAAATAAACGTAAAAAAAAAAAGAAAAGTAATAAAGTGTAGAGTCGATAAGTCATTTATTATCATAGCATAATTAAATTTCTTTTTCGGACGATCGAATCTGTTGGTGTTGTTGATGTTATTCACACACTCATACAACGTTTCGACAGCTACTTTCTCCGGTTCTCTTCAGGTGTATAGAATAGAGAATCAATATTTTCGTTTAGTTTGAATAACGTAGAATAGGTAAGGAAAAAATCAATAGGTGCCCAAATGTCTTGAAATTGTTCGAATTTAATTAAGCAGTGTATTTTTAAAAACTATTTTAAGAAAATGTATAAACAATTTCAAATATGACATTTTTTAAAAAAGTACAGAGAATTTCAAATTAAAAAAAATGTATGACAAATGAAAATGTGTATAAAAAATGATGAATAGTTAAAAAAAATATATAAAATATTTTTTAAATTAAAGAAGATTTTTTGTTGCGCTTGAGTTTTTCCTTTATAAAAGAAATCGATGACGAACTGAAAATAATTTCTGTCTGAATTTCTGGGATGAGGAGTTACCATTATTTAAATTATGCATATACTCATATTGTCCTTATCTTTGTTGTTGTTATAACAACATTTTGGAACTCTTTAAACTTAGGGGATAAATAATTCTCGTTCATGTCTAGGCATATCTCGCCTTATTTTAGTACTGCTTATATATTGCTTGCCCCGTTCTCATTGAGTTCAAGTCTACCCTACCCAGCCCAGGGATTGAACACACAATCACCAAATTCACCAACCAACGCCTTAATCCAATAACAGCGTAGTGGATTAAATAGTTGGTTCGAGCAATAACTTATCAGTATTAAATAAAAACGGCGACATTATTAGCGGAACGAGAACAATCTGCCACCCCCTAGATTAAAGAAAGGGTTCAGTTCGAAATTACTTGAAGATTACCCGGATGTACGACTACCTGGAGAAGGCTGGAGGGCACAACGGCCGAAACGTTGTAATAACAGCAACAAAGATGAGGATGGTAGAACTGAAAATAGCTTATGCATAATAAGGAGTTAATTATGAAATCATACCTCACTGACTTGACTAAAATTGGATATACTAATTAACATTTTACACTAATTTACACACTGCACCGTTATTTTTAACAGCATTCGAGTAAGGTAATCTTCTGGGTTATGTTTGGTTGGAGCTCAAGCCCCTGAAAATGAAAATTCACGTGCACCGTGAAATAAAAACAGAAAAGTAAAGTTTATTGTATACAGAATTTGTTGTAAAAAAATCCATTTTAAAAAGAAAAGAAACGGGGAGGAGGAATCATTATAAACACGAAACATTTTAAAAATCCTGAACTTTTTTCATTTGACAACTTAATTTAATTTCTCCAAATGAAGAGCGAATAGCGATAAAAAAAGAAAAGAAAAAGAGTGATGGTATAGTTTGCAAGCTACTCTTGTAGATTTCTGCAAATGTACGATCCTCCCTGGGTAATGTTCGGTCCTCTACCCCTTATTGTAGCGCTGAGGCCACAATAAGACGTTATATGAAGTCCTATTTTAATCAACTAATTAATTAATATCAAATATCAATCGATTGGAGTAATCAACTTTTAAAAATTTAAATCTTATGCAATATTGGCAACTTTTTTTTTTCTTTTTAATTTCACTTTTTCTTTCCCTTTTATTTGTGTGTGTGTTTTTTTTTAGAACTTTTCGTCTTAGGAGAAGGACGAGACGGGAATGAAAGTTACGGCAAATTATAGACATTACATCGCGAAGTAAACAATTTTTAAACATTGAAGTTATAATTTATTTCATTTTAAAGACTCAATTTTTAATAACATTTTTAAACGTTCTTTACACACACAAACACGCGTTTGCTACCGAAAAGAGGCGTTTTGATTTTTGAAAGAACCGTGCTCGCAAATAGATTTTTTATACGTACCATTTTGTCATTATCGTTTCTGGGTGTGGGGTGCTGTTATGAAAGACACGGTGGAAACTAGATATGAGAGTAAGTGATATTTTTTCATAGTGAAATTATATCTGAGACAGTTTTTTTTTTTTTTAGTAAAATGAGAAAGAAGAATGGTGTATTCAATCTTCCAAGAAGTGGCGAGAGCCTGCCTTGGAAAATCAGCATTCGAAATTTCCAGCTACCTGGCGCAGTGGAAAAA
>OZ038480.1:11577702-11587702 GCA_964036315.1 Acanthosepion esculentum
CATATTTTGAAAATAAAAAAGATAGAAAGTCTTATGTCACCATTAAATGAAATATTATATATATATATATATATATATATATATATATATATATATATATATATATATATATATGCAAGTTTCATTAAATATGACAGACAAGGTGCTTTGATTAAGTTTTGATATAATTTTTCATGTGATCTTATAATTTTTTTCTTTTCAGTAGATAATTTATATAAAACCTGTCTAAATGTTGTTTTTTTCCGAGTGCTTTCAGCTATACATTTAGCCATTTTCAAGGTTGAAATATATTAACTGTCAACAAGAAATAGATTCTTGTATATATGTATTTATATAATGTTTCATTTTCAAAACTTGGTCAAGATATTGTGTCCATGTTCATAGTATATATAAATATATATATATATATATATATATATATATATATATATATATATATATATATATATATATATAGAATTGTGAGATAGATAACAATTTTTGCTTTATCATTGAAGATGTGTCATATTAGATTTCAAAGTAATTTCTTTCAAATTCTCTAAGGAAGATATTGAAAAATTTTCTCTCTCTCACACACACACACACACACATACACACATGCATTCACACAAACATATATAGATAGTTAACAGAATGAGACAGATAGATAGATACATAGATAAATAGATATGAACAGACTGAGATAGATAGATAGATATGAACAGACTATGATAGATATGAACAAAATATAATAGATAGATAGATGTAGACATGATAACTGATAATAAGACTGTCTTGTTAAGAATACTTTTTAATAGTTTTCTATAATCCAGATCATTTTTAGGTGAAAGGTTTAAAATAAAGATTACCAAAAGCTATATATATACATATATATATATATATATATATATATATATATATATATATATATATATATATATATATATATATATAGATGTACATTTGGGAGCAAACATACATCAAATATGGATCAAAATCCAAAAGAGTGATAAGATAAAGAAGAAATAAACAAATTCTCTGATAAAGCTTTAATAAAAGTAAAAACATGTTAGATTGATAAACATTTCCTATTTATTCTTTATTTTATCATATATATGTATGTATATATATATATATATATATATATATATATATATATATATATATATATATGCAGGTATGCAGAAAAATAGGAAAGAACACGTTAGGTAAATAATCTGGAGTTCCTTAGTATTTTTGCTTTTATTTTTAAAAAGACAGTGCTCCATACAGAAGTAGAGCTTATATTATAATATTTAAAAAAAAATATGATTCCTTCGCTACATAAGAGTTCTCATGTTTCAAAAGAGAGATGAGACCCCTAATATAATTTTTGAAATTAAGTTGAATTAAGGTGTCTGGTCACGCTTCCTCGTCAAGGAAGTGTGACCAGACACACTATTTTTTTTAAAGTATTCTGATTTTGAAATTAATCTTTCACTCACCAGTAGTTCAATACATTTATTGTGTTGAAACATAATTGCCATTATGTAGCGATTTTTCACATGTTTTAATATCGTAAAATAAATAATATTTAGCTCTACTCTGTATTGTACCCTCTTTCAAATTAAATGATACGGACAGTGGAATTATACTCCATTTGTTCCCATTTTTGCTGGATATACATACATACATACATATACACACACACACACACACACACCTATATATATATATATATATATATATATATATATATATATATATATATAGTATCTCCCATGAGAGTGGAATGTAGCACAAGAACGTTTTTAAAATGGGAAGACTGTACAGATGACAGACTAGATGTAGTGTACATGGACAAATCTGCCCTGCTTTCTCGCAACCCCCAACTCAGGATGTCTCAAGCATCATGATTCTGACCCTACCCTTTTGAGTGCATTGGGGAAGTGTTTTATCACTGAGAGCACAAATGCCTATGCAACCCAGAAACCAGAGAATATGGAAACAAAAAATTAATTTTATATACCACACATGGGTAAGTATTGTTTAAGTGAATATAAACAAAAATAAAGTTAAAAAGTAGTAAACATGATTTTATTTGAACCGTGTCAGAGATAGGAATTTAAAATGTAAATGACCTTCAAATACTGACTTTATTTAAGAGCTTGCATTTATGAATTTCCAAAGAAATGCAGAACAAATTTTAGTCTTAGGTGATCTTCACAAAAATGTGGAAATTGTTTGGACAGAAATTGCAAAAAGAAATTCACAAATATTTAAACAAATTATGACAGCTTATTAAAATTAATACTCCAAATTATTCCCTCTCAAATATGCACACATCTATCTATCTATCTATCTATCTATCTATCTATCTATCTATCTATCTATCTATCTATCTATTTCAGTCTGTTCGTATCTATGTCTGTCTATTTCAGTCTGTTCGTATCTATCTATCTATCTATATATAAACACACACACATATATATATATATATATGTACATATATGTGTGTGTGTGTGTATATATGTGTATGTATATATGGGTATATATATACATATATATGTGTGTATATATATGTGTGTGTGTATATATATATATATATATATATATATGTATGTATATATATGTATGTGTGTGTGTATATATATATATATATATATATATATGTATATATATAAAATTTTAGTATCTCTGGAGACAAACAAAAACAGAGATATAAATATCATATATTATGCATACATGCAAAGGAGACCTCACCACAGAGCTGGTGCAAGGGTCTCGTACACCCCCCAATCTATGATACAGGGCCACCCACTCTACTACATCCCAATTTCCCTAAGGTTGTATTCATATAAAAAACAAATTTTATTGTAACCTAATTATGTACAATAATGGACCATATGCAATATCGGTGAACAATTCAACTAGAAAAGTCAAAAATAAATACAATGTATCTAAATACAAATTAGAGACATGTCATAATCATTCATTCCTTCTTAAATAAATCAACAATGTTTTGCGGCCATTTTTAATATCAACTTGAGATTTTTTTTGTTAAAAACTTGAATAATTTAACACATTCAACATTATGGATAAAAATAGTCAATTTTATGTTAGGTGTTTTTTTAAAACTTAGCACGAGCAAAACAATTTCCTAGATTTGGACGAAAAGAAACGACCCCAGAATGACGTCAAAATCTACAAAGATTTGTCATCCTTTAATAGTCAGTTGTTTTTAGTTTAATTTGTAAATTGTAACATATATAAATGTAGGCAGAAAATAGCAAATGTTGATAGGATAGCCAGAGTCACAAAGCACTGCCAGGGCCCCTCAATCAGTCTTGGGTTGGGAGGTTGGAATTAGTATGTACCGACCCTGTCCCCACATAAATTTATATTAAGTATAAGCATTTACATTGAAATATATCCAATGGCTATATATGCAGGTGAAGGTATCTATTTATTAGTCCAAATTTTAAACTACGATGACACGAACATCTTCCACTAAAAACAGGAGTGTGTCTATATAAATATATACATGTTTAAGGAAACTTACACAATTATCTTGGTAGTGTGAGGTACACAAGTGGGACAAATCAATATTGCACATTGAAATTCAGGAAGGTAATGCTTGAGGAGGATGTTGATGTTAATGGCAGGTAAGAGGAGTCAAAAGAGATCAAATTCAATTTGCTACAAACACAATTTTTATGGGATCAATGAATTCGTTTAATTGTTTATTTTATTTTAAACTATTTTTGTGTGTGTCTGACGTCATTTTGAAAAAAAATATGATAAGCAACAATAAAAAAAAAGTTCATTTTTGGAAATATATAAGAAATCATTTATCTCCACAAGTAAGGATGTCATTGATTTGGATAGATAATGAAGCAATAAGAATTGTTACCCTCACTCCCCTCTACATACATCTCTCTCTCTCTCTACATCTCCCCCCCTATGTGTGTATATATATATATATATATATATATATATATATATATATATATTATAAATTAATTGATTTAAAATATGATTTTTTTTGCTACACAGTGATAACCATGTTTCAAAAATGGAAGCTAAAGCCTTTGAATTTAATTTTGTTATTAAATTAAAGACATTAGTTCCATTTCCTCGTCAAGCAAATATTATGAAATGGACAAAGTCCAACAATTATTTTAAGACATTTTTATGTTTATACATTCTTTTTATTGATACAAATATTTAAGTAAATGCTCTGTTTATAATAAACAGTATTAACAACATTTACCGGCCTGAATGTCCGAGAAATTGTCATAGAAAATATTCGTCCTCCAACAGGAATCGAACCTGTATTCTATATGGAACCGTCATAAGGCCTGACGTGCTTTTACCTTTCAGGCCGGTAAATGTTGCTGCTACTGTTTATTATAAACAGAACATTTACTTAAATATTTGTATCTATAGAAAAAAAAAGAATGTATAAACATAAAAATATCTTAAAATAATTGTCGGACTTTGTCCATTTCATAATGTGTGATGTCATTTGTTTACATTTGGATACACATCGAGCAGATATGAATGCACGTGAGAGAATCATGGAAGATTGTAGTTTAAAAAACAGTAAAATCAACCTTGCTAACCGAAACGCTCCTCTGTGGCGAAATCGGTAAAAGCACGTCAGGCTATATGACGGTTCCGTATAGGATACAGGTTCGATTCATGTCGGAGGATGCATATTTTCTATAAAAAGTTCTCGGTAAATGTTGTTAATACTGTTTATTATAAACAGAGAATTTACTTAAATATTTGTATCTATAAAAAAAGAATGTATAATCATAAAAATGTGTTTTATATATATATACTGGACTCTCCCATCATTTTCTGACATATGAGCGTCAAGCATTTCAGTTCCTAGGAACCAACAGCCAGACAGCAGCACATGTGATTTGATTATAGTGGTGAAGGTTTTGTGCCAAACCAACCGCACCTTTTGAAGAGCTGAATACAGAGACCTGGTGCACAATGTGCCACAAGGTCCCCAAATGACCCTCCACAGCTTTTGAATTCAGAGTTGTCCTTCTCCTAGACCAGTTGCCATCCAAGGCTATAGAACCCAGTCTGTCCTGTTATTTACCCATAGCTGGGGGAAGAAGAGGAGGATTCATACCTTTTCCATGTAAGTGAAAGTAATGGATTCGACTGGAATTCGAATTTGGCTCTCCAATTCCTCAATCTGAGCTGCTATCCATTACTCCACTGTACCTCCTATCATAATAATAATAATAATAATAATAATAATAATAATATATATATATATATATATATATATATATTAGGTTGGTGCAAAAATAATGTCGTTTTCTCACATGAAGTTGAACGTCAAAAAACGACATTATTTTTGCACCAACCTAATATATATGAGGGGGGTCCTGAAAAGTTCTCAGCTTGAACAACTTTCAAAAATCAGACCAAATGTGCAAAACTCAGATTTATTTTGGAGTATGTCTGTAAAAACAGAAATGACAAAATTAGTAAAAACTAGTAATCAATGATGTGTCATGTCACCTGATTTATTTAGCATATACAACAAGAAAATGATTCATCGATCATTGGTACAATCTTAACAATATGATAATACTGTGTTGATAATAGATACAGGAATTCAAGTTCTGAAATCAATTTAAATATTTTCATCATAACACAGTCGATATATTGTGAATATTTGCTGTAATGTTGATCTTGAGGAAAATGTCCCGAAATAATCTCTGCTGAATCATTAATTATTTGCCTTTTGAAAGAAACCATTATCAAATAGTAAAATCTAACAGTATTTGGAAAATAAATAATTCCAATGACTGTTGATCAAGCAGCTTTTAAAATACTCATCAAATTTGATTCCATGATGCTGTTTCTTCGTTTGACTAAAAGGAAACAGGAAATTTTTCGTCAACCTGTGAGTTAAATAGCAGTATAGACTGGGATTACTAGCCTTGGATGGCAACCACTGTAAGAGAAGAAAAACTCTGATTTCCAAACCATGGAGAAGGTAATAAGAGACCATTCCACTATCTTTGACAAGAATGCCTGCTTATTTGCAGATCAAAGAAAAGGAATCTGTGAAGTGCCATGATTGTTTATAACCTGACATAAAAACATTGACATATCTCTGAGACGAATAAATGGTTTGCTTTCTCTAATGTATGAAAAATGTTCAGATCATCAAATTTATTTCCTTTGAAGAGTTTATATTTTGATGGGTATTAATTAAAATTATAAAATTATTACTAAAAATAATTAATATTATAGAATTATTATTAAAAATATATTAACATTGTATGGAGAAACAAGAAAATGAAATTTTAGCTTTTGAAGTAAAAGTTTTATAATTTTTTCAAGTGAAACTTTTTTAGTGTTCTTTTCCAAAACCAGCAGAAAGAGTTATTTAAATTCAAAAACCTTTTTAAAATTTTTAAAATTTTTAATTTAAGCTTGAAAATATTGAATTTGTATTATATTATATCATCTTCAGAAATCTGTTAGGATTTACCTTTTAGTATTCACTTCCTAAAAATGCTTTCACTTATCATGTTTATTGTTAAGGTCGATCAATTATAATAAATGCTCTTTGGTAAATTGGATGGTATAAGAATATTCTCTCTCTCTCTCACTTTCTCTCTCTCTCACACACACACACACATACATACACAAACTGAGTGGGAGATGTTCCTATAGTTGATTCTATAAGTTCCATTTCTGTAGCTTTTGGTATTTACATGTTAGTAAATTTAAAATTCAACTGTTGCATGATGATTGTAAATGTTAAGATATAATTTCTATTTTGTGGAATAAATTTGTAAAAGATAATTAAGAAAAACAAACAAAACAGATATAAAAAGTACAGATAATTAAATAGATACCTTCACCTGCATATATAGCCATTGGATATATTTCAATGTAAATGCTTATACTTAATATAAATTTATGTGGGGACAGGGTCGGTACATACTAATTCCAACCGCCCAACCCAAGACTGATTGAGGGGCCCTGGCAGTGCTTTGTGACTCTGGCTATCTTATCAACATTTGCTATTTTCTACCTACATTTATATATGTTACAATTTACAAATTAAACTAAAAACAACTGACTATTAAAGGATGACAAATCTTTGTAGATTTTGACGTCATTCTGGGGTCGTTTCTTTTCGTCCAAATCTAGGAAATTGTTTTGCTCGTGCTAAGTTTTAAAAAAACACCCAACATAAAATTGACTATTTTTATCCCTAATGTTGAATGTGTTAAAATTATTCAAGTTTTTAACAAAAAAAATCTCAAGTTGATATTAAAAATGGCCGCAAAACATTGTGGATTTATTTAAGATGGAATGAATGATTATGACATGTCTCTAATTTGTATTTAGATACATTGTATTTATTTTTGACTTTTCTAGTTGAATTGTTCACCGATATTGCATATGGTCCATTATTGTACATAATTAGGTTACAATAAAATTTGTTTTTTATATGAATACAACCTTATGGAAATTGAGATGTAGTAGAGTGGGGGGCTCTGTATCATAGATTGGGGGGTGTACGAGACCCTTGCACCAGCTCTGTGGTGAGGTCCCCTTTGCATGTATGCATAATATATGATATTTATATCTCTGTTTTTGTTTGTCTCCAGAGATACTGACACACACACACACACACACACACACACACACACACACACACATATATATATATATATATATATATATATATATATATATATATATATATATATATATATATATATATATATATATGTATATATATATATACACACACACACACACACACACACACATATATATATATACATACATATATATATACACATATATAATTTATTGAAAGTTTGCCCTTTTCTTTTGTGAAAATATTTGTGCATTTGAATAATGAAATAATACCAAAACTTTCTATAATGTTTTATTATTAAAAAAAAACAAAACCTTTGGCCAAATTTTCAAAGCACCACCATATAAAGTATCAATTTCCTGATGGGTGAAAAGCAAGTTCATGTTTTATTGAAAAAGTTCTTTTTATTTTTAAGTTAATTTAACAGATGAATCAGCCAGAAAATTTTTTTGAACAAAGAAAGAAAGAAAATTACGACTGGTTAAAAATAAGAAATTAAATGATAAAATATTTGAATCTTATAACCTCAAAAACAAGTTTATTCTAGAATTCTTTACAAATTTTCTAAGTAACATTAAAAAAAAGAAAAGAAATAATTTTATGCACTAATTGTCCAAAACAGATATATCTACAAAAATTATTTTGAAAATATAAGAATGTCTTACATAATGGTATATAAACCAGTCTTCCATTTTAGCAGGGAATGGTAAAAAAAGAATTGTTGATGGTACATTGAATGTTCCTTAATTAAAAATAAGTAACTTTTCTTGTATGTATTAAGTTTATACATAATTTACATTATTCAGACTATTGTCCTCATCTTTGTCGCCCTGTTTATTACATTTTGGCTGTTGTACGTTCCAGCCTTCCTCAGGTGGTTGGAATGTCAAACTGAACCCTTTATTTTGCTCACTGGGGTAGACTGTTCCAGTTCCATGTGCCATGTTTAATGGATGTCAGTTATCAGTTATATGAGCACTGGTAAAAATGGTTGCTAAAGACATTAGGTTTATAATACCCAGAAATTCATACACAGATGTCCTCAAGGACACATGGCACAGTGGATAAAGGCGTTGGTTAGATCCAGTGACAGGACCCAAAGAGTATGAGTTCAATACCCGGCTTAGGCAGTGGAGAACTTGGAGAGTGGAATTAGCAGGAGATACCTGAAAACTGACATCCATTAAACATGGCACGTGGAACTAGAACTGTCTACCCCAGTGAGTGAAATAAAGGGTTCAGTTTGGCATTCCAACCTGAAGATGGCCGGAGCGTACAACAGCCAAAATGTAATAAATATGGTGACAAAGATGAGGACAATAGTTCGAATAATATCAATAATATACATAATACCTCATCTCAGAAATATAGACAGATATTAAACTTATAATATCCTAATATTTTGGAAAAAGGCTTTTTTTTATACCATAAAATAATATCCGCAGAAATAAAACTTTTATGAATTATTTCTTAATATGTTTTGAATCATAAAATGAAAACAAACTCTATTAATAAAATAAAATTTGTTCCTCATTTAAAAATAAAATCATTCTTTATTTTCTAACATTCTTCCATTTATGAAGAGTTATTAAAAATTGACTTTTATAAAATTATGATAAAGATAATCAAGAAATTTCAGTGGTTAAAATATATTTTTTCTCTTTCAGTGTTGGTATCTACCAACCAATGGCAGAAATATCTGCTGGATTTTATAAAGAAATTCATTTGAATGTTTTACTTAAGTTTTTCATCGATACATTTTTGCTTGTAAATATTCTGAAAAGTAAGTGTTTAAATGGACAGGTTATTAAATAGTAAATTTATTATTATTATTAATAATAATAAATATTATTATTATTACACTTATTATTGTTGTTGTCATAATCATTGTTATTATTAGTGTTATTTTTATCATTTTTATTGCTGTTATTGTTATTTTTATTTTGTTATCATTATTATTATTATTGTTATTTTTATGATTTTTGTTTTTCTTATTATTATTGTTGCTGTTATTGATATTTTTATTATTATTGTTATTACTGTTGTTGCCATTTTTGTTATTGCTTTTATAATTATTGTTGTTATTATTGTTGTTATTTTTGTATTATTGTTATTATTTTATTATTATTATTATTGTTATTATTGTTCATATTTTTGTTATTATTTTATTATTATAATTATTGTTGTTATTATTGTTCTTATTTTTGTATTATTGTAATTTATTATTATTATTATTGTTGTTATTATTGTTTTTATTTTTGTATTATTGTAATTTATTATTATTATTGTTGCTATTATTGTTCTTATTTTTGTATTATTGTTATTATTTTATTATTATTGTTGTTATTATTGTTGTTATTGTTGTATTATTGTTATTATTTT
>OZ038480.1:11592702-11630202 GCA_964036315.1 Acanthosepion esculentum
CTAGAAGCTTTTCCCCTCAAAAATTTGATGCTTGGTCATCTGATCAAATTTGGGGAAGTGTGTCAGAAACCTTTTCAGCACCCACTTGCATGGAGATATTTACAAAGATAGATATAGAGAGATAGATAGATAGAGAGCTAGATAGATAGATAGATAGATAGATAGATAGATAAAGTATAGAAAGACTGATATAGATAGATATAAAGAGTCTGAAATAGTTGTAATTGGAGGTCTTGGGAAATATTTTCATAAATACTTATTATATAAATGGTTATATATATATAAATATATATTTATATATATACATATATATATATGTATGTATATATGTATGTGTATATATATATATATATATTTATATATATATATATATATATATATATATATATATATATATATATATATATATATATGTGTATATGTATATGTATGTTTACACACACACATATATATATTACTCACCTATACAACGACTCGAAGTTTCATGCACAACACAATCTTCAGGTGATATTGTGAGGGATAATATGTATATTTATTGATATATACTTAATAGCTCAGTTGTGTAACAATGAGCACTGTTTTCTTAACACCAGCACTATATATGCGATCTATATATATATATATATATATATATATATGTATATATATATATATATATATATATATATATATATCTATACATTTTGGTTGACTGATTTTGTTTAGCATCATATCAACACCTCTATGGATTAATTTAATGAGGAAATCTAAATCTTTTGAATGCAATTGTATGCCTTCAACTACAGAAAATATGTATTGTCGGTAATTTTGCTATCAATAGATGTTGTTGGTAATTTTTTTTATATAAAAATGTATTGCTGGTATTTTTACTATAAAAATGTATTTTTATACTTTCATAGTGTTTTTTTTATTATTTGGGGGTTAACCATTTGACTATAGCTGGGATTCTAACAGGTGCTACTACACCCTGGGAACAATAGCAATTAAGAGTTGATTCCACGCTCCTCAAATTTTCCAATCTCCTGATCAGAGGCCTTGCTGCCAGATGTAGTTTGTCGTCTTACCCAGGTCTATAAGTATATAATCAATGATCTCATTAGATAACTTCTTAAAGATGCATATATATATATATGTGTTGACTTAATGTATGTATGTTTCTTTGATTCAATGAAACTAATAAGGCTTAATTATTTGTTTATTTTTTAGAGACTTTCTGTTTTATGCAAATTCTTCAGATAAATTGTTGCATGAAATCAAAATTTGTGAGTGCCATTAAATAACTGCACTGAAATAAAACTGAAAAAAGTTGCAATGTCAAAAAAGAATTATGAGAAAAAGGAAATAAGGTAACATGGCTTTTAAGAGAAAGTTTGGATCCATGGATAAAGTAGAAAGTAAAGAAATTGAGAAAAAATAATATATTATGTTTAGTTTTAAGAAAATATTTTAAGATATAGAAATTGGAGCTATATATATAGACAAAATATCTGAATATAGACAAAAGTAAATATATGATATGATATATGTATATCTTTGAATATAGACAAAAAATGTTGCACAGATAATTCATTAAGTAATAAAATTCTCCTTAATTTTACGTGCATACATTTTAATATATTTTATTGTTATACGTTATTTATATATACACAAATATTTAAGTAAATGTTCTGTTTATAATAAACAGTATTAACAACATTTACCGACCTGAGCATCTGAGAAATATTATAGAAAATATGTCCTCTGATAGGAATCGAACCTGTATCCTACTTTGAACCGTCATATAGCCTGTCAAATGACATATATTTTCTATGAAATTTCTTGGACGTTCAGTAAATGTCAGTAAATGTTGTTAATACTGTTTATTAAAAACTGCATTAAGCATTTACTTAAATATTTGTGTATATATAAATAATGTATAACAATAAGATATATTAAAATAGGTGTCATACTTAGTCCATTTCATAACATGTGTATATATATATATATATATATATATATATATATATGTATATATATATATATATATAGAACCCAGTGTGTTGAAAATTTTAATTAGGCTCGTTGACTATATATATATATATATATATATATATATATATATATATATATATATATATATATAGGATGCAATGGGTAAATTGTCACCATTTTTTATTTTTTATTTTGTGCATATGTGTTGTTTGTTTTTGATTTTGTTAACAGCACAGTATAGAAAGTGTCACATGTGCACTGTCTGTGGGAAAAAGAGCACCATGATACAATTCACTCTGCCAGAGATTTGGAAACGCCATTCTGTATTACTTGGTATTCACTCTGGAAGCTCCAATACAAACATTTCAGAGTGTTAGGGTGTCAATTAGGAGGCAGTGCAGAGATTTTGAAAAGAGTTGGATGAGTTTAATGGTGATTATGAAGGTATGGCATATCTTTTGATAAAAAAAGCACTCCTGAATTTGTTGGTGAGGGTTTCACGCTCAACACTGGGGCCCATATCAAGTACCTTGAAGTGGTATTGCTGCCCTGGGTCAAGAGGCTGGCTGCTGGAAGACCCTAAGTCTGGCAACAGGATTCTACACCAAGCCACACAAGCAGGAGAACCCAGTCATGTCTGTCATATCACCACTTACATCTGGCCATCGAACTCCCCAGACTGCAACCCCATTGATTATTATGTGTGGGGCACACTTGAGTAAGAGACTAACATTACTCGTTTTAACACCAAAAATGAACTGAAAGCAAGGATTATGGCAGCATTCACCAACTTAAACAAGGAGACCATACAGAAGAGTTACAGGAGATTCTGAAGTTGTCTGGAGGCCATGTTTGAAGCCAATGATGATTTTATTGAATAAATTTACTCCTTATTATTTCGAACAAGATAATTTTGAGTAATTTTGGTGAATATATTTGTTAAAATGAGATGTCAGTGTTATTTTCATTTTTGTGTAATTTATATGACAATTTTTCTATCACACCCTGTGTGTATATATATATATATATATATATATATATATATATATATATATATTTGTGTATTTGGGCAGCAAACCCACTTTTGTGCAAGTTTTGTTGAAAACAACTGACAAGGTGTGGTCGTTGAGTTTTTTATATAATTTATCATGTATTTGTATAATTTTTTCTTTTCAGGACATAAATTATATCAAAATTGTCTGAATGTTTTCCAAGCACTTTCGGCTATACTTGTAGCCATTATCAAAGATGAATTTTATTTTACTTTACACTGAATATATGCATTGTTTTATGTACGTATAATTTATGGATTTTATCTATGTATGAAATATATATGTATGTATGTATGTATGACTGCATGTATTTTAGTATGTATGCAATGTATGCAATGTATGTATTTATTTTATGTATGTATGAAATTTATGTATGTATAAAATTTATGTATGTATTTATTTTATGTATGTATAAAATTTATGTATGTATAAAATTTATGTATGTATAAAATTTATGTATGTATAAAATTTATGTATGTATAAAACAATATTCAGTGAAAAGTAAAATAAAATTTGAAAATTAGAACATTAGAAAAACTTAATAAACTTACAAGATTTTCTTTGTTTGACAACAGAACATAAAATAAACAATTTTAACATAAAATAAACAATTCAAACATAAATAAACAATTCAGACATCAAGCTGGTTTTCCCATATTCTCTCTCATATACTTTGTTCAGATATTTCATATCATTCATTTTATCTTATGCTGGAATATTTGATATACATAATTCATTTTTATTATTGAATTAATTGTGCTGATAAAGGAGATTATGCTGAAAATTATTTGCTGTGTAAAATAAAGTTTATTTTATCATCATTAGACTTATTGATATATACCTACCTATGTATAAAAGTAAAACATATATCATTTGTCATTAATTCAAATTTGATTAAAAATCACAGATCAAGAAGGTTTTGACACTTCTCTGTTAATGAGAAAAAGGCTTAAGATTCTTGAAGCACTTCTTAAAATCAAAAACCTAAAATTGTTTAAAATCTTCTTCAGTCAAGGTAACAAGATTATGAATCTATTTAGCAACTGATAGATATATTTAGCACGGAGAAGAATTTCGATTATATATTATATGACATCATACAGTATAAGTGCCATAATTTTTGAAAATAAAATCCATTTGTAATTACGACTTTTGTTCCTAATGATCTGGGCATTTATTGCAAAAATCTGTATCATGAAGAATAGTTGAAAGTGATCAATTAGAAACTTATGGACAGTTCTTCTGTACATTTCATCAACCTATGTTCACTTGTTAAGAATTAAGGACAGTTCTTCTGTACATTTCACCAACCTATGTTCACTTGCTAAGAATTAAGGACAGTTCTTTTGTACATTTCACCAACCTATGTTCACTTGTTAAGAATTAAGGACAGTTCTTTTGTACAATTCACCAACCTATGTTCACTTATTAAAAATTAAGGGCAGTTAATAAGAATATTAATTAGAAATTAAGGAAAAATACCCTTTTTGTGAATATTAAATGAATTCATTTCAATTTTTATCTACATGTATATTTCAAGAACAATACCCTTCAAGGGTAAAATGTTATTTGTACAATTTTTTCAAAATTTCAGAGATGTTTTGTCCAAGAAAACATGAAGGAGAAATAAAATTTTCTTTCTATATTTCTGAATATTTTACATTTTTTACTTTTTTTTCTGAGTAAATGATTGTTATTTTATAATAAAATATTAAATATTATAATATTATATATCACATTATAATATCATATGATATAATATCATATTATAATACAATATGATATAATATGATAATATCATATTATATAATGTGATATTATAATATAATATATTATTATATCATATTATATCATATTGTATTATATTATATTATATGATATAATATCATATAATATCATATTATACAATATGATATTATAATATAATATATGATAATATCATATTATATATGTTATATTATAATATCATATTACATAATATGACATTATAATATAATTTAATATAATATATGATATAATATGATATTATATAATATATTATACAATATATTATAATATATATTATGATATAATATGATATTATATAATATATTATACAATATATTATAATATATATTATGATATAATATGATATTATATAATATATTATACAATATATTATAATATATATTATGATATAATATGATATTATATAATATATTATACAATATTTTATAATATAATATTATTTTATAATACATTATATAATGTAATATTATGATATAATATTATATCATATTATAATACAGTGTAACCCGGATATAAGAGACCCGGATATAAGAGCGATTTTCTCTGGTCCCAAATTAGAGCCATACTTACCTAAACAAAATAGACCAAACCCGGATATAAGAGACTTCTTCTCCAGTCCCGACAACTCTCTTATATCCATGTTACACTGTATATTATAATATTGTAAAAATTTTATAATCATTAATATACAGAAAGTAAACCAAACCTACATTTTTCCAGTTTAAAAAAAAATTCAACTTAAAAAAAAATATTTCATGAAATCCTTCAACATCTCTTTGACTGTTTATATAAAATCTTTATGGAAATAAATTTAAAAACAATGAATACAGATCAGAATATGTTTAATTTTTTTTGTTACATTCAATTAACAGAGACTATCTTATATTTGCTTTTTATAGCATCATAAATCCCAAAATACAAAAATAAAGAAAACTAATACTTCTGAAAATCATTTGAAATTTATTTATTTTTTCAAATTTTTTGTTTGCAGCATAAAAAACTTTCTATGTTTTGGTATAAGTAATTTGTAATTAATGCAAGAGGGAATTATTTATATAAGTACTGTTAAAAAACTCTTCCTATTGTCAGCAGTACTAATCAAATATTTTCATAAAAATAATGATAAAACTATAAGTTCTTGCATGATAATTACTGTAAAAAGTAAAAGGTGAATAGTGTAAATTTTGTAAGCAAAAAGATTCTTATCAAAATACACCTACTCTCATAACATTTTGACAATAAAGTAAATAAAACATAATTTATTTATATATGAAACATTTTTTTTCTAAAAAATTACAATTTTGGAATAATATATAAATTTTTCGGTGCCTGAAGTTTGGGATAGTTTTGAAAAATAATAATTTAAAGAAATAAGGAAAGAAAATAAAAGAACAAAGTTTTATCGATTGATTTTGTGGACAAAGTAGAGTGCTACATGTAAACACCATTTGCATATTCATTAATTTTACAAGTTTTGGGAAAATAAACAAAATTGTTTCTCTGCAAGTCTATAAAAGGATATAAAAACAAAGTTTATATATACTCTTGCAACTTATTATTTATAAGTATTTTTTTCTGTTTTTATGTAGATTTATGTATATAATCAAATATTAGAAATGGATATTTCTGAGGGAATTTTAATTTTCACATTTTGTTGAAGCTGTTGATGCTTGGGAATAAAAAATATTAAAATTATTTTATATTCAAAATAAATATGTAAACAAATTAAAGAAAATGTATTCATTCTTTTTTCTTTCAAATTTTATTCATCTTTCTTTTAAGAAACGTTTTTATAAACAAAGAAGGATCAGTCAAAATAATATGCATACATTTTTGAATGCATAAAATATTTTGAGAGCCACTCATATGAGTAGCTTGCTGTAGGGGAGGTTATGAAACATCGATTCAAATTTATCTCTATTGATATTTACAGGCAAATGTATGTAAACAATTGCATAAATTTTGACTGATGCATAGAAAAGACATTCTTACGTTATATTATGTCCAATAATATTCAAACAAAATTGTAATATTTATTACATAAATATTCTACAAATGTATAACTAAATAATTATATATATATATATATATATATATATATATATATATATATTTATTTATATATGTATATGTATATATATTCATATATATATATATTCATATATATATATATATATTTATATATATATATATATATGTATATATATATATATTTATATATATATATATGCAAGACAAAATGTGTAATAATATATGTGGATATTTATTCAAAATATGGTCATATATATGTATTCATGTGTACATTTGCATGTGTGTGTGTATGCCCATTCTTTATCATGATAGAAAATTACTACAAAATATGTTATATGTATATATGAATATAAATTTATACATAAATTCATATATGTATGTGCATATAAATACACATGCATACATATATATATATATATATATATATATATACAGGGTGTCCATAAAGTTTGTGTGAACTTTAAAAAATTTGTAACTTTATTTGTATTTGCGATAGAAATAATCTGTAAAAAATGTTATAAAGTTTAATGTACCTAGTTTTAAGTATAGCTAAAATAACTAATGTGATTTCAGGCATTACTGTAAATCAGTTGGCAAATGTTTTCCGTGAACTGCAAAATCGTATTACCCTTTGTATTGCTAATGATGGAGGACATGTGGAAACTTAAATAATATTTCAATAAAACCTTAAAAAATATAGATTTACTTCTTTCTAATTCTTTTATATATACAGTTTAACCCGGATATAAGAGACCCTGATGTAAGAGAAACCCGGATATAAGAGAGATTTTCTCTGGCCCCAAATTAGAGCCTGTGTTAATGTATATATAATAGACCAAACCCGGATATAAGAGAAACCCGGATATAAGAGAAACCCGGATATAAGATACTTCTTCTCCGGTCCCGACAACACTCTTATATCTGGGTTACACTGTGTATATATATATATATATATATATATATATATATATATATATCCAGGTAAGATGAGAACAAATAGAGTACAATACAAAAAGCATGTCAAAATCGCTACACAATTGCAGTCACGTTTCGATGCATATCAATGCATTTCATCAGTAATTTACAATTGCCAGATGAGATATGTTCATACACATTGAAACATGACTGCAGTTGTGTAGTGATTTTGACATGTTTTTCAATGTAATATCCTAAAATAAAGTATATATATATATATATATATATATATATGCACACATTTCATGTACCCATTCTTCTAAATATCTAAACATATATATATATATATATATATATATATATATATATATATGCACACATTTCATGTACCCATTCTTCTAAATATCTAAACATATATATATATATATATATATATATATATATATATATATATACATATATATATATATATATATGTATATATATATATATATATATATATGTATATATATATATATATATATATATATATATATATATATATATATATATATATATATATTCATTTATTATAATTTTCATTTATATCCAGGAGACATTGTGAGGAGATCTGTTTTTATCTTGACTTAATTTTATTTCTTATTTAATATTTAGGAATTTTAAGGATAAACAAGAAAATGCAGTGTAATTCTATTTTTTAATATTCTACGAGTACAATTCAATTTTAAAATTACTTCACTATTCTTAGAGAGAGTAAACCAGTTAATATACATCATATATATATATATATATATATATATATATATATATATATATATATATATATATATATATATATATATCATTAATTTTGTCTAAGTTTGCTATACAAAAATCTGAAGGATGAAAAACACAAAAAGGTAATATCATTGTAGGTATAGAATAAGGCGTATTCTTACAAATAGAAATTTACTAAGTAAAACTTTTCCAAATCTGGATATATTATTGTTAATTTTAAATTTTCTCCAGCATTAAAGTAAATTGGAATCAGAATCAAGAACCGCCAAAAATGTTTTAATTAAATTCTGCATTCCCCTTTATAGGAGAAACCACCATTTGATTCAGCATGCTTTAGATTAAAGTCTATATATATATGTGTATGTGTGTGTGTATGTATGTGTGTGTGTGTATCCTTGTGTCTGTGTATGTGTGCGTGTAGAGATAATGATACAGAGGAAAAACTTTTAAATGACAACTTGTGATGTATGTATATATAAAATGTTTTTCTTTTATGAATATTTATTGCTTATACATACATTCTAGCACCCCACCATGTCTAATGTGGTGAGGCTGTGGGGACTCTAAACCAGAGAGGAGTCAAGAGTATCAACAATAGCAACCACATTAATATTTGATTATATATTTGATTACATATTTAACTGTATATATATATATTTATATATATATATATATATATATATATATATATATATATATATATATATATATACATATACATATATATATATAGTAGAAAAAATTTTATTTCATACAATAATTCATTGTTTAAGCAAATTATTAATATAAGATTTCAGAGAATAAATTATTTGATGAGGAAGAAAACCGAAGAAAATGAAGAAAGAAGATCACTCCAAATGAACGGAAAGTGAAAGAATTCTTTAAAAAACCAAAAAAGGTTTCAGACTTATTTTATTGATAAGAAGAATATTTTCTGGAATAATCTGCCTATGTATATTCATTTCTCAAGAATCACAACAAATTGATATTCCAAAATAGTTTCTTAAATAAAAACAACAATGTTTGTTGCATATTTGAAATTCATTTTTTGCTTTTTCTCCTATAAAATTTTGTTTCTCACCAATCAAACATTTTCTGTTATTTCCAAGAAAAAACATTATAAATAAAAAAAAAGAAAAATTATTCTGTATCTCCGAGAATGGTAGATCAGATTTTTTTTGCACGTGCATGAGAAAGTAAGATTGAGTCATTACGTTAAACAGTGAATAAATTTGTGACCCAAAAACATTCAACAAATGCCTTGAAATAGATAAAACTACTTTTATATAAGGAGATTTTATAAAATTCCTATATGTATATGTACACACACATGATATATATATATATATATATATATATATATATATATATATATATATATATATATATATATATATAGTACATATGTAGATACAAATTTGCATTTTCTGTTTTGCAAAATACCAAATTCTAAAAAGAATTGCTGCCAAATATAAAAGTAAGGATTGTTTTGTCAAAAGATTACACAGAACTCAAATAAGAGACCAGTGTCACTTTTTATGCTCTAACTTATTTCGGCAAAAATGTTAATATCTATGAATTTGCTTTTAGCATCTAACATAAATTGCAGTTTATTTCATAGAGAGGAGATGGGTGTAACCACGTTATCCATATTACAAGACTAAATTCCATAAAGGTACCATACAGAATCCCAGAAATCATGGGATATTTTGAATGAATTTAGGACACATTTTAAACACATTATATAAACACATTATGTAAATATTCTAGATACATTATGGAAGCACATATCATAAACAAATTACGTAAGCATATTCTAAACACATTATGCAAGCATACTGTAAACATATATTATAAGCATATTTATATAAACACATCTTGGGGAAAATGATTAAAAAAATGTAAACATATATTGTAAAAATATAAACACAGAATATAAACACATTATGCAAACATATAAACACATTGTGTACACATATTGTAAACATGTGCAAATATTTTAACCATTATGTAAACATGTTGTAAACATTATATAAACATATTATGTAAACATATTTAAAAAAAATTGTAAAATCATTTTGTAAATATCTTCGGCAAACACATTTATGCAAACACATTATGTCAACATATAGACCTTTATCTGCATGCCCTGTTGTGCAGAATGTGACACAAGGCTGAATTTAAAGTGGGATTTGGTAGTGCATATTCTTTTGGCACACCCTCTTGTGGGGACACCTCACTTACTGGATAATTACACCAGTCCCTTCCTGAAAGAGAGGTAATGCCTGGGAGGCTCATGTATAATATTAATTTTGAATCCTCTGACCCAGCTGAACCAGATGTAAACAGATTGTAAATACATTTTGTGAACACTTATTGTAAGCAAATTATGTAAACATATATTGTAAGCATATTTTCGATACATTATATAAACACATTATGGGTTATATAGAAGGGTAGACTGGGTTCTGTAGCCTTGCATGTCAACCAGTCTAAGAGAAAGACGATTCTGAACCATGGAGTATTCCTATGGCAATTCACAGATAAAGAAAAAAATCCTTGTAGAGAATCATGGTAACTGATGGGATATGGTATTTTAAAAATCTAAACACATTTAATTAAACTCATTTAATTTATATAAAACACATGTAAAATTAATAGCTAATCACTCTGATAAAATACAATTATTTCAATGCAATTAAAATAGGAAGAAAACTTATTAAAACATAATATCCTTTCTTTCAAGGAAAAAATAAATTATTCTTAATTTTGATGGAAATTAAATAGGCTTGTCCCTCTCAGAAATGTGTTATTATGCGATTGACAAGGCCCTTGATAGTTTAAGGTTGACTTTTAATCACAGTCGGGAGTGGGAATAAATAGGATATCTTGGAAAATTATGCAAAAATTTCTGAGCGAGATGCATTTTCAAAATTATATGAAGCTCATTAGATATAATGTAAAATATTTTGATTACAGAATTTGTTTCTTGGTTCGTTTCCAGATTCCAATTACTCATGAGACATTATATAATGGCTTGCACGAAAAAGATAAAAACAAAAATGCAACCAAATGTTCAGAATCATTAAGATAATTACATACATAAATTATTTACACAACATGTACAACAACCCGTCCAGATGCATATTTGCGATTTATTTCGAGGCATATTTAAACACGTATTATTTGACACTTTTGTTGATATGGAAAGAGGAAAATCTAGATGTATTAATTCAACAAAGAAAGCATTTAAAAATGGTACCTTAAAGATAATGAAAACTGTTTGTAATTAATGCAAGAATGGACAGAATTATTCTTAAACTATATTTAAATACTGTCTTTGATTGTATGTGGCGAACACCAAAATTTGGCAAGGAATTTTTAGTTTAGGAAAAAAACTAATAATATTCAATTTGGTGATTCACCCTTACTTACATGGATCATTTAATGCTAAATAAGTTAATAAGTTAAATCATTTATAACCATCTTTACATTATTTGTGGGTCATCAGAAAACGATGCGTCAAACATGGCTGGTTAGGTATTAATCCAGTACTTCTTACCTAGCAATGTAAGATGATGTTCGAAAGAGTTTAACATATACATATATATGTTTGCCTCTCTCTCACTCTCTCCGTTTCTCTATATATGTATGTATACATATATATATATATATATATATATATATATATATATATATATATATATATATATATATATGAAGAAAGTGGCCTTACGATTGAATCTAGCATGAAACAGACTGTCGCCTCAAAGTGTTGACTTCTATGTTCACTTTTATATATATATATATATATATATATATATATGCATACATACATATATATAGAGAGAGGGAGGGAGAGAGAGACATATATACATGTTTTTATATATATATATATATATATATTTATATGAATATATATATATATGTATGCATACATGCATAAATATACATACATACATATATATATATATATATATATATATATATATATATATATATATATATATATATATATATATGTATATGCATATAAACCATGGAATATTAGTGTTTGAGCCTGTTATATTATATTCTTACTCTGTCCCAGACATTGAGTTCTACCTGGATTCTGTCCTCTTGGGAATTTATGTATATAAATAAATAAATATATATATATATATATATATATATATATATTGATCACTAATATTATCTATCTATCTATCTATCTATCTATCTATCTAACTATATATATATATATATATATATATATTTACCACTAATATTATCTATATATATATATAAATATATATATATATATTGACCACTAAAAATTTCTCTCTCTCTCTCTCTCTCTCTCTCTCTCTCTCTCTCTCTCTCTATATATATATATATATATATATATATATATATATATATATATATATATATGCATACATACATATATAGAGAGAGGGAGAGACATACATGCATACATATATATATATATATATATATATATATATATATATATATATATATATATATATATATATATATAAGCATGCACCATAATAATTTATATATAAATATTGACCACAAATATTATCTATCTATCTATCTATCTCTTTACATATATATATATATATATATATATATATATATATATATATATATATATATATATATATATGCATACATACATATATAGAGAGAGGGAGAGAGACATACATACATACATACTGACATATATATATATATATATATATAAAAGCATGCACCTTAATAATTTTGGGAGTTTGGTTAACTTATTTGAAATGAAGTTGATGTAAATAAAATTAAGTTTATTGTAAACAATATGGGGCTGCTTGTAAATAAAATGACATTGAATGTAAATAAAATCTGAAGAATTTAAAATGTAAAATAATTTTTGTGTCAATAATTAAAACCCAACCTGGAAAATTTTGAAGTCATTTTCAAAGATTTTACTTCATGAATGACCAGTTTCCACGTCTAACTACATTTTATTATGAAATTAAAATGTCATTTATAAAAGTTACTCCCTCTGTTCCGAAATAGTTGTTTCGTAGCCGGAAATCTCATGTGGAATATACTAATTCTTAGTCGAATTGTTTTCCATTTATATTAACAGGTTAGCATTGATGTTCCTCAAGTATTTATATTAGCTTATTCAGGTAGAATAATTTGAAGTGCAAATTATATCACTTTTTCACCACATTAAAATTGTATTTTTTTTCAGACCACCCGCTGGCAAGTGATTATGATGGGGGAAGAAAAGCCAACTGGCAGAAATGCTAAACGAAATTGTAAAAAGCATGAATTGACAAATAATGAACATAGTGCTGTGTTGCAAGCACTGCTGGAAAGATCCACAGATCGTGTCCTGAAGTGTGGTGCAATAAAACAGGTTGCAGATGAATTAAACGTAGCTGAAGAATGTCTGGGTTTGCAAACTGAATTAGTTTGCCAGCCTCCAAATAGTCCTGATCTCAATGTCCTTGATCTGGGTTATTTTAATGCAATTCAATCAATTCAGCACCAGCAAGCTCCAAATAATGTTGACCAGCTCATTGAAGCAGTGGAAGAAAGCTTCAATAAACTTCAGAAGTCGAAGCTTAACAATACTTTTCTAAGTTTGTAGTTAGCAATGGAACAAGTTATTTTAGTTGACGGCGATAACAACTATAAACTCCGGCACATGTCTAAAGAGAAGCTTGAAAGAGAAGGAAAACTTGAAGTATACAATTCTATTTCTGACGAGTTGCAACAAAAACGGCTTTTGTTAAAGTAAACCTTCCCCAGTTATTTTTGTTATTAATTTAACTGTTTATGTATATCAGTTTCGATATATTTCACACTTATTTATATGACAATTCACTAATATTACTCATTTACTGTGGAGTATGGGAATAAATGATATTTTTTGTTCTTTTTGGTGTTTTTTTTATCTACTGGAACAACTATTTCGGAACGGAGGGCGTACTTGCTAATTTCATCTCAAAAGGAATTAAGTTATGTAAAATTTCCTCTTTGGTTTATATTGTTTTTATGTGTGTTAGCGTGCATACACAGGTAAGCGAATAAATATTTACTAAATTTAATTTAAGGTGTAAACAAAAGAGTGCTCAATGTAGTTAGACAGAGCTATGAAGTATATATTAATAAATATACATATACCTATGTTCGAAGTGCAACTTAAAGTTAAGTGAGGTTAAATGAGATCTTTTATACCCACATCCATACATTAGCAAATAGCTGAAACCTTTAGACGAACATAGGAATGTTTCTAATATTAAATTTATCCCCATCCACTCGGCAGCATACTGGCTATTAATTAATTAATTAATTAATTAATTAATTCAATTGGGTCTGTAACAATAAAGAAACAAATAAATACTAATAAAGAAAATAAAAACAGAACCAAACAAATCTATTTTTCTGTCTGATTTTCTGGGATGAGGAGTTGTTAGTATTTACATTCAGACTAATGTCCTCATCTTCAGTGTTATTATCGCAACATTTCGTATGTTGCGCTCACCAGGTATTTTTCAATCCAGGTAACCTTCAGGGAATTTCAAAATGAATCCTTTACTTAATTAATATACAGTGTAACCTGGATATAAGAGAGTTGCCGGGACCGGAGAAGAAGTTTCTTATATCCGGGTTTCTCTTATATCCGGGTTTGGTCTATTATATATACATTAACACAGGCTCTAATTTGGGACCAGAGAAAAAATCGCTCTTATATTCGGGTTTCTCTTATATCCGGGTATCTTATATCCGGGTTACACTGAATATGGCAGGTTGTTCTGTTTCCACTGATCATGTCGGGATGTCTTCCATAGTTGGAATCATTGAGTCACAGTGAGAAATCTTTTCGTTAGCTGCATAGTATGTGCTTTGCCAGGGCTAGATACAGTTTTGAACTCAGAGTTTTCCTTCTCCTAGACAGGTTGCCACCCAAATTTATTGAATCCAGTCTGTCATTATTTATCCATAGCTGGGGGGAGTAGAGTTTGATTCATACCTTTCCCAAGGGGATTAGCACGTAAGTGAATGAAATTAACTTGACTGGAATCCGAGCTGTAATTCATTACTTTACCAAAGCCTGCAGTTATGTCTTCATCACCTTCCGACACTTTAACCCATTTAGGTTATTGTCCAGTAATAAAGGCCCGAGGGCAAAACAGCAGAAATGTAGTGATAACAACAACAAAAATGAGGACAATAATCCGAGTATAAATAATGGAAATTAATCTGTTTTTAAATCTTTCTAATCCAGTTGTTGAAATATTTGTGGCAATCCATCTCTCATATGTACAAACAGATCCAGAGTGAAGATCCAGGGGGCAAAGTACAATTAAAAACATTTTTAATTTTCTAAAAAAATAAATACATAAATAATTGTTAGTAATTATAAATTTTGTTCAGTTCCAGGTGATCCAGTCACCCAAGCAGTACCTCTGCATTGTTAAACGTGTTGCCCTGATGTCTGAGTAATTCCAGAGAGAAGTGCCAAGGTGGCTGGGCAATTTCTAGTCTTGACTCCCCATCCAAGCAGTGTGTGTTCAATTAAACACACCTTCGCCCATATCCCCATTCAACTGTAAAAGTGGAAGTAAATACAATAAATTAATCTAAAAACAAAGAAATTCCTGCTAAGATTAATCAGCAACCCTATCTTCTATAAATTTTCCATTTCATCTCCCTCTTGTTCAAAATCCTAGATTCACTATTAAAAGAAATCTATGATACCCACTGTTGAAAAAAAACCCATCTTTTTTGTAGTTCTTAATTTTAAACTAAAAAAAAAAATGGAAAAATGAACAAATTTGTCTTCATATATTTTGCAAAAAAAAAATTGACTGAATCCATTTTCATTTAAAAAATTTTTCTTTTTCCAAAGTCTTTATTAAATCAGATTTTAAATAGTGTTTGGTCAAAGGCCAATCTGTCATGGGCAAATATCATTTTGTGAGTTGATTTCTATGTAAAGACAATGAGAAAAGATATGGATAACTAATTAAGATAAGACACCCTTAAAAATGACATCAACAAATAGGGTGAGAAAAAAATTGGTAAATAATGGCTCAGAATGAAAGAGAATCATGTTTGCTATGAATATAGGAAAAAATTATATATATATATATATATATATATATGTATATATATATTGAGTTATATATATATTTATATATATATATATTGAGTTATATATATATATATATATATATATATTGAGTTATATATATATATATATATATATATATATATATATATATATATATATATATTGAGTTATTATATATATATATATATATATATATATATATATATATGTTATATATTAAGATAAGATACCCTTAAAAATGACATCAACAAATAGAGTGATAAAAAAATTGGTAAATAACGGCTCAGAATGAAAGAGAATCATGTTTGATATGAATATAGAAATAAGATAATTAAAGGGAAGACTTTTTAATTATATCATCAATATTCATTTGTTTAGTAACTTCTACAGTTTTTATACATATGTAAGAAATAAGATCAACTTGTACGATAATGACAATGTAATTAAAAATAAGCAGAAGATGGCAAGGACTTGAACAGATAATTCGAAGTATAACATTATGTCAGTAGCGGCGAAATATCAATTAATAATGCACATGTAATATTATTAATTAAAAATTTATAGCAGGTTTGGTTCAGAGTGTCAGGAAATGAAAGTAATATTTACAGAGACATTAATTCTATTTCGGATCAGAATATCTAAGAAGAAATTGTCACGGTCCTGCTCTCTGCCTATGATCAAAGTGTAATATCTGTGCACTCTTGTGAAAAAAAGACATATACCTACATGCACACACACACACACACACACACCCACACACACCCACACATATATATATATAGTAAATGTAATAAATCTGTTGGTATATAACCCAAAGGTATCTTAGTAATATAAAATATTAAAACTGATCCACATAAAGAGCTCTATGTATTTATTATGCAGAGCAATTAGTAGTACACCATAAAATACAAAATTACCTCATATGTGGAATAGATCTATTTCAACTGACGAAAACTTTGTCAGTCTTATTCAACCCCAGTATATAGACTGAGTTTGTGTTGGAATTAGAAATTTAACTGTGACAGCTGTCGAAAAATTAATACAGAATTTATCCATTTCAATGTTTCAGTTAGATGAAAGTTTATTATATTATTATATAGATAATTATATTATTATAATTATCTTCTTCATATAAAACATTCAAAAGGTAGATCCATGGAGAGAGCTTAATGTATTGTATACAGAGCAATATGATAGACATCAAAGGAAAAAACTTAACACATCTCGAAAAATCTGATAATAAATTTATTTCAGCAGGTAATTTTTTAATACTTGCCTCATCAATTACAAAATTATTAAAATTGATCCAGATAATATGTTAAAAAAAATTTTATATTTAAAAATTTAATTAAAATTTAAAAATGAAAAAATGTTTTTAACATTTTGTAATTCCGGATTGATGAGACAGGTATTAAAAACTTACTTGTCTAAATAAATTTATTATCAGATTTTTCGAGATGTGTTAAGTTTTTCCTTTGATATATATATAAATATATGTATATATGTATGTATGTATGTATGTATGTATATATATATGTATATATATATATATATATATATATATGTATATATATATATGTATGTATGTATATATATATATGTATATGTATATGTATGTATATATATATATATGTATATATATGTATATATGTATATATATATATGTATATATGTATGTATGTATGTATGTATGTATGTATGTATGTATATATATATATATGTATGTATGTATGTATATATATATATATATGTATGTATGTATGTATATATATATGTATGCATGTATATATATATATATATATGTATGTATGTATGTATATATATGTATGTATGTATATATATATGTATATTTTATCCCATGGCCTGTATGATCATAGGGGCACCATGTGTACTGCAGCCACAGTAGAATTGGTATTATCTTGGGCAAGATAAACTGACAGAGCCCAACCCTCTTCAAGCCGGTTTTGAATTCAGAGTTTTTCCTTCTCCTAGACCAGTTGCCAGCCAAGGCTATAGAACCCAGTCTGTCCTGCTATTTACCCATAGATGGTGGTGGGGGCGGTGGGTGGTATTTGAAGAAGGGGATTCTTACCTTTCCCTAGGGTTTTAGCACGTAAGTGAATGTATATTAAAGCAAAAAAAACAACAATGTTGGTGTGATCACGGGGGCAACATGCCAGAAGACCGAACACTTTAGACAAGAAAAAAATCCTGAACAAAGAAAGGAAGATCAAAAAAGCAAACCCTTACCTCCTCAAGAAAGTAAAGTGCTCAACACCCACGTTATCTATATCAACACGTAACAATGGATATATCTGTATATATTTTTAGGAATGAATTTTTTTCATTTGCTAATCTGACATATTTTAATGACTGAAATGTTATTTTTATTGGATACCCATATTTGTGTAGATATTTTGTTTATTTATTATGTCTACATTAAAAATAAAGTAATTAAAATATGTTGGATTAATATATGAAATAATCCTAACATTCCTAAAAAGTGCTTTGCTTATGTTAGAATACAAAACTGAGCAAGGGGAAAAATCTGTATTTAAAAGTACGAATTGGGCTTTGCTTGGCCATCACGTTCTGTGTAGCTGAGAGGTCAAAGCACGTCAGAATCCTACGGGAGAGTGCATATTTTTCTAATAATTTTTTTTGAATCTTCATGCCGGTAGATGATAATAAATAGATTTACTGTTTAATAAATAAACTGAGCATCTACTTGAATATGGGTATTCACTAAAAATAACATTTAAGTAATTAAAATATATTTTCAAAGAATTAATTGATTTACGTTTAACCTAAGATTTTCATTACTCTAACTGTTATTATATGAATGACACACTGTTTAATAAATAAAAATGTGGTGTCTATTTCAAATACAAAATATCCATTGATATTGGAAGTAATATATATATATATATATATATATATATATATCCGACTCCAAGAAAGAATACTCTGACTTTAGAATTTCAGTTTTTCTGTTTCTGACTAGTCCTGTATATATCGTCTCTTCATCTAACTTAAATCTAATATAAATATGTCTCCATTAACCATGTCCTGAAGAAGGTCTATTTGACCGAAACATCTGACGTCAACAGAATAACAAAAACAAAATAAAAAACAGTAAACTCACATATTCGGATTTTGCTTTGTCTTTTCCACATTTTCATCATATATATATATATATATATATATATATATATATATCAGTCAATTATGTGCCATGCATGATACATGCTTAGGCGATCATGTATCTTTCCATACAGACTGAGATAGATAGATAGATAGATAGATAGATAGATAGATAATGAACAGACTGAGATAGATAGATAGATAGATAGATAGATAGATAGATAGATAATGAACAGAGTGAGATAGATAGATAGATAGATAGATAGATAGATAGATAGATAGATAGATAGATAGATAATGAACAGACTGAGATAGATAGATAGATAGATAGATAGATAATGAACAGACTGAGATAGATAGATAGATAGATAGATAGATAGATAGATAGATAATGAACAGACTGAGATAGATAGATAGATAGATAGATAGATAGATAGATAGATAATGAACAGACTGAGATAGATAGATAGATAGATAGATAGATAGATAGATAGATAATGAACAGACTGAGATAGATAGATAGATAGATAGATAGATAGATAGATAGATAATGAACAGAGTGAGATAGATAGATAGATAGATAATGAACAGACTGAGATAGATAGATAGATAGATAGATAGATAGATAGATAGATAATGAACAGAGTGAGATAGATAGATAGATAGATAGATAGATAGATAGATAGATAATGAACAGACTGAGATAGATAGATAGATAGATAGATAATGAACAGACTGAGATAGATAGATAGATAGATAGATAGATAGATAGATAGATAATGAACAGACTGAGATAGATAGATAGATAGATAGATAGATAGATAGATAGATAGATAGATAGATAGATAGATAGATAGATATGTCAGCATTTTCATTATCTATCTATCTATGGTTTATTTAAAGTTGAAACATAATTGAGATTGTAAGAGGTCACTTACAGTTCTAGTTGTTGCCAAGCACTCCCCCAACTAAGTGCTGACTGGGTTTGACTCTCCTTAACCTCGCTGATACAATGAGAATTGGTATTTTCATCATAATTTGGCCATAAGCTGATATATAGATAGACAGAAACAGTGTGGACAACACTACAAAGTGACTGGCAGTTTTACATCTTAACTGATCATCAGAGAGTTTGGTAACCACTTGAGATGTGAAACTGTCAGTCAAAGTGCAGTGTTGATTTCTATGTTCACACTGTTTCTTTCTATCTATCTATCTATCTATCTATCTATCTATCTATCTATCTATCTATCTCAGGCTGTTATTATCTATCTATCTATCTATCTATCTATCTATCTATCTATCTATCTATCTCAGGCTGTTATTATCTATCTATCTATCTATCTATCTATCTATCTCAGGCTGTTATTATCTATCTATCTATCTATCTATCTATCTATCTCAGGCTGTTATTATCTATCTATCTATCTATCTATCTATCTCAGGCTGTTATTATCTATCTATCTATCTATCTATCTATCTCAGGCTGTTATTATCTATCTATCTATCTATCTATCTATCTATCTATCTATCTCAGGCTGTTATTATCTATCTATCTATCTATCTATCTATCTATCTCAGGCTGTTGTTATCTATCTATCTATCTATCTATCTATCTATCTATCTATCTATCTATCTATCTCAGGCTGTTGTTATCTATCTATGTAGCTATTACAAACATATATAGCTATATGGATAACTACAATAGACACAAAAACACGCACATACATATATACAGCTATGCACATTTCATTGAATACGACAGACAAGCTGCTTTTATTTAGTTTTTATACAATTTCTCATGCGATGTAATATTTTTTTTCTTTTCGGATGATAAATTATATAAAAACTGCCCAAATGTTCTTTTTATCCGAGCACTTTTGGCTATACATTTAGCCATGCTAAATTAAATCAGTTTGATATTTTTGATTAATATGAATTGTGAAAGTGAGAGAGAGAGAGAGAGAGAGAGAGAGAGAGAGAGAGACGGAAGAAAGAGAGAGAGAGAGAGAGAGAGAGAGAGAGAGAGAGAGAGAGAGAGAGAGAGAGAGAGAGGAGCAAGAGAGACGGAAGAAAGAGAGAGAGAGGGAAAGAGAAGGAGGAGCGAGAGAGACGGAGGAAAGAGAGAGATAGAGAGAAAGAGAGAGAGAGTGAGAAGGAGAAGCAAGAGAGACAGAGGAAAGAGAGAGAAAGAAAGAGAGAGGGAGTGAGGAGGAGGAGCGAGAAAGACGGAGGAAAAAGAGAGAGACAGAAAGAAAGAGAGAGAGTGAGAAGGAGGAGCAAGAGAGATGGAGGAAAGAGAGAGAAAGAAAGAGAGAGAGGGAGTGAGGAGGAGGAGGAGGAGCGAGAAAGACGGAGGAAAAAGAGAGAGACAGAAAGAAAGAGAGAGAGAGTGAGAAGGAGGAGCAAGAGAGACGGAGGAAAGAGAGAGAAAGAAAGAGAGAGAGAGAGAGAGAGAGAGAGAGAGGAGCAGGCAGGCAAGGTTTTGAATGTATTCCAGCTGTTTGCGTTTATAAGTACATCTTTAAATAAAAGTAATATTTATGCATAATTTTTAAAAAAGAATCATCGATTATCAAAATTTGAGGCAAAAACATGTCCCTCCACATCTATTAATGCCAGACACGTCCTCCAGCATGAAAATCAAGTTTTCTTCTCTTCCCTGGAGAGAAACTAGAACATACCTCACTGACCTTAAAATTGATTGTCTGAAGTCTGTTGGCACTTGTTGAGTGGGTCTAGCTCAATACTTCTATTGCAAAAGTATGGAAGAACTGACAGACAAATTTATTAAACATTAAAGTTGGTGGAAAATGCTGGAAGAAAATTCTTGCAGGTTTCAAGAAAATATAAATATTTAACCCATACCTGGGGGTAAGAGATGGATTCATAATTTTGTAAGGGTATTTGTGTGAAAGTTAATGGCTTTGTCTGGAAAAAAGGCCAGTTTTACCCTGACGATCCGTTTAGGTGAAACCTAGGTAGGTTTACCTGGCTCTTTAGGTTTATATTATTTTTATATATACGTATGTATATATATATATATATATATATATATATATATAATTATTTATTTAAATATTATAACATAAATATGTTATAAAATCACTACAAAAATAGCCATTTCGTTACAACACTTCCATTGTCTTATCAAGTGATGATGTTGAATGTAGAATAAATGGTTTTAAAAGTTTCAAATTAATTAACGATCCTTCGCTAGGGGTAAACGCTGTTACATAAGCTAGAATGACCAATCAAGATACAAGTATATGAGAATTCAAAAAATTTGACAACGAAGCAAGGTTATCATAGATATTAAAAGCTTTAAAGTTGGGGTTCTAGTAAAATAGAATATGTCCTAACTAATAAGTATTAAATTATATGATAAAATATATATATATATATATATATATATATATATATATATATATATATAAGTACTGACATGGATAAATCAAATAACGCGATATTAGCAACCGTATATATGTGTGTTAGCGTGCATACACAGGTAAGCGAATAAATATTTACTAAATTTAATTTAAGGTGTAAACAAAAGAGTGCACAATGTAGTTAGACAGAGCTATGAAGTATATATTAATAAATATGCATATACCTATGTTCGAAGTGCAACTTAAAGTTTTGTCCTACCAACTCATCAGGCATGAATTATTACTTTTGATTTAAAAAATATATATACTGGGTCTCATGAAAGGAATGCTAAATTAAACGCAGATTCAAAGCTCAAATTTAATATAAACTTAACATAATATTGGTGCGAAAATACAGAATGTAGAGTGTAGGTAGGGGCTATTGTAAAAAATAAAAATAAAAATAAGACAAGCTTAAAGTTTAAAAAAGGAATGCTGGGTAACTCATTAAGGGGGGGGTAATCAATATGTAACCTAAAATATGGGAAGTGCATGTGATATTTGGGTAATATATTTATCCAGAATTAAAATACTTTAAGAGAATTTTTTTCTGTGATCATTATATATATATATATATATATATATGTGTGTGTGTGTGTGTGCAGGTATGCAGAAAAATAGGAAAGAACACGTTAGGTAAATAATCAGGAGTTCCTTAGTATTTTTGATTTTATTTTTAAAATGACAGTGCTCCATACAGAAGTAGAGCTTATATTATAATATTTAAAAAAAAAAATATGATTCCTTCGCTACATAAGAGTTCTCATGTTTCAAAAGCGAGAGCTGAGACCCCTAATATAATTTTTGAAATTAAGTTGAATTAAGGTGTCTGGTCACGCTTCCTCGTCAAGCGAGAATTTGGGAAAATATTATAAATATATATATGTATATATATGAAGAAATATAGTCTTAAGATGTGCTGTATTTATGGAATAAAGTGCTGAATATCAGAGATAGAGCATGTGTAAGTATAAAAGTGAACATAGAAATCAACACTAAGAGGCGACAGTCTGTTTCATGTTCGATGCAATCCTCAGGCCTGACGATTGCATCTAGCATGAAACAGACTGTTGCCTCTAAGTGTTGACTTCTATGGTCACTTTTATATATATATATACATATATACATATATCCGTGTGTGTGTGTGGATATAAGTAGAAAATCTCATGCATTCCATTATATATAACTTTAGTTCATGAATTAATTGCTAAGTACACTCACACACACACAAACACACATATTTATATATATATATATATATATATATATATATATGTGCATGTACTTTTTTTTTACAGAGATATTTACATATGTAAGGCTTGCTGCTCCCTGTTTCATGCCGATAACATGCTAAAGTGAAAAGCAGGAGGAACCTGCATGGTTAAAGAATTTTTCAATGCAATCTTAGACGTATATTCAGCTTAAAAAACAAGAAAAGCAATTAAAAATACCGAATTATAGAGTGCGGGATAGACGATAAACATTAATAATTCTATAATATACAGCAAAGAATGATAAGAAACATGCAGAATTTACATAACTATCTGAAAAGGAATCCTGGAGAATTGCCTTACCACAAAAAGCAATTAACTCAAAATGAAATGCAATAATTTTAGATTGGGAATATTGAATAAAAAAAAATAACTCTTCAGACCTTTTGAAGAATTCTTTTAATTATAAAAATTGATGTCAAAATGATGTTGGGGTGAACTGTTGGAATAATGGTAAAGGAAATTCTGAAAAATGTAATATTTCGAGATACGAATACTAGACTTGTAAGCTTGAGATAGCCGCAGCATTGGGACGAAGATCTAAAAGATCTCTGGTTCTATCATCGGTTTTGACTGCATTCCTCTACTTTGAGTGGCTCTTGTATTTCATGAACATTATTAAAACCGAAAATAAAACAGATTTCAGGAGGGGAGCTTTTTTCTTGAGCAATGGCTGTTAGAACTGGCATTTTAAATTAAACTCTGAGTGATTGGTATATACTGACCAAATCTATCTTGAACTAAGAGATGAATAAATTGAAATTGGTGCTACAACATAAGAGTTCAGAGACTGAGATAGGCTGGTCACTTAGTATGCTTAGTGAATGACCACCTTCTAAAACAAGTATTTTACAGTGAACTGGTGAAAGGCAAATGTTTACAGTGTAAATTGTACAAATCCAATAAACACTACCTGAAGAAGACTCTTGAGAAGGTCAACATAGATACGAGCGGTTCGGATGATCTTGCATACAAATGGTTTATTTGAAAGACACTGCTGATGACTGTTATAGAAGAATTTGAGAAAGGCAGGATTGAATAAGTAGAGCTAAAATGAACAAATGGGGATTGTATGCCTCCTACCTGGAAGTGGTAATAAAAACAATTCTCACCTGTGAAGAATGTGGATACTTAAGTATTTAAAAGGCAGACTTGAATAGTCACACACATTGTTATAGCAACACAATCTATCAATATATCCAGCTTGATTTCACTTGCAATCTATCCAATGAAGTGTGTGGGTCAGTGAATAGCCTTACTTGTCAGAGCACAATGAGACCAATTAAGCAAGGGGTAAGATTGCTTGAAAAACCTATGCCTTAAAATGTAGGTCATTCGATGGACTATTGAGTCTCCAGAAACATCATCAGCAGCAAGGAAATCAACGTTTTCTACCATATATATATATATATATATATATATATATATATATATATATATATATGCATGCACAAATACATTCATTCCTAATTATATACATATGTAGATAAATATATATATATATGCCTGTATATTTAATTATATTGTTTAAAATTTTCTATATTTAGGTGGAAGATGCTCAATATCTAGGGCAGAGTATAAATATATATATATGGAAATGTTAAAAAGTAATATTTGTGTATTTCTTCTGAAAAATAATTTTTTATCATTTGGCAGCAGATTTAATGGATGTACACACACACACACACACACACACACACACACACACACACACACACACAGACACACACACACAGACACACACACACATATACACACACACACACACATATAGTGTATCGGTAGCAGATCATTTTTCAAACATATGTTAAATATAACAGACAACGAATGTCTATTATGTTTGATCATGAGCCGTTCTAAGTTTCGTATAATGGCTTTAGTTTTGGGAGAAAATAAAGACAAAAACTGTCCAACATTTGGATATTTTTTATTATGCTGGTCCTTGATCTAAGCTTTTGGCTCACATGAACCAACTAAAGTTAGAACGGTTCATGATAAAACATAATAGACATTGGTTGTCTGTTATATTTAACAATACATGTTTGAATATATATATATATATATATATATATATACACAGTGTGTGATGAGTACATTGTTTCCATTTTATATTTTTAATTTTGCTAATGCATGTTGTTTGTTTTTGATTTTGTCGACTGCACAATATAATAGGATCAGTTGAGCAATGTCTGTGAGTAAAAGCAGTTCACTCTGCCAGAAATTTGGAAACGGCATGCTGTACTTGGCATTCCTACTGAAAGCTCCAATACGAACATTTCAGAGTGCTTGGGTGTCAATCTGAGGACAGTGCAGAGGATTTTGAAAAAGTTGGATGAGTCTAATGGTGATTACGAAGGTGTTTGGAGTGATTGCTAGTGATGGCAACGTTATGCCTTCATTCATCTTCCTACAGGGCTTCAGATTCAACATGGAGGCCTACATCAAGTGCCTTGAGGAGGTAGTGCTTCCCAGGGTCAAGAGAGTGGCTGCTGGAAGACCCTATGTCTGGCAACAGGACTCTACACCATGCCACACAAGCAAGAGAACCCAGTCATGGCTGCCAGACAATTTCTGCAATCACATAACCCCTTACATCTGGCCACCAAACTCCCCAGACTGCAACCCCCTTGATTATTAAATGTCGGAGCAGTTGAGTGAGCTACCAGCAAAACTCCTTGTAACACCAAAGATGGATTGAAGACAAGGATTCTGGCAGCATTCACCAACTTAAACAAGGAGACCACCCAGAAGAATTGCAGCAGATTCCAAAGTTGTCTGGAAGCCGTGGGGTCGAAGCCAATGGCGATTTGATTGAATAAAATTACTCTTTCATATTTCTAGATATTTTTGTGTAATTTTGGTAAATATATCTGTTAAAATGAGATGTTAGTATTATTTTTATTTTTGTGTAATTTAGATGACAATTTATCCATCGCATCCTGGGGGGGGAGAGAGAGAGGGGGGGTGAGAGAGTGGGGGGCAATTACAGAGTCAGATAGACAAACGGACAAATAAATGTGTACTTTATATGCAGGTGTATGCATTTTATGCATATACAAATGAATGTTATAGCTGTGGGAATTATTGTTTTCTTTCAGCAAATAGAATTTCGATACATTTTAATAAGTTATCACATTTGCTGTCATTTTATGTGTGATCCCCTGCCCAGCCGAAAACAAAACAAAAAAAACAACATATTTCTGAATATGATCCTTCCATTGTGCCCCAAAGGTCAGGGTTTGAGGTAAGCCCTGTGAGTTGAGGGGACTGGTATCCGTACCACTCAGTTAACCTTTACCTCAGCCCCTCCTTTGTTTAGTTTTAAACAGGAGCTAATAAGCTGCCTGTACTTTACAAGCTGTTCCCTAAACCTAATAGGTGGCTTGGGGGTGGAACAGAATTAAAAGAAAACCTGATTCATTTTTTGGGGGCTGAATATCTCTTGCCGAAATCAGTTGCGTCCATTATATGCAGGTGCACCTTATGTTGCAGAACAAAAACAGTGCGTTTATTTTGATCTTATCTCCAGATTATACAGTTTGCAAGTCATTCATTGGCTGTGAACAGCATCAGATTTCTACATTTCAATTCAATACGTGCCACAAGATATGACAGGAAACAGCTTGATTGATTTCTCACTTCATAGTGTAATTTTTATATTTAATAAAATAAAGTTTTCTCAAATATCTCCTTTGAATTTATGATTCATATCTAATCTTGAATAGGAAAAAAATTTCTTCACAGTGGAATTTTCCAGTTTTACTTATTATTTATTTAATTTGCACTCATATACAATTAAAAAGAAGTCGACATATTTATGCCCCCAGGTGTTAGTATGAAGCTTAAATTATTTTAATTCTTTTTAGTAAATTTAAAGAAAAAGTTTGCAGGAATATCTGATTTTGAAATAAAGTTCATTAAGTAAATTAATGATAAATTGCTTCTTTTATAAAAAAAAATATAAAATATACTATTATTAATTTTGACTTGCATTTACTTTCATCTTAATTTTTTATTTCCTTTTTATTCCAAACTTTCTCGAAGCATTGATTTACAGTAGAGGTTCCCAACCTTTTTATGTCGTTGCCCACTTTCACATGGAAAATTTTCCACCACCCACTCAAAAGCATACCAAAATTGTTTGGTAAAAGTCTGTTACTGGTTCGTAAACTGACTTTATGATGTAGTAAAAAAATACCAAAGGGAGGTAACAAATAATGCTGATTTATGTATCAGTGGCCGCTGCTGCTACTGTATTAAACAATAAATGAAAGCCAACTTAACCATTGAAAACTATATGGAAAATAGCAAATTATTCCTTGTTTGCAGAGATCTTTATATCTTATCTAGGAATGTAACCCAGTTATTCCTATTTTTTTTTATAAAGGTTTGTTGCATATCTCCTTTGAATATGTTTTTGGTGTAGCATATGTTTAAATACCTTTTTAATACTCAAAATCCTATATCACCCACCAAAATTTCCAGTTGTCCACCATTTTCTTTTTAGTTGCTTATCACCCACCGAACAGTTGAAATCACACACCAGTGGTCAGTATTGCCCAGGTTGAAAGCCCTGATCTACAGCAATGAGTAGACAGTGCAAATCAGAAATTATTACAAGTTAGTTATTACCAATCTGGTAGTCAGTAATCTTGTTAGTAATCCGGCACTAATTTTCATGAGAACATGATTTCTTGGATCACTGCATGAACCTGCCATTACTGTTTGGTGGTGCTAGCTGCTTCATCAACCATCTTTGAACATCTTTAAACATTGGTAAGACATTTCTACTCATCTTTTGTGGATTTTTACTATAACCTGCAGATGTTTAGTTCCAATCATGGCTTCGATGAATATAGCAAGTGCTTCTCATGCCAACAGCGTAACGGATAAGGGAGAACTACTGAAAATCTTAACAGAAGAAGCATCTTCGTTCGAAGCTTGTTTGATATATACAGCATTTGCTCATCTATAGTTTATGAGATAAAAAAACAGAGAGAAAAATTAACATAACCACCAGTGGCAAAGTTTGACAAACGTACTCACCAAAAAAACATTGTATCAAAGGGGAGGTTTTTCTTTCAATTCTGCTATTAATTTATAATCCTTTATTAATATTTTATTGTTTTAAAAAACAGTTTTTAGAATTTTAATAAACCGGAAGCATTTTCATTATCGCTGAGAATTGAAAACAAAAATAATGAACATTGTTCTATTCAAGTTTTTATTTACAAGAATAATTTCATATTTACAAAATCATAAAATATAAGCGGAACAATGACATTGCAATATTTATTACTTATCAAATTATAAAGAAATAAATATGAAAACATATTTTTTTATTAATAAATTTATAAAAATATCTGTAAACAATAGAACAAGAATATTTAAATAAACATATCATTATGAGGAAATACAATTATAAATTTGGTAAAAAACCATTCCTTTCATTTCCTCCTGTGATATAAATTCAATAACAACAGTTGAGAGCTGAGAAAAAAAAAAACAGTTTCGTATGTTTCTATTTTATTAAAATTCTAAAAATAACTCTTTAAAACAATAAAAATTGCTCAAGAAAAATTACTGTATCTGTTTATATTTCTGAGAGGAGGTATTATGATTATATATTATTTACATTATTCGGACTGTTATCCTCAACTTCATTGCCCATATTCACAACGTTTCGGCCTCTATATCTCTGAGATGAGGTTTTATGATTATGTATTATTTACATTATTCGGACTGTTACCCTCAACTTCATTGCCTATATTCACAACATTTCGGCCTCTATATCTCTGAGATGAGGTATTATGATTACTTGCATTATTTACATTATTTGGACTGTTATCCTCAACTTGACATATTCACAATGTATCGGTCGTTGTTCACTCTGGCTTTCTTCGGGTGATTGAAATTTTGAACTGAACCGTTTATTTCATCCACCAGGGCAGATTGTTCTAGTTCCACGTGCCATGCCTCTTCTGGATGTTATTTCTCTTTAACTCAACTCTCCAAGGACACCTGGCCTAGTGGATAAAGACGTTCGTGAGATCCAGTGACTAGACCCAAAGAGTTGTCAATTCAATACCAGGCCACAGCAGTGGTGAACCAAAACTTGGAGAGTTGTGTTAAAGGGAAATAACTGAGACATCCGAAAGAGGCATGGCGAGTAGAAGTAGAACAATCTATCGCGCTGGATCAAATAAAGTGTTCCAATCACCTGAAGAAGACCAGAGTGTACAATGGCTGAAACATTGTGAACATGGCGATGAAGATGAGGATAACAATCAGAATAATGTAAAAAATGCAAGTAATCATAATACCTCATTTCGGAGATATAGAGGCCGAAACATTGTGAATATGCAATGAAGATGAGGATAATAGTCCGAATAATGTAAATGTTGCAAGTAATCATAATACCTCATCTCAGAGATATAGAGGCCGGAACGATGTGAATATGGCAATGAAGACGAGGATAACAATCAGAATAATGTAAAAAATGCAAGTAATCATAATACCTCATCTCAGAGATATAGAGGCTGAAACATTGTGAATATGCAATGAAGATGAGGATAACAGTCCGAGTAATGTAAATGATACAAGTAAAAAAAAAACTGTCCTTTTGACATACTGTTTTTTTTTGTTTTTTTTTACATTTCTTAAACTTTGCTGCTCCATTATTAATTCAGTAAAATTACACCCTTGTGCAAATTAATTGAAGCAACCACTTTAGTTTCCTTTCTTTCACCATTCTTTAGATCCACTGGAATGACAGGGTGTAATCGATTTCTATTTTTTTCTCAGATTAGATCATTTGCAGTGGTGTGCAGTAATATGGATCTCTTTTTGGGGTGCATGATGAAATTTGTTTGGCCTTGAAAAATTTTGTGTCATATGTGATTGCATCAGATTTTCATCATGCCCAGGCACTATTGTCTCGACTGTCGATTAGTTGTCCTATGGCCATTGTCTGCCATGAATGTTACTCCAGAGTAGCATACAAAAATTGTAATGCTGTACAAATACGCTGACAAGCCTTACCAGAGAGCAAATGACAGTATTATAAACTGGCCCGGAAACTCTCCTGATTTAAATCCAATCGAGGATTTGTGGTCAATCTGCAAGGAACAACTTTGTGGAATGGACATACGAAGTACTAACATGTGCACTGGGTCATGTTTCATTGGAAAAATATGAAAAAAAGTAAATAATAATGGAATTATTCTTTTTGTTTCAATTAATTTGCACAAGGGTGTACTTATCTTGCATCCTAAAGGTCTAAATGATACCAGATTAGTGATTGTTAACCTGTATTATGTACTGATTAACCTGTATTATATGCTGATTAACCTGTATTATATACTGATTAACCTGTATTATATACCTCATCTCAGACCAGAATGGTCACTGTCTTCTTTATCATAGCATTTTATCCATTGTCACTTCAGCCTTTTACCAATATAACAGCAGTGAAACATTACGATTTTAAAGAAAACAAAGATGTAGAAACTGTTTTGAATAGATCAATGTATAATAGTAAATCTAACTTTGTTTGAAAAATTCAGACAAAAAAAGCAGGCTGAACTCTCGACCAATGGAAACTTTGTTATAGAACAATACGAACAATGAAATTGGTTCAAATGAATTAATGTATAAAAGAAACAACACCTAATCTAAAAATAAAATCAGAAAAAATATAGAAAAAGAGAATTTCTTATCTGTGTATCTGCCATCTATAATTTCAAACTGGCTTTGTTAAAATGTTCCACATATTTTCTGTTTTCTTATGTTACAATTGACGACGAGGTGTGGTCAACTAAACGGTTAATAGAAGCAATTGTTTGACAAAGATCAAACACTAGTTGAAAGTGTCTGGATTCATTTTGTACTAATGATCTTGGGTAAAAGCATGAATCCACTTTCCCTTTAACCTTTTGGGTTTGCAGCTCTGTATTCTGCAAGGAGTCTGTGGGAATAAACAAAGCAACAATAATACTCTGTCCTATAATATTTTTTAAATTTGTATACACATTTCAAATAATAAATGTACTAAATATTATGGGACAGAATTATACTTTAGTCCCATAATAGTTGCTACATTTGCTACATTAAATTTTCTACACTAAATGTATCAATTATTATGGGACAGAGATGATATTATTTATTTTATATCACTTTTGTCCAATAATAGTTAGTACATTTGCTGATGCTTTTTCTACACTAAATGTATCAACTGTTATGGGACAGAGATGATATTATTTATTTTATATCACATTTGTCCCATAATAGTTGGTACATTTGCATATGCATTTCCTTCATTAAATGTACCAACTATTATAGGACAGAGATAATTTGGAAGAAAATTTGCTAAAACAGATCCTTTTTTATAATTAGTAATTTTAATTAAATCAGAAAGAGACAGTTGAAACTTCTGAAACACTTAATGAGAAAGGTAGGCTTGGAGACTTTGACACTCAGAGGACATATGGAAGGCAAGAGAGTCAGAATGAAACAGAAAGTAAGTGACCTAACAAGTTTGTGTAAATGGATAGCAGAACAGGGACTGGTAGGGACAGTAAGGGGACAAACATTGCTTAGAGCTACAAAGGGAAATCGGGGAGAGCCATGATCACTAAATTCCTGAAGGGATATGGCATGTAAAAGAAGACCTTTATATTTAACAAAAGATGGGATGCTGTGGAGAGCCATGATATCCAATTTCATGAAGGAATTTGGCACAGAGAGAGAGAGAGAGAGAGAGAGAGAGAGAGAGAGAGAGAGAGAGAGCTATGATAGTTTCTATAAAGTACATTTTGTAAAAATTTCTTAGAAATTGCCATAACTGTTCCTCACAATACATTGGGGAAACATGCAGAAATTTAAAAAAAATATGCATCTATGAACACAAAAGGGACCTCATAAATAACAATTTAACAAATGCACTAGTCATACATAGAAATAAATTCAACCACAATTTTGATGCTACACTCATAAAAAAAGAAAATAATTCACTCAGAAGGAAAATCCTCGGGAGTGCCACCATTGAATATTATCCAAATATTAATCTATACCCAGGTTTTTTCCCAATATCATCTTTCCTAACATAATCACTACCCTACCAAGTCAACGTATACAAAAAATATATCAAGAAATCAAAAGAAAACGGTTGAATCCATCAACACAACAATACAAACAATATTTCTACATGTGAAAATATTCTCTTCAAACATAAAGTAATTGACGTAATTTTTCAGTTGACCATATGATTATAGAATTGCATTTCTAAATTCTTCGAGTTGCTAATGACATTTTGTTTGTTGTTTTTAGATATTTTGTTTCAATAAATTTGTTTCGTTTTTTGCCTTGAAAAAGTCCACATTGGCCGAAATGCGTCGGCTAAAACTACAGTTTTTCTATTGTCTTTTCTCTTAATACATATTGTCTTTTTCTAGAGGTTAATTCTGAAAAACTTTTACATAACCTAAACTCTAGTAAAATTTTATTAATTTATTAGAGTGTAGAATAATGTTGGTTAATTTTAAAAATAACAATAATAAAAAACGACTGATTTATTTTTAACTGAAACTGTTTCCCCAGGAATTGAATATTTTATACAGCTTATTAAAAAGTAAACTTTTCTGGCAATATCCAGTTTGAGTTCTGTTTGTGGTCACCATGACAGTTATTAAATTTAAGTACACATGACTGCACAGAACGCTAGAGAAGCGGTATTAATTACTTATTGTCAAGTCTTTTGCACAACAACAACAACAGCAACAACAAAAAGTATGAAGCCAACACAAAGCAACACATTAGAACAAAATGCTGGACGATGCGACAAAAAAAAGAAAAAAGAAAAAAGTAGAATAAAAAAATTAAGATTTCCTTTTTCTGTGTGCTTTCTGTAAGAAAATGTGGGGAGTCTAGGAATAATGGATGCTGTGGAGAGCCATGATATCCAATTACCTGAAGGAATTTAGTGCATAAAGAGAGAGATAGAGCTATGATGTTTTCTATAAAGTACATCTTCTATTCTTTTCCTTATTAACGAAAATGTCTCGTAATAATTAAAAGAAATAACAAACTTGTAATTTATAGAAAGAAGACAAATAAACACTGAAAAACAAGGAATTTCATTTTAAAGAATTTAAACTGAATTGACACAATAAAACAATGATGCCTGTAAGATTTCTGTGATGCCCAGGAATGATTTAAGCACGCTCATTTTAAAACAATGGCAAGTAGAAAAGAGGGGGGAGCAACTTTATGCTTGCTTGCGTTATCAGCATATTTTTATAAGAGCTGCAGAAAATTGTCATTTAGAAATGTAATTATTACTTTTATTATTAAGAACAAACAAACGGTTTAGTTCAGTCGTTATCTTGATTACTGACTTGGCATTATTTTTCTTGATTTGCAAGAAATGAAGAAAATGGCTGCACATGGAATGGCAGTGAATCATTCTTCAAAAGAAGAATACATGAAAAGAATACACACTGAGGAATCAGGAGAAATGGTGGCACTTGTTTGGAGTTCATTACAAATTTAAACTCATATCTCATTAAAAGATATTTATAATATAAGTACTTTTGTTTTTCATAAAATAACAATTACTTATGATAAGTGCATGCAATACACACACACACACACACACACACACATACAGAGAGAAACATGCACACACACACACACACACACACACACAGAGAAACATGCACACACACACACACACACACACACACACACACACACACACACACTTTTTCATTAGAACCAAAGCAATGAAAATGTTCTGATAATGATTTTTCTATATTTTGGACCATTTTCCGTGTTTTCAGTAAAAATTTAAATATGAATTGTCCAATTTCTGTGAACATTTATAAGTCATTATTAAAGAGATTTTATTTTGTGCTCTGTCAGTTTCATCTTTTTTCAAATATTGTGTCTTCACGCATCATATCAGTTTTTAAAGTATCACAATTTTGCATGTCACTATATACATACAAACATATATATATATATATATATATATATATATATATATATATATATATGTATATGTATATATATATATGATGATTACATCCAGCATGAAACAGCCTGTCGCCTCTGAGTGTTGACTTCAATGTTCACTTTTATGTTTATATATGCTCTATCTCTGATATTGAGCACTTTATCCCGTAAATATAGCACACCTTAAAACTATATTTCTTCATATATATATATATATATGTTGGATATCTTTTACAGTAGTTGTTACATAAATGCAAAATGTGTGGCATCTTGACACAATCTTTATATTTCAGTTCCGGCTTGTGTGCTGGTCTTTTTTCTTTAGCCAATTCACCATACAGAAACTGTTTAGGAATCCTATCAACCTTAAAGCTGACCACATAACCAATCCAATGGTAGAGTGACTGCTTGCAAGGATATCAATGTTACTCATAGACATTTGCCACTGGGTGTATCCAATATATAGCAGAGACACTGTTGGTAAAATTGCTCCAGCCATTCTATGTGTTTTCAGTATATGACCCAGTAATATATACAAAATGAAGACATAAATTTAAAAATTTAAATGCAATGTCAATCGTTATCTTCTGACTTCTTAATTCCTATTCTTTTATTGATCTCTCTCCTTAATAGTGTTTTTTTCTCATATTCTCTAACACTTGGCAGCCCCTTGCATCTTAGTGGCTTTATTGCCATGTTCGAGGTGAAATGATAAAAAAAAACAGAACACAAGTATTGAAAACTTTCAACTTAGTCTCAATTGAAATTCCATGCTGCCACCATAGATGTCTATCCAGTTTTCCAAAAGCATTACCGTCTTTCTTGATTTGGAGGGAGATTTCATCATATATGTATAAAACACGCACATTAACATGTGGGCATTTGAATGTTGAAATGGAAAAGTTCTATGTAAGTGTTTTGTCTCTAGAACAAACTTCTTCAGATTAATAATCGTTTTATCAACAGAGTCTGTCTTTTATAGATGGTGAGGAGGGAGAAATACAATTAAGCCTGGTTGCAATTTTACATAAAAATGCAGTGGGTGTGTGGATGGTGTAATGATTAGTAGCTCAGAAAGAGAAATTGGAGAGTCAAGTTCAAATTCCAGTTGGGTTTGATACCTTCACTTATGTGTAAATATTTTACCTCCTAGCTATGGGTTAAATAGTAGAACTTGTATCTGGAAAAATCATTGTTATTCTCAAAAAATTGTTTATACAATATTCACATGCAAAAAAAAAAAAAATTTAATTATTCTTGCAATCAAAAATATGTTTCGGCTTTAAATAACCTGCAAGAGGTTGATAAACCATAAAAAGCAAATCAACGAATCAACATCAAAAATGTTAAAAGTACAAGGATGATTAGCTTTATAAATAGGTGAAACATGAACTTTTCAGCTGACCCTCGTATATGTGTGTCATGTTTGTGTGTGTGTGTGTGTGTGTGTGTGTGATTGTGTGTGTGTGTGACTGTGTGTGTATGTAAAAGAGAGAAAGAAAGAGAGTGAGTGTATTAATCTCCCTTATTTGGTCAATCTTGGTCCGGTGTGTAGTAAAAGAAAGAGAGAGATTTCATTATATAACTTTTCTGGCAACTTCTAAAGCGAATCAGTCTTGGAAATCCACAGATCATCTTACTTGTGAATAAAAAATATCAACTAATAAAAATATTAATTGAATTCTGCTTTTTAAAAAATTTATACTTATGTTATTGTGAGAATGTAATCGTGAATATAATTATTTTTTCATTTTTCTCGATGTGTTGTTTGCGTCAAGATAAAATAGACGTAAAATATTGGAGGCTATAAACTTTTGTCTTCCTACTGGCAACATGAGAATTGTCTTTGAAAAATCTTCAAAAGAAATGGAAAGACAAAATCTAAGGTGATAATTAAATGAAATGTTTTTTGAGAAATTCCAAACAGAGGGATGAAACTGAGATACAAAATCTACAAGAATTTTTGTGGGGAAATGGGCGGGAATTGTGTGTGTGTG
>OZ038480.1:11637702-11665202 GCA_964036315.1 Acanthosepion esculentum
AAGGAGATGGTGACTAACATTGCATTTAAATCTTTGAAGATTGTAGTTATTGGGGAAGCAAGAAATTGAGAGAGAGTTTCACAGGTGAGAAGTGTGAGAAAAGAATTTGTTGAAGTAGAGGTGATGGTTGCATTTAGCTATTTCAACAGTAACCTGGTGGGACCTAATTGCCAATCTAGTAGCATGCTTAAATTCATGGAGTAGCAGCACTAAAGAAAAAGCTCGTTAGAGCAGTTGCCATGGAAATATTTGTAGAAAAGACAGAGGGAAGCCATGTGACACTGGTGAGAAATTGACTGGAGGATTGATTCAATATATACAAAAATAAATGGCATTAAGTAAATGCAAAAGATTGATAAGCAGTAAAAACAATTGATCTATCTATCTACCTATCTATCTATCTATCTATCTATCTATCTATCTATCTATCTATCTATATATATATATATATATATATAATATATATATATAAAAAATATAAATAAATACTTTAACAAAAAAACATTCAATTTTTTTTAATTTGCAACTTTTCAGTTGTTTTATATATATATATATATATATATATATATATATATATATATATATATATATATATGTCATTCACAGACAGTACTGTTTCGCTGTATCACAGCTCCTCAGTGTGGCTAGACTTCCAAATGCCTCAAGCCAGGATTGAAACACAACTAATTTTGTGTCAGCCAGAGCTATCTTCACTCGGTAGAGTTACACACCTAAATCTAGCGTATTGTTTTTACAAATGTAAACAAAATTTGACTGACAATGTGTTTTGATTTAATTTTTTTATACAGTTTCTCATGTGATCAAATAATTTTTTCTTTTCAGATGATAAATTATATAAAAATTGTCTGAATGTTCTTTTTTTACAAGTGCTTTTGAATATAGAATTAGTCATTTTCAAGGACGAAATATTTTAACTGTTAAATAAGAAATTGTTTGTTGCATGTATCTATCTATATAATGTTTTCATTTTTTTTAACAGTTAAAATATTAGAAAATTATTAAATATTAAAAAAGCGCTTTGAAAAAAAGAACATTTGGACAGTTTTTATATAATTTATCATCTAAAAATAAAAAAGTTATTTGATCACATGAAAGATAACGATTAACTCTAGGTTTGAAGAGGTTAAGATTGTAGTGATAAGGAAAACATTCTGCCGGGAGTCTGTTCCAGGAACCAGCAATTCTGGGGAAAACGCTGTCTAGTTGGAACTTCCTCCTTGCTAATGGAATATGAAGGGAATAAGGGATGATTCACACTTGCATAGGTATCATGGCGGGTCCCAGTTATAAAGGTCAGAGGTAATGGGACTAAGGAATGTAGCCCATTAGAACACATGCCATGGAAATAGTGATAGGGCAGTGAGAGGTTTGTGATGCTTTCTCTGTGGAAAAGCAGTTATAGGGTAGAAAATAATTCATCACCCTCAGGGCTGCGTAGATGCTTATGAGCTCTTTCAAGACAGCCAAGTAAGGACTGTACAGTTCCAGCACAGATATGGCAGCAATACTCCATTTTGGGTCTGATCTGTCTCTTGTAGATAGAGTATAGAAGCAGGAGTCAGGTACTTACTGGAGCGGAACTGATTCCAGTCGAATCCATTACATTGACTTACGTGCTAATACCGTTGGGAAAGGTATGAATCCTCTTCTTCTCCCCCCAGCTATGGGTAAATAGCAGGACCGAACGGGTTCTATAGCCTTGGATGGCAACTGGTCTACCACAGAAAGAAATGGCAACCCACTGCGGGAAAAAATCTACCTCGTTAGTTATGTATCGAAAGATACATGATCGCGTAAGCGTGTATCACGCATGGCATCTAACCGAATGACTGACTGACATTTTTTTAAGGCAGATAGTTATGTATCTACCCAGTCAGTCGCATGTAACTATATCAATGAGAACATGCATTCTCCTTTTTTTTCCTATTATAAAACCTTGTTTTAGTTTATTTGGTGTTTGCACAGCCACATAAAGTAAATCAGGACAATTAAAAAACAATAAAACGAATTTGGATGCATGTCATTAATTGAAGAAATATATAGACAATCCCGTCAAGAAAATCCTTGTTTAGAAAAGACTTTCTCCTTTTAATAAAATTATAAAGGCTCTTTATTAAGAAGCAAACATGTTTTCCTAAAAACTATTGACTTTCCCACACAGCATGCGCGATAAAAAGATGGACAAGTGAATGCCTTTTTTATTTGTAAAGATAATTATCCTTATCTCTGAAGTTACATTTGATCAGATAAAAGATTTTTCAGTGTAATTAATTCAGAATATGAAGAGTACATACAATTAATTAATTAATCACTATAGCACAAAATAAAAAATGGCCGACAGGTGAAATGCTCATCAGAAGAAATTCTTAGAATTTGTATTGCTTCTTTCAACAGAAATACATTTAAAAAAAATATTTTCTACTTCTTTATTATTTTTATAAAACAAAAATATTTAAAATAAAGCATATAAATATTTTGAGAAATAATTCAATATTCAAAAATGGAGACAATAATAATAATAATAATAATAGCAACAAGAATAATACAAATACTAATTCATTTGTATAAAATGGAATATTTGTTTGACATGATTTTAAATTTTTCTTATCTTTGAAACTAAAGAAAATACTGAAGGAAATATCTGAACTGTTCATTTACTGAATATTTCACGTAAGTAAAAATTATTGTAGACCACATGTAATTCTTGTGATAAGGAATTGCTTTATGACTTTCATAGGATTTTCCAAGTTTCACATTACATTCAATGTTACTGAAACTTCAAGAAAAAAAGATGTAATTAAAATTTCCAACTACAGAAAATATTTGCCAAATTTACAAAGACAATTTTTCTTTAGCAAGTTATTGAAAACTGTGTCATTGTAAAAACGAAAAAAATTTTTTTTCAGTGACTGCAGTCGCGATCAAAAAATCATTGAAATCCCACAATCCTTTTGATAAGTGCATAGGTGCATAGTATGTGAAGACTCCGTACAGTTTTGAATTCGGAACTGTTGCTCTCCTAGACTGGTTGCCAACCATGGTTAGAGAGCCCAGTCTGTCTACTGTTTAACCCACAGACGGGGGAGATGAGATAGTTTCATTCCATAGTAATGGTGATGATAATATTAACTGTTTCCTTAATTGGAAACATTTGGCATTCCTTGACCGAGTAGCCAGAGATACTACCACTTGAAATTTATAAAATCTTTCTCTTAAAACAATTTTTCAGGAAAATAGGTTTCTCAAGTCCAGTAGCTGTTATAGATCATTCCAGTATTGATGGGGTTTCCTTCCTAACCTTTTGCTTCAAGTAGTGTGGAAAGTCAACACCTTGGTCATGTCAATATTTCCCTTCGAGTTATATGTGCCATCCGTTTTAATTATTCCTGCTGTTGAAAGTCTTCAAGTGATGATGTTTCTGTTATTTGCTACAGTTCTTTGTTTGTGATTGTCTAGCGCCAGTTCATGAAGTTTGAAGAAGGGTGGTCCTTTCTAAGAACTCCAGGCCTTTTATTTGAAAGTGAATGTAACAAACTCGACTGGAATTTGAACTCATCTTGCCAGTTTACCATTCTAAATCATTAACCATTGCATCAGAAATTAATGCATCTTGTAATTAAAGAATATCGTCATCATATGTAAATGAATAGGAATTCTTTGAAAACCAAGAAGATGATTGTCAGGAATTATATTTTGAAGCATGAATTAACTTTTCGTATTTTTCTTCATTTAAATAACCGTATTTTGTTTAAAATTCGACAGCATAAAAATCTGAAACTGTTTAAAAATGTATAAAAATTAAAGAAAGAAAACAGAATCAACATTATTGTAACTTACTATTGATGTCATGAGATCATAATAATTTTCAACGAATTCTATAAGAAAACAACCAAATCAGTTTATGCACCCGAACGACAAGGTTTAAAAAAAATAAATTTATATTAATTAATTTAACTAATTTTTATTGAAATATTTTAAGATTTAAAAAAAAAAATAGAGTAGATAGGTTTGCCTATCGTCCGGTTCAAACTCCTCTCCATTCTTTTGAACGGGAGTAGAAGTGTATCCCTTGTTTTCTGACTAGGACTGGGTTTCTAGTTCATTTTAAAGTATTTTAATTCTTTTTAATTCCCATTCGATTTGTGTCTTAGAGGCATCATCGCCTTTCTTGGGGAAAATTGTTTAAAAACAAAAATAATTAAAAAAAATATCTGTATTAAAATATGTAAAATGCTTAAACCATTACAGGGCCTCCGAAAAGAAATGTAAAATGTCTGAAAATGAAACACAGGATATTGCAATAAAACAAAGTCAGAGAAAAAAAGTGAAAAAATATGCTAATATTTTTAACAAGTAATAATTCGATAATAGGAAATCTGAATCTATAAGAGATTCGTTTTGATTTCATATGAACACGACACTTAGATATTGGCCCTTGTCTTAAATTACTTTACTTCATTCATAAAATCACTTGTAATCAGTTTATATTCATTGGAAGGAGAACAATTCATAATATTTAAAAAATAATGATCACAAACGAGATGGAAAGAAAAAAGATGGATGTATTGTCAAAATATCGAATAGTCAATTTTTATATGACACACAATTTGTACCACGGTCGTGTTTCTTTCGAGTAATGGTAATCAATAAACTAAAAAAAGAAAATCTTTCTATAAATATAAGTTTAGTCACAAATTACGAACAGATAAGATTTTAAATTTTACTAATCAAGTTTTCTAATTAAGAGCCTGGTTCGTTCTACTTCCACTTAAAATGTCTTCCACAACTGTATATGGTGTTTTAAATAAGATTCCGACAGCTTTCTAATGGGTTTTCTTGTTCCATATCAGAAATTCAATATATTCAATATATATATATGTGTGTGTTTGTGTATATATATGTATATATATATATATATATATATATATATATATATATATATATATATATATATATATATATATATATATATATAGTTAAATTCCCAGATCAATTATGTGGACAAGACAAATTGGTATAAAATGACAATTGGGAAAAAAAAAATTGTTTTCCAATTGTCATTTTATACCAGTTTGTCTTGTCCACAGAATTGATCTTTGAATTTAACTGTACTGTCGACATGAAAAAAAAAAACTCTTACTATAAAGGAAATTTACATTAACCAGAAAAAGGCTTAGACAGAAGCGTCTATCTTTTTATATTTGGATTTTTTAATGTAACTATAACAACAAAGACATTTCGATTTCATTTTTGCCTTGAAAAAGTCGGAAGACGCAACGCGTCGGCAAAATCAAAGATTTCTTTTCCAGTTGTCATATATATATATATATATATATATATATATATATATATATATATATATATATATATATATATATATACAAATGAAGGAAAGAACAAATGGAGTAAAAATCCAGAGTCCGTAGCATTTAATTTTTAAAAAGTGCTCAATACAAAGTAGAGCGAAATATTATTATTATATTTTTATTATAAGGGATTATAATAACATATTTTTAAATCGCTACACAAAAGCTTTCATGTTTCAATACTTTGATTGCACTTCTTCAGGCGATGGTAAGTAACTGTTGATGAAATTTAACTTTCAGAATTTAAACTTTCGGACAGTTTTTGAATTTCCTTAAGAATCATTTCATCACCAGTTACTAACCATCGCTAGATGAAGTACAATCAAAGTATTGAAACATGACAGCTTTTCTGTAGAGATTTAAAAATATTTTTTTATTATAATCCCTTAAAATATGATAACATATATATATATATATATATATATATATATTATATATATATATATGTATATATATATATATATACACACACACACGTATATATATATATATATATATATATATATATATATATATATATATATATATATATATATATATGCAGAGTGAATTTGATTTTGATTTGATATCTATGTTATTTTCTTATGTAAATGATTGTGTTAATAAATACAAAGTCGACAGACGACAGCGTAGATTGGCAAATCAATTCAGAAAAAAGGAAACGACGTCGCAGGGAGCCATTCTCATTTATGCTTTGGAAAGATATTGTTTATATTAATAATCTGGGCAATATATTCCAGAATAAAAAAGATGGAATTAATTTTGAAGAAGGGAAAAATTAATAAAATAAGGAAAATATATTATTCCGCTTTATAAAAAAAAATGTTTTTATTGATAAAATATTTAAAAAATAGTAATAAAACAGAGAGAGAGGGAGAGAGAGAGGGAGAGAGAGAGAGAGAGAACGGGGAAAGAGTCCGAATCAAAGAGAGAGAGAGAGAGAGAGAGAGAGAGAGAGAGAGAGAGAGAGTGATGTTAAAGAAAGAGAGAGAGAGATAGAGAGAGAGAGGAGAGTGATATATAAAAAAAGAAAACGAGAAAGGGTCTACGTTAAAAAGGGAAGGTGGAGATATATATATACAGAGAGATATATATAGAGTGAGGGAAGTAAGAGTGATATAAACGAAAGAAAACGAAGTAACTGGCTGATTCAAAGAGAGAGAGAGAGAGAGAGAGAGAGAGAGAGAGAGAGAGAGGAGAGAGAGAAAAGAGAGAGAGAGAGAAAGAGAAAGAGAGAGAGAGAGAAGAGAGAAAGAGAGTAGTTTAGTTTACCGTGTGGCAAAAATATTTATGAACTCCTCATCGGAGCCAGTGTTTGGTGTTCGAGCTCAGGTAAAAACCAAGATTATGAATACTGATTTTCTAAGCTTACGTAAGTAGGAAACTTGATCTAACAAGTTCTTTCTACCTTAATTTTCGTCCCCCCCCCCAACTCCCCATTTGTCCTTGTGAATATCGAGAAAGATGTTGAAACATGGAAGAAAGAAAAATGAATGCTGGATAAAGCCTAAAGAAAACTAAAATTGGCTTATAAGCGAAGCAGATGTAATTGACCATAGACAGACGTACGTGTGCGAGAGAGAAAGAGAATTAGAAAGAAGGAGAAAGAGAGGACGAAGATGAAGCAAAATAAAAAAGATAGGGGGTGAAATAAAGATTAGATAATGCGAGCCAGAAATAAAAAGCAAGAGAATAATGAAAAAAAAAAAAAGAAAAAAGAAAGAAAGAAAGAAAAAAGTCATGATGGTAGCGTGACGTTAAAACGACGCTTTGCATTTGGCCAATAATATTATCATAGATTGAAGAGAATAGAAAAATCAGCCGGTAAGGAAAACATCGTTTGTTTAGCTGTGGCTCATTAACTGTACGTCTCAAGTGTTAACAGTCAGAATCTGGAATGAGGGCCGACGAAGTTGAAATACTGAACGAGGGACGAAAAAAAAGAGTCCCAAACTACAACAGTGTCTCTCTAGTATATATAGACCAGAGGTCGGCAACCTTTTGCTGTGTGCCGACTTAAAAAATCATTCAGTGTGCCAACAGCATACGTATTTTTATACAGGCCAATGTCAATATACCTGTTCTACAATAGATTTCATATAGTAATATATAGTATATATACTTTAGTATGAAATGGACAAAGTCCGACAATTATTTTAAGACATTTTTTTAATGTTTATACATTCTTTTTATAGATACAAATATTTAAGTAAATGCTCTGTTTATAATAAACAGTATTAACAACATTTACCGGCCTGAATATCCGAGAGATTTACATAAAGATATTCGTCCTCTGACAGGAATCGAACCTGTATCCTATACAGAACCGTCATATAGCCTGACGTGCCTTAACCGATTGAGCCACAATGGAGCGTTTCGGTTAGCAGTAAAATCGGTTAAAATAAAAATAATAAAATATTAAAATAATAAAAGTAAAATCATGGAAGATTGTAGTTTAAAAACAGTAAAATCGACCTTGCTAACCGAACGCTCCACTGTGGCCCAATCGGTTAAGGTACGTCAGGCTATATGACGGTTCCGTATAGGGTACAGGTTCGATTCCTGTCAGAGGACGAATATTTTCTATGAAAAATTCTCGGACATTCAGGCCGGTAAATGTTGTTAATACTGTTTATTATAAACAGAGCATTTACTTAAATATTTGTATCTATAAAAAGAACGTATAAACATAAAAAAATGTCTTAAAATAATTTAGTGCATTAAAAGTGAAACAACTAAATATCTTTGAGTTGTAGTAGTTATTGGTTCAGTCTTCGTGATGTTATTTGCGGCTGCTTGCCATTGGAAATTGCTTGGCGTGCTACGTGTGGCACGCGTGCCGTAGGTTACCGACCCTTGATATAGACAGTGAATCCTTCGCGACAGAGAGCCCATGTTTGGTCGTCGTATACAAGCTAAAATCTAATGACGAAATATCACTAATCACCAGACACGCACACAGATTATCATTAAACATCGGCCATATTTGAGTTATAAAGGTCTGTCATACAGAAAGAAAATAGCTTATCAGTAACGTTACAGATACGGCATAATTTTATTCGATTTTGTATCATATAGGTAAAGATCAGCTTTAGGGAGTCGTTTTGTTTACCTATGTCCAGGTTACATGGCTAAAACTATTCTAATATGCAAGTGTAAATTTGTATTGTGGGTATATAGTCACACGTTTAAGTGTAGTACTTATATACGTGAATTATTCTTTAAATTATTTATGCAAGGATGTACCTCGGTGCATACGTGTGTGTTCTTGTACGCGCGTATATATAGCTAAGTGAATAAATAAGTGAGAAAAGCCTGTTTCCAATTAAGGAAGCTATAATCTTGATTTACAGTAGAACCGTTCGTTCGTCAAGAGTATCAGTTGAGGAAATAGAAAGAGAAAGAGAAAAGAGAAAGAGAGAGAGATAGAGAGAGAGAGGGACAGAAAGAGAGAAGGGGGTTGAGTTACTGCAGTTAATTTTGGTATCGGTTTTATGTTGAGCTGTCGTCAGCACATCAAGAAGTGTGGGAAAAGAATGGAATGAATGGAACGATAGGAAAAAATGTAATAAAAAAATGTAATATTTAAAGACAGGAAAAGAAAAAAAAAGACAACGAAAAAATAAGCTAAGCCAGCAGGAAAGATGGAAAGAAAGTAAATCGAAGCGACAAAGAAAAGAAAACAAGTAAAATGAAATATGGAAGGAAGAAGGTTGATTAACGAGTGAAAAAAAGATGAAAGGAATGGAGGGGAAAAGAAAACCCAATATAAATACATTGGTTGACATAGTCTGGCAAAAGTATGCACCTAGTAAGGATCGAAGTGAATCGAGTAATAATTGTTTACGAGACTTACAATAGTTTACAAGACTTACAGTTATTTACGAGACTAACAATTTTTAACAAGACTTACAATTGTTTACGAGACTTACAATTGTTAACGAGACTTACAATTATTAACGAGACTTACAATTGTTTACGAGACTTACAATTGTTAACGAGACTTACAATTGTTTACAAGACTTACGAGACTTACAATTGTTAACGAGACTTACAATTGTTAAAGAGACTTACAATTGTTTACGAGACTTATAATTGTTTACGAGACTTACAATTGTTAATGAGACTTACAACTGTTTACAAGACTTACGAGACTTACAATTGTTAACGAGACTTACAATTCCTTACGAGATTTACAATTGTTTACGAGACTAACGAGACTTACAATTGTTTACGAGATTTACAATTGTTTATGAGACTAACGAAACTTACAATTGTTTACGAGACTTATAAGACTTACAGTTGTTTACGAGATTTACAATTGTTTATGAGACTAACGAAACTTACAATTGTTTACGAGACTTACAAGACTTATAATTGTTTACGAGATTTACAATTGTTTACGAGACTAACGAAACTTACAATTGTTTACGAGACTTACAAGACTTACAATTGTTTACGAGACTTACAATTGTTAATGAGATTTACAATTGTTTACGAGACTTACAATTGTTTACGAGATATTACAATTGTTTACGAGACTTCCAACTGTCAGGCTATCTTATGCATTATGCTCAGCTTTGTCAGCGTGGCGTTGCGGTTCGTTCCGACCGAGTTCGTTGCGTTCACTTTCACACAAAAACCATATTGGGAAAGAAATGAATGGGATGACAACTAGTCTAGAAGAAGGAAAACTCTTATACAAAACTGGTTGAACGTGGGCCTGGCAAATCCCGTAAAAATCTACCAGCGTGGTGAGGCTGTAGTCGTGTTTTTTCCACAGAGTTATCTAATGAGGGGGATGAAGTGCCACACCAAGTGGCAAGTGCTAGGGATCACGTTGAGGACGGATCTCATTTCAGTAGACTGAAAGAATAGTTTGATAACGACAGAACGAATTAATATTTAGTAAACTAGAATAAGGTTATCCCAGTGAGGATCGAACTCACTACACCAACCAATTGGTCTGCAAGACGAGCTCGATGACCATTGTTCTACGGGAAGCGCCCCAAAATGCGAATAAATCACTTTGAAGAAATGAAGAGAAAAAGTAAGCAACGGAAAATTTTATTCGAAACAAAGAAAATGCTTGTTATGTAATATCAGTCCTTCTTTACGACGGTGAATGGTGGGTATTTTCCTGGCAGATGAAGAAGAGGCAACGGAAAAATACAGTTCTGCAGAAGGATGCTGGTGAACTGAACATATGAGCGATAACAAAGTTTGAGGGAAAATGGAAACGGACAGGACACTTATACTTGACTTCAGAAAGAGAGAATTGGAATTTCTAGCGCACATAATGAGGAAAGAGGGCTTGGAAAATTTGACACGAACAGGACATATTGAAGGCAAGAGACAACCTAAACAACAAGCTTGTGTAAATGATTGGCAGAATATAGTTTAGGAGAGATAGCGAAGGAAGAAAGAAAAAAGCGAGGGAGCTGAGAAGAAAGAAAGAAAGAAAGAAAGAAAGAAAAGTGAGGGAACTGAGAAGGAAGGAAAGAAAGAAAGAAAGAAAGAAAAGTGAGGGAACTGAAAAAGAAAGAAAGAAGGAAAGAAAGAAGAAAGAAAAGTGAGGGAACTGAGAAAGAAAGAAAGAAAGAAAGAAAGAAAAGTGAGGGAACTGAGAAGGAAGGAAAGAAAGAAAGAAAGAAAGAAAGAAAGAAAGAAGGAAAGAAAAAAGTAATGGTACTGAAAAGGAATAAAAAAACGAAATAACTGACGGAGTTGATAACAAAGAAAGAAAGAAGGAAAGAAAGAAAAGTGCGGGAACTGAGAAGGAAGGAAAGAAGGAAAGAAAGAAAGAAAAATGAGGTAACTGAGAAAGAATGAAAGAAAGAAAGAAAGAGAAAAAAGTAAGTAAGTTGTCTTGTGAAATGGCATCATAGATATTACTCTAAAAAGATAATAACCTCTCTAGTTATAGCGTGATTTTTTTTTTTGAAAGGAAGAACATGATTTTAGAAGTCATTTAATAAATTACCTTTTATTTTTTAGGAGTAGGGAGCGGCCATGGCTCAAGTGGTAGAAACGATATTTCTTAATGGTTAACTCGAGTTGGTTGCTTATCGAGTGTGTGTGTGTGTGTCAGCGCGCACGCACGTACGTGTGTGCATTGGTTGGGTGTATGCATGTAGGTATGACTTAGTAAGTGACTGCGTACACATGTGATGTACGGAAATTGTAAATTCTTCGCATACTAAACGACCCATCTCACCAAGATGCTTCTTTCTCAATAAAACTGAAGAATACCCGTAAAAAACAGATTATTATTGTTGCTGCTGTGAAAGAGCAGCATGCAAGAATACAAATATTTTTCCGTGACTCGTAGGGGCACCATGTGTACTGCAGCCACAGTAGAAGTGGTGTTTATTGGGCAAGATAGGCCGGTTTTGAAGTTTTTCCTTCTCCTAGACTGGTTGCCACCCAACGTTATAGAACCCAGTCTGCTCGGCTATTTTCCCATAGCTGAGGGGAGAAAATTCATACCTTTTCCAAGGGAATTAGCACGTAAGTGAATGTAATGGATCCGACTGGAATTCGAACTCGGCTCTCCGATTCCTCAATCCGAGCCGCTATCCATTACTCCACCGTGCCTCCCAGAGCAGCATGTAAGCAAAGGAGGTGGGTCTGGAGTACAAATATACGAAGCTCAATATCACCTTCATGTCACCCAATCTAATAAAGGTATACCAGATACATGTATGACGGTATTATTATTATTATTATTGCAATGAATCTAGCTAAAGATCCTGTTCGATGGTCGAGATAGTTGCTTATTTTGTCCCTGTGCAATGTTGTCGGTGTTCGATTCTGTTAAAATCGGAATATCAAACACTTTCAGAGCAAGCAAAGGACTTCTGTCATTTGAAAGACTGGCACGGCACAATCTTCTTATTGTTCGAGATTCTAGTACATCTGCCTGCTTGTAAAACCTGAATCGTTCGTAACACCTGAAGCAGCGAACAGAAAAATAATCGCACCCAACCATCTACCCGCTTGTCTCCAATGATTGGTCTGACGAACGTCGAGATATTTTTTTTTATTTTTCATTTCACCTGACAACAATCATTCGGGCTGTTCAGAAGAAGAAAAAAAAATCCTTTTTATTTTACCGAATCCCAAATAAATGCGGCGTTTTAGATGTCGCAAAACTTTTTGCCGAACATAAAGCTGCTAACACGAAGGCAAGAAACACACACAAAAAAAAAATGTATAAATTATAAAATTCCATCGTCTTGTGTTGCCATTGTCTTGGCGACAACGTAATTTACTAATAAGATTAGAATATTATTAACAAGATAATTATTCCTAACTAAGTTGACGACTTTCAAATGTAGTGGAAATAAGAGGGAAAAGTGAGATCGCAATATTTGATTGCATAGTATTTTTTTTTTGAACATGGAAATAAAAGAGGAAGAAAGTAAAAGAAAAAACGTAAAGCATATTTCGAAAAACACTAGAATTTATGTAAAACACAAAACTCGTGGAATATTGACAAAGATTTTAAATAGAAAAATTAGATGAAGCAGAAAATACGTGTTTGGAGAGAGAGAAAGCGAAAGAGAGAGAGAGAGAGAGAGAGAGAGAGAGAGAGAGAGAGAGAGAGAGAGAGAGAGAGAATACACCGAGAAAAAACTTGAGAACGAAGATTTGAGTAGAAAATCTGTCATTTTTGACGGTTACAAACACCGAAAATTAAATTGAAAGTATTTTGTAAAAGGTACGTTCACAGAGTAAAAGTATTTAAAACGTTTATCACACACTCATGGAACTACAGATGCATTTTTAGCCATATCATTATGACAAAGAGTTGTAGACAGCTTCTCCGATGTTTGATGAAAGGTTGAAATATAACGTACGTCACATGCATTTAGAGAAAGAGAAGTTAACAACTTCACTTTATAGATCATCAGTTCGATTCTAACTCCGACTATTACTTCCGAAGTTTCAACCTCACTAACGTTAACCATACACGGTATAAATTTTGTGTGCCTGTCACACAATAACGGTATATTAAACTTCCAGATTATTTTTAATGTGTTGAGCTTGAGCCTCACATGGTTATTCACAATTTTCTAGCCTTCATTGCTTTAAGCCAGGAATCGGCAACCCTTGCCATGCGTTCCAAACATGGCACACCGATGACTTATTCATTGGATTCCCTTTTCTTCTTTTCTTCTTTCATATATATCATTATCTCTTGTTGTTGTAACATAGGGAAGGTTACTGAATAGAATAATCACACGAAGGTTGGTAATGAACGATAATAATTAAGACAAAAACAGCACATAAGATTCGCCAGCGGCGCGTAGAAGTAGTTAACTGATAGAAGTGAGTCAAGTGAATTCAACAAGGAATCTTTAACTGCAGGATATCTACCATCCGCCCCACGCGGCCAAATGTGGCAAAAGTCCGAATTTAATGTGGGGATCCGAGCCCGTAGGCTTGGCCAAAAATTTCCCGTAGACCCCGTATAAAACGGGGTTGGGTAGCTGTTTCCCGAGACAAGACTCTACCTTTCGACATAGCATCGTCTGGGGATCCTCTCTGCCCAGAGATAGAGAGTTTGACCAGCACAGCTGGAGACAAATCTCCAACTGCAGACCAACATACAGTATTTACTACTGTATTTATGTGAATATGCTACAACACATGTATTTTTATTTTCTTCCCTTTACAGACTGTGAAGAATGTCACGACCATTAGTTAAGAAACGATGTCATTCAAATGAAGAAGATATTAGAGAATTTAAAGAATACTGGACTGAAACATGTGGTATGATTAATAAAGAAAATAAAACCTTGTGCATTTTCTGTTCCGAAACAATCGTTTGTAGGGCTTCTTCTGATAAGGGACAGTTTGAAAAGGTCCATAAGAACTTAAGCAATAAAACTGAAGAGATAAAAAGAGAATGAATTTCTTGTCAACTGAGCAAGACAAAAAAAAAAAAAAAAAAAAGGCTGATACTTTTGTGAACTTTATTTCAGGTCGGCCCAATTCCAACTTGCTGTTAGTTTTGAGGTTTCAACAATTTTTGTTGGCACGTCGAAAAATTTTGTGTCAGACATTTGGCCAGTTTTGGCACGCCCTCTCACCCCTGCTTTAAGCAATGAACACCGTAGTTAAGTAGCGTCGAGCGCAGTCAATACTTAAATGTGAGACGACTTGGCAACACTGGCTGAAGTAAGCAACCACCTACAATCCAAAATATGTTTGGGCTTTAAATTAGCAACAGAGGGTTGATAAACCGTAAAAAACAAATCAATCAATGGACATACTAGATTGAAAAAAAGTTAAAAACCAAACTTAAGCAGTATTCAAAATGGATATTCGATTCATTTGTGCTTATTGGCATTATTGTTTTTTGACTCGAAGTTTTGTTTGAATGTCATCTTAGCTGGTTCAGAGATTTTAAATTAATATTATGTGTTTGATCCCTAGGGTAATATTTGGCCCAGTCTATACCATTCTTTTGGGATAAGGCTAAGTCATTACCTGCTGCTTGTGGCGCCCCTAAACGGGAGAGGGCCGAGCGAGCTTGAGCAACTTTTGTTTCCAGTCGACATTCGCGTCGGCGGCTTCTTTGTTTTTATGTACCGTGTCCTTTCAGGACGTAGGCGATCATGGCTCTCCACTTCCCCCTATTCCTTGTAGCTCTCAATAAGTTTAGTCCCTCTAACACCTCCCCCAGACAACGTGGTCATCCACTTGCTCAAGCCCGCCAGGTATGTCATGCGTTGCTTAGAAAGCTTTAAAATTGACATGGTATCATATTCTGCTCGAGCGGGCGGGTGGGCGGTCTTTCGGTTAAATAATACATCGATTCCGCTGGGCCAATTTAATCGTAGATCTTATCTTTCGTAACAACATTCAACCAGACTTCGTTACCGTATTTGCCAGCATAAAAGATACACAGGAACATATTAGGCACCCATCCATTTCAGCAAGGCATCCTGTTTACCTTTTCGAGGTCAGCGTACTGATGATGGCATAGGTATTCATAGGTGGGATAAGAATGATCTTGAACAAAAGATTTACCAAATATTCCAAGAAGCAGAACTCAAGATAAATCTTTCCAAAACAGAAACCATAAAATCTGGAATTGGAATGAAAGCAACGATGGCATAGGCGGATCACTACGGGATAAAATAGCTGGAAATTGGTATAAACATAATCTTGAAGCTGTAGTTGAGGGAGCAGATTTTACCATTCTCCGAGATTTTTTCTATCAATAGATATCGAACAATACAAAAAAAAATCTTAGAGACATTATTATCAAAGACAAAAAAAAGAAAGAGGTTGCCCACTGATTGATATGAGCGTACCAACTGACAAAAAACAGATCTGCGAAGGTTTTCTGGAGTTGGAAAAAGAAAAATGCGACACTTAAAAACTAAAACTGTTCCTGTTGTGGCTGGAGCTTTCGATAACGAAAGGAACGCAAGAACAAATCAACAAAATCCCTGGTACACCATCTCTCTAGGAAATCCTCAAAATAGTTCTAATAAGCACAGCCCATGTCTTAAGAAGAGCTATGTCCCTTAAAATGTATTTTTTTTTGCTAATAGCTGTCTTTTGTTTAATTAAGAAGAAACAAAAATCACACCCTTCGCTTGGCCTAGGCTATTGTTCATGACCCGACATGTGATTATAAAACAAATCTCTAAGTCAAAAATAATTTTTATAATAATGATAATAATAATAATGATAATAATGTACACCCTTATCAAACTGGGTGTCCTAATAGGTATATTGGACTTTGTATATTTGTACCTCAGCGTCACTTCGCTAGCTTGCTGCACTGGCAATCAGTTACAACAACAACAACTACATAAAAAATATCAATAATAATAATAATAATAATAATAATAATAATAATAATAATAATAATAATAAAAACATGAAGACATCCACAATTCCAGTTATACTTGGAGTCCTCGGATTGATTGGAAAAGATTCCAACAGATACATTGAAGGGATTCCTGGTAGTCCATTGCCTTCAAGAAATACACACAACAAAAAAATAGTTCTCACAAGTACAGCTCACACCTTACGAAGGGTTTTATCTATGTAGAATATGTGTGATGTTTTTTTCGAAAGTGCTCTGTGGAAAATGTCATGATGCCATAAATTATAACCTTCGGTAGTGAATGTTTGGGATCGAATTAACCTATGGAAACATCAACTTCACGTATAAGATGTCGAGCGAATTTTTTTAGCTATTTTTTAAAAATAAGTGCGATATATATGCCGTCAAATACGGTATTTCCGACCAATTCATTCGAACCAGTTTCTTTGCTCCTCTTGGCTTTCTCACGCTTTGGCCAATACGAGAGAACCAAGAGGTTCATAGAAACTGTCTGGAAGGAATCGTAGGAGACGGTGTTTGGAAAACTTTAAGATAACAAAGGCAAGGGAACAAACTGGAAATAATCAGTGAAGAATCTGCAATGTTATCGGTCCCGACCTGGAATCTCGGCTTCACTCACTTTCCCATTATTGCCTCCCTGAGTCTTTTCTATAAATACTTCCATAGTAATTGTTCTGATAAGCGTTCCTCTTTGGTACCTCGACTTCATGAATTTAAGTGCAGTACTAGATTGGCAGTTAGGTCTCATCATTTTACTATTGAAATAAAGAGATATAACCATAAATTCCATTGTAATATTTTCTTCACTAGCTCGTCTCGCTTGTGGAATTCTTTTCCGGCTTCTGTCAACAACGATTTTTAAGAATCTAAAAGCAACATCAATCGCCATCTGTCTTTCCGAAACCTGTTCTTTTATTGACCTTTCTCCTCACTAATGTTTTCTCATTTTCTTTCCCACTCAGTGACCCCCCCCTTGAGTCTTAGTGGCTTTATTGCCTTGGTTGAGGTGGAATAATAAAACAAAACAAGTATAATTATTTAAAAAAATAAATCAATGGCAAAAATATTCGGCTATAATCAGAAGTTGATTTGGCTGTATAAGTCATAGATAAATGTTATAGAAATATCGGTCAAATTCTTCGGATACCATTTCGTTTGCTAAACAATTTATGTGAAAGATTAAATGAGATTTTTTTTGAGTAGGCGCGCAAAGATGCGCGCACGCGCATATGCTTGTTTTCCTGACAAAATAAAATTTAAGAGATAAGAAGCTATCGAAAAAAGGCCGTAGAAGATAACGGTGAAGCAAAGATAAGATAAAAGAAATGCATTAGTAGGAGGAAAAGTACTGAGAAGTGGCAATCTAGAATATAATGTCTCTCAGAGTAGCTCACTGGTTAGCTTACTACGTTAGAGACTAAGTATTCAAAAACTAGCGTTGGCTGGTTAACTTTAACGCCTGAGAAACAAAACTGCTCTCTATTACTCATCACAGAGAAACATCTCTGCCCCCCCCCCCCATTAGAATGTCTGACGCTCAACTTCTCGAGAGTTCCTCTTTGCGACTACTCGGCCTCACATTGACTGCTGACCTGAGATGGAACAAATACATTGAGTCAATAGTTTCGTCCACCGCAAGGAAAGTCGGTTCCCTGTGCCGCGCCAGGAAATTTTTCTCGTCGGAATCGATCCTTCAAATCTACAAATCAATCATTCGCCCTTGCATAGAGTATTGCTGCCATATATGGTCTGGTCTCAAGGTTCTTGATAAGAGACGAATATGCAATGTAATTGGCCCTGATCTGGCATCACGTCTACAGTCGCTCTATCACAGACGTGCCGTTGCCTCCCTCTGTCTTTTTTACAAATACTTTCATGGTAACTGCTCCAATGAGCTACTTTCGCGTGAATTTAAGCGTTCTACTAGGCTGGCATCTCGCTCACACCTGTTCACTGTCGAAACTGTTAAATGTAGCCGTCTCTTCTACTCCAATAGCTTCATGTCTCGCACTTCTCGCCTGTGGAACTCCCTCCCTTTTTCCTGTTTCCCTGATAGCTATAATCTCCAACTATTCAAATGTAATGTTAATCGACGTCTCCAGATGCCGTGATCTATCGCCTATCCTTCTCTTCATCCTTTCCTCTATCACTCCTATTTGGTCTCACTCCAATTCTCTGTAACCCCTTGCGTGCTAGTGGCTTCCCGCCTTACTTGGGGTGAAACGCTTAAAAAAAAAAATGAGATTTCTTAGCAAAAGCTTTCCAAGAGAAATATATTCGGCTCTTAAAAACCCAAACAACCATTTTCAAAAGATTGTAAATTTTATTAGAATTGTTAATAATTATAATTTTTAAAAAATAATTTCACCCCAAGCAAGGCAAGCCACTAAGAAGCAAGTGGGTGGGGTGCTACTGAGAATATGAGAAAAAATGATTTAGGAGGGAGAACAAAAGAGAACAAGAATTAAGAAGACAGAAGATAATGATTGGCATTGCATTTAATTCTTTGAAGATCAAAGTTGGCTAGAAAGCAAGAAGCCGGAAAAATGTTCCACAAGCGGGAAGTGCAACAGAAGAAACTATTAGCATAGAACTTACGGTTGTATCTAACTGCTTCAATTGTACAATGAGACCTTGCCGCCAATCTAGTCGGTTAAGTGACACACGTGATACACGCTTGGGTGATCATGTGTCTTTCGATACATGACTGACTAGGCAGAAGATTTTTTTCCGCAGTAGGTTGCCATTTCTTTATATGGTAGACTGGTTGCCAACCAAGGCTAAAGAACCCAGTCTGTCCTGCTATTCAACGCATAGATGGGGTGGGGGATTTGAAGAGATAGATTCATACCTTTCCCAAGGGTATTTGTGCTTAAGTGAATACAACGAACTTTACTGGAATTCGAACTCGGCTCTCAGATTTCTCGTTCGGTGCCGAGATTACACCACAAAGCCAATCTAGTATTGCTCTTAAATTAATCATGTTGAGATACCCCAGAGAACAGCTCATCATAACAATTACCAGAGAAATATTTATAGAAAAGGCCCAGGGAAGCTACGTTACAGCGGTGGGAAAGTGACTGAAGCCGAGATGCCAGGTCAGGACCAATAACATTGGCGGTTCTACTTTGTATTTTATCAAGAATCTCTAAATATTTAATGCTTGGACGAATGAATAGTTCTTTTCATCCTAGCATGGTGAGGCTATGGGTCTATGCTCCACGGTGAAATCTGCTAGCTTAGCATACATACATTTATTTCCATGTTAATTTCAGTGCCATTATATCGCAACTATCCAGAACATCGGAGAATGACAGTTTGGGTATTTTCAAAGAAAAGCACTTGAAATTAAGAATTCTTCTTCTTCTTCTTCTTCCTCTTCTTCTTCTTCTTCTTCTTCTTCTTCTTCTTCTTCTTCTTCTTCTTCTTCTTCTTCTATGTGCTGTGTCACTTCAGGGCGTGGTTGATCATGGCACTCCACAGTTTCCTGTTCTTTGTACCGCTTAGTAATTTTTGTTTTGTTGTTGTTTCTTCAAAACTCTGTTCTGTCATCTATTTGCGCAAGCTATTTTCCTCTTTCCCGCTTGCCTTCAGTTATATCCTGTGAGTATCAAATTTTCCAAGCCCTCTTTCCTCAAATTTCAACTTCCTCTTTCTTATATTAAGTATCAGTGTTTTTTATTTTCTTTTTTTTTCTCTAAAAAACTCGGCGTTGATCACATGTTCAGTCCATTCATCTTTCTGTCGAACAACATTTCTGTTGATTCAAGTCTCTTCTTCATCTGTGAGGAGATTGTTCCTCATACACTGCTATATAGGAGGACTGATATTACATAACACTTCAGTACTTTTATCTTTGTTTCTGACGATATTTTTCTGTTTCTTAATGCTTTGCTTAGCTTTCGGAAGGCATCTTTCCCTATCCCAATGCGCCTTTGGATTTCTGTGTCACGCTTTCCGTCCTCTTTTAAAACATTTTTCGGATATTTCAATTGGCGTACTTTCTTGATTTTGGTATCTCCAATTTGTAATTTGTCTGTTTGGTTGTTCCTTTTGCTGACAACCATTTATTCTTATTTCTCGTAATTGGTGTTTAGTCCTTTTTTCTCGCTCTCCTTTCTGCCTTCTGTCGGAGTTCTTGTAGTTTCCTATCAATGTCTGCTATCAACACTGTGTCATCTGCATATCTTATATTGTTAAGATTGTGGCAACCAATAATGAATCCTGTTAGGAGTTCTAATTCTCTCAGAATTACCTCCCTGTATAGATTTAATAAGTCCGGTGAGAAGACTCACCCTTGTCTTAAATCTCTTTAGTAAGTGAATATCTTGGACGTTTTGTTCATTATCATTTAATGAATTTGAAGCGAAAGTAAAAAAAACAAACAAAAAAAAAAGACAAAAAAACAAACTACCGCATGAATGAATTTTTAAACTGAACGAACATAAATAATAAAAAAGGAACTCTGCCCGGAAAGTATTCAGTTATTTATAATAAAAGTAAAATGTAGCCTATATAGGCTCTTAAAAACCCAAACAACCATTTTCAAAAGTTTTAAAATTTTATTAAAATTATTTTCCACTTAGAATCTCGCACACTTAACCTCTACTTCCCCTTTTAGTTTTCAGAACCACCTGTAAATTTCTTTTCGGGATCGCCATCAGCTGCCTCATCGCCGTCTTTTTTCTTCTTGCCCACAGAGTGTTAACGTTTAACTTTGGGAAAAGCCAGAAGTCACGCGAGGTCACGCGAGGATGAATCTAGACTTTAAAAATGTGTGTGTGTTGCTGGGGAACAAACCTGGGTGATGCAATATTTTGGCCTCAGCCTACAAAATAAAATCCCTTCTGAGTGGATTTCAGGTTAAATCAAGGCCGCGCAACCGATTTTCCAGATATTCAAAATAGATGCACACGTTCCGGACAGACCCTATAATTATAATTATTCTATGTCAACTTATTTTATTTATTGTAAGGTGTGTGTGTGTGTGTGTGGGGGGGGTAGGTTGAAAGTCAGCCTGAGTCTTACGTGACGTTCCTCCACGAATACTAGCAGCCGATGTTCGAACTAGATTAAAAATCAGGATTTCGAATACTGATTTTAAAGGCTAGCAAGTTCGTATCTGTTTCGTCAATCTTTCTAGTTTTTTATTTGGGGTTTGAACATATACTGAGGAAATAACCAGAAAAAGATGTCGATAACCATTCACTTAAAAAGTTCAACTTTTTAAAGTAATTGGTTAATATTTTTAAATAGTTTATTGCTCACTTAACACATTGACAAATAGTTCAAAAGCACAATAGAACTTTGCATGCAGTCCTCCATATTAAGAGCAATTGTTTGTGTTCACTCGATAATTGGGTAAATATGCCAATAATTGCTTTTGCATCCAATTCATCTAACAACTCCTTTTCAATGAATATCATGTTTAATTCCAAATTCTCTTCAAACAGCGAATTTTTTAAACTTGTCTTTCTGATCTTTCGTTTTGAAATTGTTCTCTCACATTAGACTTGAGTAACTGATAAGCGGGCAGATGAATTTATAAAGTTGTCTGCGTGTGTCTTTTTTATTTGATATAGAGGATCCACTCCATTAGGGGCCCACTTGACATCGGGCAATCTGACACTCTCTTGTGCATTCTTGTGTAATTATAGTGCATATGTACTGTACGTATTACTGACAGTAGATGCCAAATGCAAATACAGAATGTTATAATGGGATATTTAACTATATTTTTTATTTAAGTAATTGGTTGATATTTGTAAATAGTTTACTGCATAATTTACACATTAACAAATAGTTCAAAAGCACAGTAGAACTTTGCATGCCATCACCTATATTAAAAGCAATCGTTTGTGTTCATTCGATGATTGTTCGAATCTGCCAATACTTACTTCTCTGTCCAATTCATGTAACAATTCCTTTTCACTAGATAGCAACACGCATGATAGCAAATACTCATTAGATAGCGAATTTCGTAATCTTTTCTTTAGCTTTGAAAATGTTCTCTCATCTTGGATCTGAGTAACTGATAGTGTGCAGATGACTATAAAGTTCTTATTACTTTTATTTGTTGCTAAAACAGTTGTCTGCATTTGTTTCTTTATAGCATTTTTATTTGATATATGAGATCCACTCCACCAGGGACCCACTTGCCATCGGGCAAGCTGACACTCTGGTCAATACACCTTTTGGTAGTTAGTGCAACCAAGGAACAACAAAGACGTTAATATATACAATAATTGGTCAACTAGGATTAGACGACCATGATTTACAAAAGATTAATTCGGTGTTCGAGTCTAGATTAAAGCAAAGATTGAAAATGTTGATTTTCAAAGTAAATGTGCTAACAATTCCTTTTCAATAGATAGCAACATGTATGATTTCAAATTCTCATCAGACAATGGATTTCTTATCCTTATCTTTTTGATCTTTAGCTTTGAAATTGTTCTCTCAGACTGGACTTGAGTAACGGCTAACTTTATAAAGTTCTTATTTATTTTTATCACTAAAACACTTGTCTGTGATTGTTTACTGCATTTTGTTTTATTTGATATAAGGGGCCCACTCCATCAGCGGGCAAGCTGACATCCTAGCCAGTCCCCTCGAGTTATATAGTTGTATGGGATTTATTAAGGTTAGCACAATACAACAGAAAGTCAAATGAGAATAGGAAGATTGTACTGCACCAATCTTTTAGGCAGAGAAACTGAACGTCATTAATAAAGATCTCTGCTGTTGCCTGGGCTAGAACGCCTACCACTGGCGTAAATAGCGGATACGCAACCCTCTCCCTCTCCAAACAGCTTAATCGAACACGTGGATGATGGGGAGGTCTGTCTTCGGAAACTGTTATTCTGTAATTATTGATTCGATATTTACCTAAATATAGTAATTCGTCGGTCAACGCCCGGGTACACCCCGCCAAAAAAAAAAAAAAAATTAAAAAAAGCAGGGTTAAATGAAATACCATTATACGAACTCATTAGCATAACTAGAGATTCAAGCTTGATAAGCTGTTTTTTTTACCACTGATATGAATACAAATGAAGGTGATAGGCATCGCTAAGCGACTAATGGGCAAAAAAACCTGTGTGACCCTGTAGATAGACAGCAAATGTTACAAGAATTTTGGGTGTATGTACGAGTTTTTATGATTATGAATCATAGTTTTTTTTTTAAATGTTAGCGTTCATATTTATCCTAGTGAGAATAGTTTCGCGTAATTATTTCGAAATAAATGATTGCCGTTGTTGAACCTTGACAGTATGAAGCGTAATAGTACTGTGTTTCTCATCAGAAAAATAAATAAAGTTTTTTAAGAATTTTAATTGTTATCTTTTTATTACAAATTATAATAAATTATTTTATTTTTTGATAATAAATAAAACATAAAACTCTTTTTTGATCATCATAATTGTGCTTTGGAAGTTTAACTATACGTTCAAGTGTGTCATGAGATGAAAAAAACAAGGTTGAAAACCATTGCTATAGTAAATCGGCGTTATACAAGGTAACACTAAGCGGTGTATCACTCTAAGGTTTGGAGAGACGCACATTGACCATTGTAAAGTTTTTTTGTCTATATTTATATAAACAAGCTCTAAATAATTGTATTTATTTTCTTGTTTAGTTTGTAATAATTTTTGCAAATTAATTAAGCCAAACTCATAAGAGATAATCAATTCCAGTCGGGTAATTTATGCAAATTATTCCGGCGATGTCATTTGCAATCTTCTGCACGTATCTCGAGCTCATTGAGCACAATTATGATTGAGCAGACGATAAAACAAGAGGATGTTACTCGAAGGAAAGCAACTAAAAGCAGGTTAGTTTGAAATCAATGGCTCACTGCCAAACCTGACTAATCAAGTTTAACGAATGCTTGTATATGCAGAGCACACAAAAGGTTTTCGCACACCTAATAAAATTTGTTCTGGGCTGTGGGGAAAAGCAATCTCTAGTTGACATGTTTAATAAATAAATAAATGATACTAATAAAAGCCTTGTTTTCTTGTTCGGTAATGCTGGTCGTTGGTTTTCTTCGGATATCTTCGTCACTTTCCGTAAGTACAAGTAATGATACAAGAAGTCATTGCTGTTAGAAAGGCGGTCGATATTGTTGATAGTATTTTACTGACTAAACTTCATTTTTAGTCTGGCACAAGGTTATCATCCAATGAGGATCGAATCATTGCTCTACAGCAGGCATCCACGTAATCGATATATTTCTTAGACTAGCAAATATAACAAGTTGCATCACGTGATGCTGAAAATTTCTCGGCTCGACCCAGTTTTCAAAATTTGACTAGATAGCCAAAAATAAAATTTTGTGGAAGGGCTTCCTAGTCAGGCCGAGAACTTTTCGTTGTAAAGTTTAACATTCTGTTCCTGAAACCTTATCGATGACATTCGTTAAGATATTGATGTGATGGAATAACCTTCCACCCCCATGGGTGGCGGCCCTATAGGTGGTAACCACCTATAAGAATCCGTTAGGACAGCGGACAGAAGAGTCGAGCTGGGATCTTTTCCAGCTGAACTGGTCGAACTCTCTGCCTTCGGGCAGAGAGGAACCCGGACGCGGCTATACCTTCGGGCAGTGTCTCGTCCGGGAAGGTAGACAGACCGGATCCCGTTTATGCGGGGTCTACGTTTTTTTTTTTTCCGAGCCTACGGGCTCGGGAACCCCACGCTAAAGTGCTGAGGGTCGTGGGGGAAAGAAGAGATGGATTCATGACTGGTCCTCAAATGGTGCGTCTGGGCGCCCTCGTGCGTCCTGGAAGATGTCTAAGTGCACCCTGGCATTCCAGAGAAATACAAGAAATAAATATACTTACTTTAGTATATTTCTGTACCCGTCTCGTTCATATTTATGTGAATTAGGCTTTTCTGCTCTCACCACAATTAAATGCAAAAAGAGAGGAACTCTTCAATGTATTGAGGAGGAAATGAAAGTTTGCCTATCAAATATACACCCAAACATTGAATAAATCGCTAAGACTCATCAGGCTCCTGTTTCTCATAAACACAAAAATGAATAAACTTAAGGTATGTTTCATTTTTTTATTTTTTTATTGCATTATTTCTTTTCTGCAATATTTGACTTCATTATAACATATTTTTCTGAAATTGGTATTTTTAGTAGGATTTCAAGTGACGCCCGACTTCAAAAAGTTTGAGATCTTTAAAGAAACGAGTACAAAAGCAAAAATTCAAGCCTGGCGTTAAACACATGATAGCGTTATCGTATCCTCTATCTTCCATTTTTCTTTGAGGTTTACGGTCACATCACGCTGAAACGTCGTTCAGATGGGTGACCGCTTGAGATGTAAAGTTGGATGTATAATAGCTCGCATTTGTAAATCGGATAATTGTCCTCATCTTTGTCACCATATTTATTACAACGTTTCGGCCGTTGGTTAGAATGTTATTTCGCTGTTTAATGGATGTCAGTTATCAGTTATCTCCTGTTAATTCCCCTTTCCAAGTTCTCCATTGCCGTAACCGAGTATTGAACTCACTCTTTGGGTCCTGTCACTGGATCTAACCAACGCCTTTATCCACTGTGCCATGTGTCCTTGAGGACATCTGTGTATGAATTTCTGTGTATTATAAACATAATGTCTTCAGCTACCATTTTTTACCAGTGCTCATAATGCAATTTTTAGCTGTTATCATTGCACGTTTTTACCAGTGCTCATATTGCAATTTTTGTTGTTATTATCGCTTTTCTTTGGCACTCCTTTTTTATATTGTATTTCATTTCATTTATGGAGAGAAAAGGGGGGTCACCGCCCTCTGTGGGATCAGGTTGAGATCATAGACAAAGAACACCATTGGAAAATTCGTAAACTCAAGGAATCAGCACATATGCTAGGCTACAAAAATCTCCTGAGCCGACAAAGCATAGAAAGATGAGGACAATAGTTAGAATAATGTAAATAGTGTCCAATTTGCGTTGCGTTCTTCATATTCATTTACGCGCAAATACTATTCAGAAACGTATGAATCCGCCTCTTCTCCCTCCACCTATGGGTTAATTAATAAGACTTGTATCAATAAACCTTATCTAAAAAAAAAATCTTTCAATCTAAAATATTTTCTTGTTTTAAATAACCTGCAAAAAGTGGATAAGCTGTAGTTAAACAAATTAATCAATCACTCAAATACTGATTTGCTACGTATGTCTTTTAGATGTATTTTAATTCTCTGGAATATAAATGTATAGTAACTACCGTAGCCACAAAATGAGGGATCAGTTTTTATAGTGAATATAATGTAGAATTGATCCTCGATTTTATATCCACATTATAGTTTCTTGCTTGTTTATTAAATTTCGATTAGGTAATAATCCACATCTTCTCCCTAGCTATGGGTTAATTAGTAAGACTTGTATTACTAAATCATTATTATTTAAAAAAAAAAATTCTTTAAAAATATTTTTGGTTTTAAATAACCTGCAAAGTGTTGGTAAATTGTAGAAAACGAATCAATCAATCGTTTATTTATTTATTTTCTTTCTTTTTTTTTTTCTTTCTTTCACTAAAACCAAATCGCTCCCCTGATATATCTTTCTCTTCCGTTTTTCCTCGCAATCAAATTGGTCCGTTATTTATTTGAGCTAGTGGCAGGACGTAACGTACGTGCTAAGTAACTAACAAACGAAGCAACAAGTAGAATTATGATATGATATTTTATATTGCTGACTGATGACAGGCCGACGATTTCAGAGCGCATATTCTAGCTTTCGACCAAGTGATATTCGAATGTTTGACGCCAGACTGGCTCATAAAAGACTCGTCCAATTGTCTAACGACTGGATAATTCGATTGCTCCAAACCTTCACACTTATCTCGTTCAGAACAGATTGTCGCCTGCATCTGAATGAAGCGATTGAGAAGTTTATTTCGCGTAAACGTTGAATTTCTCAACGGAATGGTTGTATTTCCCTTTAACCTTTTGAAGACTCAATTTATTTCTAATGTTCCCCAATTTTGAAGTAAATGGAACTTGAATTAAACTTATGAGCGATCTTCATAAGTCATTCCTTTCATTATATTTAACTCTCAGTATCTCAAAATCTAGTATCATGTGATCATTACTGCAGGGGTCACGGTGTTGTCTCCGGTCACGGTGAACGGATGCACACAAAATGAAGCCCCATTCATTGAACGTTTAGTGGTTCCCAACTATACATCAGACTTTAATTAGAACTCATATATACGAGCCATTCT
>OZ038480.1:11670202-11672104 GCA_964036315.1 Acanthosepion esculentum
GCGTCGTTGTAGTTATAGGTTCGGACTTCGTGATGTCATTTGCTTGGTGTGTCACGTGTGGCACGTGTGCTCTGGGTTGCCGACCCTTGCCGTATACTGTGGGACAATAGTCTAATGGTTTTTTAAAATCTGCTCGTGACTTCGATAGTATTGTTATTACGAGTTCAATCCCTAGGGTGGGCAGTACGGGCTTACACCCATTGGAAATATGGCTGGCAATAAGTGAACAATACTAAATAAGTACTAGACGGGACATCCCGAGACATGGACAGTCGGACGAGAACAATCTACCCACTTAGATTAAATAAAGGGATTCAGTTCAAAATTGCCCGAATGTTACCCGACAAACACCTGAAGAAGTTCGGCGGGCACAACGACCGAAACGTTGTGATAATAACAACAAAGATGAGGATATTAGACATAATGTAAATGATGACAATTCCTCATCCTAGAAATTCAGCCTAAACTAAATTCACCACAGGATTACAATACTGCCACACCTTGTAAGGATCGAACTCACAACAAGTCTTATCTGTTAAGCATTATTTTACAGCACGCGACCTTATTAGTAACAGTAGTTGTGGTTAATAATAATAATAATAATAATAATAATAATAATAATAATTAAAAAGTATTGTCAATAATCTTTAGACGACTGAGAATAGCAAAATCCCTCCAAGAGAAATTGAAAGAATTAAGGATCCTGACAAAAGCATTGCCGAAATAACGCAAAGATTACTGAAGATTTAATCAGAATTGACGCTACATGATCCTCGCTACTACTGCTACCAGTAGTAGTAGTAGTAATAATAATAAATATACAAGAACACAAATTTTATTAATTGTTGGGCGTCTCAATTGTTCACGTAAAACTAAGGCGAACTGTATTCATACTATTATAGTAATTTATTAAGCGTAGCTTAGCCGTGGCACAAGGCCAAAAATATGGAGCTCCTAGTGAGGATCGAACTCACTACTCAGTAGTAATTGATATAGGGAGATAAGCTTACTAACCATTACTCCGCGTCGAAGTGCCCAATTCATTTGATTTATTACAAGTAGTAGTAAATTAGTCGCGTTAAAAAAAATGGAGCATTAACAGCAGTCCTATTTATCTATTTATTATAATTAGTTGTTATTCATCTGAAACTAGTTCGACACAAAGCAAAAAAGTGGTGAAGGAAAGAAAGATTGTCTTGCGCCAATTTTCGAAATCGTCAAATCTTAGCAATCTTGAAACCCTTATTTTTTACCTGACTCGAAACTCAAACAACCTCACATTTCTTAGCTAGGAAATAATTTAATCATTTAGATCTCTATGGGCGACCGAAGGTAGCTATTGATATTGCCTTAGATTATATTCCGCCAGTTTTCAGTATGGATGTCTTGCCAGTCATGGAAATAAGCATCTTGGCTTTTAAGCCAGCTTGAATCTCGACCACAGACATTGGAGAGAAAATACGCAACTCGCTACCAAAGGGGAGGATCGTGCTCGCATAAAAATTAATGATGCAGGGATAATAGCGATTATTGCACAGCTAGTTTTCTGGCACATCAACTGTGATATAAAGGTCATATGAATATGAATATAAAATATAGCACATTGCGTGCTGGTGATAATAAAATAGTATTTAATGTATAATAACAGAGCTATAATTTGTATGAAAAATAAATATACAGTTTTTCTCACCGATAGTACGAACTCTGAGTTTCATGCACGATACGATCGTCAGGTGCGAACTAAAAATCAGAATATGACGACTGATTATAATATATATATATTATTAAATGGACAAAGTCCGACAATTATTTTAAGACATTTTTATGTTTATACATTCTTTTTATGCATACAAATATTTAAGTAAATGCTCTGTTTTATAATAAACAGTATTAATAACATTT